>JAUNZM010000091.1:600000-938649 GCA_033459285.1 Clamator glandarius | reverse complement strand
TGGTAAACAAAATGGCTATGGTTTGAGACTGCCTGGGACTGTACTTTAAATTATGCATTTAAGTAGAAAAGAAGAAAGAGGAGCATGAAAGCAAGTTGATTTGTGTATTCTTTATGTCTCTACAGAGATGAGGAAGATGATGCGTGATTCTCATTTTAAATTGATTCTGACTTTTCTTCCAGGTTCCAGGTGACTCTGAAAGAGACTTCCACAGAACTCATTCTTCTAAACACTCTGGCTGTCATTTAGTTCAGATGAGAGTTGGGTCTGGCCTGGAATATTTTGCTGTCTATCCCCCATCCTACCCCCTACTTGTTTTGGTCTACATAGACTGCCTTGGTTAAAGCTCTGGTTTCCATTCTTGCTGTTCCTGGCATGCAGAGGGAGAGAGCTGTCTCTTCTTAGATTCTTTGCTCTGGAATGCCTGTTAACAATATAGCTTTATTTAAAAGCAAAAGCTAGGTAGCTGTAGCCGATTTAAGATCACATCTCCACAGAAAAGGCAGTGTTAGGGGAAAAAAATAGATAGTGTTACTCCTCTGGTCTGTCTTTCTAAAAAAAGAGTCTGCTTGGTCTGAAAACTGTTTGGAGTAAATATTTCTATTACTGAGACATAATCAACATTGTAAATTGAAATGGCGGAAATAGAGAGGGTACTAGTTGTTTGCTTCAGGGAGTTAATAGATCAGTTAGTAGGATGGGCACCGACCAGCTGTAAGGTTGATCTGGAATACTGACATCTCTAAAACCAAGCACCATCTTTGCCATTTGAATTCAGAATGTATAAAATTAGAGGAAATAAGAGAAGTTTTGAGATTGTTCTGAGATAACACCAGCTATCTCATCTCTTGCAAGTATTTCCCACCTATTTCAACTGTTCTGATGAAAGAAACACTGCAAATTCCCTGGAAATTTATTCCTGCATTTAACATTTTATACTGTCAAAGTTTTTCTCATTTCTTGCAGCAACTCAAGCACATTTTTCCTTATCCTGTCTACCACAGATAAGCAGTATGCTCTTTACAATAACTTACGTTTTTAAGAGTTCTCTTCTGCTCTGAAACAACCTCAATTCTTTCCTCATAGGTCATGCTTTTAAAACCTCAAATATTTTTGTTTGTCTCTCTGGGAACATCTTTACCTCATCCATCTCGTGAAGCAGTTTCTGAAATTTGATCCACTGCTTCCAGCTGAGTAATTATTTATGTCCCATTTTACAGGTTTTCTTCTTCTATCTTAAATGCAAATATCCAGTTATATATGAGAGTAACTGGTTTTTGACAGAATTATTTGCCTTTACAGTGGTCTTGTCCTGGTCTTCAGTAGTTAGACACCTTATTTTCTCCTTAAATGTGAACTGTCATTAATTATTGCTCCACATATCTGGTAAGTGAATGATTTTGGAAATATACTTCTAATATTCAGGTTTTGCTGGTGGTGACTTCTGTAGTATGATGTAGAATGAAAAAAAACAACCCACCGTGTTTCTCCTTTTTTATTTTCATCTACCTGTATTCTGTAATGATATGGGCAATGCAGCTATTCCCCAGAAAACTTTTCTATACCATTCTGTACTTCCCAGTACTTCTTGCAAGCCTTCTCATGTCCACAGAAAGCTCTCATGTTCTTGTCAGGATCTCAACACATTTGAAGAGTGCTCTTTGATTATTTTCATTTTTCTTTTGGTTTATATTTGTCCTCATAGAATATGACACATACTGGAATTCTGGTGTTAGCTGTGAGCACAGTCACCATACTTTGAATTGTCTTTTGTTATATTGGTTTATATATATTTAATCCTCCTTTGTCTCTTTTCCAGAATTCTCCCTTTAAATGAATAGGTGATCATTAGGAGCCTTCTAAATTTTTAATTAGACCTTAGAGACTAGATAACTGTGTATTTCAATTATTAAAACCCCAAATTTGTTACTTGACTTCTAGAACAACAAGTGTAAAGGAGGTGTTACCCAAGGAATAATAACTATACTAAAATACAAGGCCACTTCTAGATGTGCTGGCACAAAGAGAGGAGGACCTGTCAGGCTGCCCCCCACTTCTTTTTCCTGCTTGGAGTGGATGACAGTTGAGACAAGTGCTCTTGTCAAATGATGCACTAAGTTCTTTTACATATCAGCATACAAACTTCCCCTAATTTTAGGGGTCATGTTACATATTGTGAGCTGGATAGTGTTTTTTTTTAAGACTTGTATTGCTCTTGTCTTCTGATTTCATTAGAGAGCTCTATGACTAAATTTTCCATTGGTCCTTTTGTTCAGACACATGAATTTACCAGTCATTGCGATATAGCTTACTCATATTGCAAATTTTGACTTATTAAAGTTCATGTTGCCACAGAAACACTTTTACTTTAAAAATTATTTCTATTTCCTTTGGGACAACTGACTTTTCTGTATTTTTCATTATGCCTCTTATTTAATTTTTAAATTAATTTCATTGGTGGGTACAGTAGTCTACTGCACACAATTATTGCACCAATATAAAATGTATTGGCTTTAATATTTCTTTCTGCCTCATCCATGAGACTATGTGTATTAAGAATCAGTTCAAAATATTAGAATGTTGCTTTTAAGAAAGGCTCACAAATCCAACTTGTACCCTAAGATTAAGCCTCATATATTGGTTAACAGCCAAATCAATGGATTATTCATCTGCAGTTTCATGGAACTATGTCTTACAGCCTAATTAAAGGAAAAATCAGGACAACCAGAGTTGTCTTTTGTGAGTTAAAAGTCCTCTTTTATGTGCTGTGGAGGTGTCAGCAGTATTATAAGGAATAATTAGACATTTTACAACATCCTGGTACCAGGAAGCAAGTGGTATTTTATTTAGTTTAAGGATTATTAACTGTCTTTAGCACATTTGGGTAAGATTTTTAAGGATTCCTTCAGTGCTTACCTGCTGTTTCAGAAGGAAGTACTTTATTGCCTTGTAAGAAATTATTTGGCTTTTTGAAGAATTAATTGCTTGTCTGTAATGGCAACATTCCACTTCCGAAAGCCACTAAAAAGAATGAACAAACTTTTCTAACCATAGTGGATTCTGTTTATTCATATCCACTTACAAATTTCAACCACACAACAGAAATTGAAACTCACCTGTCTGTAGATGGCATTTCATATCAGTTTACTCTATGAAAAATGTTCAAGAATTTATATTACTCATCTGCCCTCCACCGTCTTACATCCAGATGACTCTTTGCTCTCCTTAACAAATGTTATATCAGAAAGACTGATCCAATGCTCATGGTTTTTCTCAATAAATTAGATTATCCCATTTGTGCATAGAAGATGCTACATTTCACTTAAGATCTCAAAGTTTACAAGCCAGACATGCATTTAGATTGCATGGTAGGAAAGCTGGGAACAAACTTGATTTCATGCTTTATTTTCTAATGCTAACATTATTGTCACTTATAACTTACTTATCATAATCTTGCTTAATGCTTCATTTTTTTTCTCCAATATTCTACCTGTTTTTATGTGCATTCACATCTTGAGTATGAAAATCCTTGAGTTTTTTTCTTATTAATACTTTAAATGCCTAACTAAAAAAAGGAAAATTCCCCCAAAACCAACAAATATGCATTTATTCACTTTGTCTTTATCTTTAATGATAATAAAATTGTGACAAAATTTATATTAAATGTAGTACCTATTGTGCTTGTAATAAAAAATAAACATTGCTCTTCATGAACAAAATTTGTAAGTAGATCATAGATCTATTTGAAGCTTTTAGCATTTGTGAGTAGATCTTTAGATGAGGCGTTATGAAGATGTTAATCAGTGTCAGCTCTAAAGAGACATTTCAAAAATTTAATTTAGTATGTGAAGTTGCTGCAAAACTGTTTCTTGTGAGTAACTGTCTAAACTTAAGAGAAAAGAGAAAGTTCTGTCTGACTAGTGTGAGAGGAATGAATGTTTAATAGACTATCAACTATTTAAAAAATATCCAAAGCTCAAACATAATGGGCACCTCTGACACTAAATTTTCAATGTGGTGTTAAGGGATTTAACCATGCAGTGCGCATTAGTGTTAATGGGAAATTGTCCCATCAAATCTCCACACATTACATCGCAAATGTACTCGTTTGTGTTTAAACCTGGCCTGTTAACACTCATTATGGGACTGAAGGGAAGGATGGCATAAGAAGAAATATGGTACCTGAACATCTATGGCACAGAAATATTGCCCCCTGTTCCTCACCCAGTATGTTCTGGGGAATTTTTTAAAATTTTTCTTCTACAGAAATTCTGCCAGGATAAACTGTATCAGGATCTTGGGTATGTGAAGGCCTTTTTTTGCAGATGGAAAATTAACTGGATTTCTTGGGGGCCTAATTGAATTCCTGTTGGCATCCCCTCTTGTGGATGGGTTTTAAATACAATAAAATTTTCCTTTTATTTTTCCTTCCTTCCTTTCCTTCCTTCCTTTCCTTCCTTCCTTTCCTTCCTTCCTTTCCTTCCTTTCCTTCCTTCCTTTCCTTCCTTCCTTTCCTTCCTTCCTTTCCTATCTTCCTTTCCTTCCTTTCCTTCCTTTCCTTTCCTTCCTTTCCTTTCCTTCCTTTCCTTCCTTCCTTTCCTTCCTTCCTTTCCTTCCTTCCCTTCCTTCCTTTCCTTCCTTCCTTTCCTTCCTTCCTTTCCTTCCTTCCTTTCCTTCCTTCCTTTCCTTCCTTCCTTTCCTTCCTTCCTTTCCTTCCTTCCTTTCCTTCCTTCCTTTCCTTCCTTCCTTTCCTTCCTTCCTTTCCTTCCTTCCTTTCCTTCCTTCCTTTCCTTCCTTCCTTTCCTTCCTTCCTTTCCTTCCTTCCTTTCCTTCCTTCCTTTCCTTCCTTCCTTTCCTTCCTTCCTTTCTTTTCCTTCCTTTCTTTTCCTTCCTTTCTTTTCCTTCCTTTCTTTTCCTTCCTTTCTTTTCCTTCCTTTCTTTTCCTTCCTTTCTTTTCCTTCCTTTCTTTCCTTCCTTTCTTTCCTTCCTTTCTTTCCTTCCTTTCTTTCCTTCCTTTCCTTCCTCCCTCCCTTCCTTTCTCCCTCTCTTCCTCCCTCCCTCTATCTCTTTCTCTCTCCCTTTTTTTCTTTCTCCCCCTTCCCTCTTCCCTTTCTTCTTTTTAAATTGCCTTCATGCCAACCCCAGCTATCCTTATGCTAATTCTGGATATGATTCAGCTCCAGCAGAGCTAGAGGTATGGGAGAAAGTCACATGAATTTGCTGATAGCATTTTTTTTTAAATTACAGAATTATTGTTTGCAAAACTAGTCTTGTGCTGAGGACATGTAAGTTTAGATAAAGGATGGCCAGCAGCTTGAGGGAAGTGGTTCTGCCCCTCTATTCCTCTCTTGTGAGACCCTACTTGGAGTGTCCAGTTCTGGAATTGTCAATCTAAGAAGGATATGGAGCAGTTGGAACGGGTCCAGAGGAAGGCTACAAAGATGATCCAAGGGCTGGAGCACTTTCTATATGAGGACAGGCTGAGAGAGTTGGGTTTGTTTAGCCTGGAGAAGAGAAGGATCCAAGGAGGTGTTACAGTGACCTTCCAGTACATGAAAGCGGCCTACAGGAAAACTGGGGAGGGACCATTTACAAAAGCTTGTAGTGGTAGGACTAAGGGAAATGGGTATAAATGGGAGAGGGGCAGATTTAGACTAGACATTAAGAAGAATTCCTTCACCATGAGAGTGCTGAGAAATTGGAACAGGTTGCCAAGGGAACTTGTGGATCCCCCATCCCTGGAAGTGTTCAAGGCCAGGTTGCATGTGGCCTTGGGCAGCTTGATCCAGTGGGATGTCCCTGCCCATGGAGGGAGGTGGATGTTGGAACTAGATGAACTTTAAGGTCCCTTCCAACCCTAAATATTCTATGATTCTGTAATTTTCTGTCTACCTGCTGCTCTGTTTTTCAGTCATTAATCTTCCACAGACAGTCATATCTAGACTCAAGGTCTGATTTCTTCACATTTATTTATAATGGAAGAATTTTAAATAGGAAATTTGAAAAGGTGGTCACCTCAACACAGTTGTGATCCTGGTAATGAAGACAGAGGATCTGGAACATAGGCAAGTGGCCCAAAGCAGAAACTTGAAGCTGCTATGTCATACCCTGACTTGATGTCCAATCCATCTCACTGTATGAAGAAAAGGACTTCATGCATTTGTAAAAAATGGGAAAGATCTTTATTTTGTTCCAGGTGAGTTATCAACATTTTTGAAAAGTCAAATTTACTCATAGTAGGAAAACTTCTTACACAAGACTGTGGAGAACTAAGAACCGGGGCTAGAGAAAATGAGGAATAAGGGTGCAAGATACAACAGTGTTTTTCAGAAGATCTTGGTCACAGTCTCCATCGTGGACTTATAATTTTGTTCAAGTTGTTGTGCTTTACTTTGTTTTGATGTTCTGGATCTTTCCTCTTTAGGAAAAAAATGAAATTAGGTGGAGAGGTTGCCTTGCACTGATTCAGCAGAAAGGCATAATTGCAGTTATTCCTTCTCTGGTTGTTGAAATGTATGAAATATATAGCTATGATACAAGGGTTATTATATCTCCCTTTGAGGGTTATGTTTCTTGGAACAAAATTTCTTAAGGCTTCTACCACCTTTCTGAGAACTTGTGCAAGGAAAACTGAACCCAGGTTTATCCCTCATTGTTTGGGGACCTAACAGGGGATTTTGTATCTTTAATGATGCTACAGTCCTGTGTTCAAAATTCCTTTTTATTTTTCTAGTTTACAATGGGTATTTTATTTTTACTGGCACAGAGTGTGTGCTGTAGTTTTTCACAACTGAAATATCTTAAAATTGGCATGCAGATAAATAACAAGGTGCCTATTAGTTATTCCTACAATTAGTGGAAAAAAGCCACAGATCATTCTAAGGAGTTATTAGGGACATTGCTGTAGGAATGCAATCAATTCTTTGCTCTGTATGGTTAGCTAAAGGTAGGAAAGCTAACTTGAAATCCTTTTAAGAATTCTTTAGAGATGAGTAAAACTAGATTTGAAAGACTTACCACAAAAATGCTGTTGATGCACTAATGTGGTTGAGGCTCTGGCCTGCGGTATTCAATTTTGTCTCTTTATAATACTTTTTCAAAGGATTTTGCAAGTTGCGTGGATGAGTTGCAAGCAGCTCATATAATATTTTATCCTTTCTGTATCTTTCTTTGTAAACTATCTCCATTGAGCAAACATTTATTTAATACACTTCTTTGCACCCTTTTTACTGCATGCTACAGTATATATCCCCCTTAAAATCATGTTTACTCTCTTTCTTCACATCATTTCAGGTTCTATAGTTTCCATGCTTTGTCCCATGCCTATCTCCTGTTGTGGCTGCAGCTCACAGCACTGCCTTTCTGCTGCCTAGTCGGAGGTCTGCTCGTTTGCAACCAAGGTAGTGTATGTTCAGTGCAGGTTCCTGCTTTAATAGCTTTACAGAGAGTTTCTTACAGCTACACCACTAGCAGTAGTGTCTCACTGTCTCTTGCCATGCAGTATTTTTACTTTACTTGCTTGTTACCCATCACCTTAGCTCTGCTCCTCTTGCATCTAGGTTCTTGTGGCCACTGCTTGTACCTTGGTGTTCCATTCTTTGCTTTTCTAATTCCCTCCTCCAAATCCCACTCCCCCTAACTTCCTTCTGTCTTCTACTAAGAACTTTTCGTATTTTCCTACTTAACTTACTATACTCTGCTCTTCTTATATGGAGTGTTGCTCTCTAAAAGAACCCCTGGCTAAGGGATCAGCTACTGACTGGGATCTCCATGTAAGTACAATGTGGGCCAGATGATGCTGAGCTACCAAAAAGGAAAGACTTGAAGAGCCTTTGGCAAACCAGAAGACTCCCATTATTTTTTCTGCAGGGCAGCTATTTGATGCCAATATCAGACAGCTCCTCCTCCTGGCTTGTATCCGAAATAGTGTGGCCAGCAGGACTAGGGAAGTGATTGTCCTCCCAGACCTGGCTTGGGGAGGTCACATCTCAAATCCTGTGTTCAGTTTTGGGCCCCTCACTACAAGAAAGATATCAAGGTGCTGGAGTGCTTCCAGAGAAGGACAATGGAACTGAGGAAGGGTCTGGAGTACGAGGTTTTTGGGGAGTGGCTGAGGTAACTTGTACTCTTTCATCCGGAGAAAGGGAGGTTAAGAGAAGACCTCATCACTCTCTACAGCTACCTGAAAGGAGACTGTAGTGAGATGAGTGTTGGTCTCTTCTGTCAAGTAACAAACAATAGGAGGAGAAGAAACCCAAGGGAGGTTTAGACTTGATATTATGGAAAATTCCTTCAGTGGAAGGGTTGTCAGGCATTGGAACAGGCCATCCAGGGAAGTGGTTGAGTTACCATCCATGGAGGTATTTAAAAGATTTGTAGATGTGGCATTTAGGGACATGGTTTAGTGGTGGAGTTGGCAGTGCTGATTTTACGGTTGGCCTTGATAATCTTAAAGGTCTTGTCCAACCTAAATGATACGAAAAATGTCTTATGCAATGATAGATATGAACCTAGTCATTCCACAGGCTTTATTATCAAGAGCTGAACTCCCTACCATTGTTGCACTGCAGCTACAATGATTTGCTGAAAATAGAAGGCCTGAATGCTCAGAGTTGGAGGCAGGGTGACAAGCTTGGCACAGGTCAATCAGATGGACAGAATGTGTTTCCAGTATTCTGGAAACAGCTTAAAGCTGCCAAGAGGGTATAAACTATAAACTAACAGCTACAAACACTGATATCTGGTTAAAAGAACCTAAACTTCTAAATGGTGAGGCTTGATAATTAAGATGAGTAAGGCAGTTAGTCACTTCTTATCGCACATGATATTGATGCATCAGCTCTTTGTCTTAACCACATGCAGCCTGTAGGAGCATTATATTTCCATCTGTACTCTGTTATTGTCAATTCAAGTGTAACGCTGAATCCTCTTGAACTGTTATCTTGTACTAAAGGTCTCATAGAATTTAGCAGCTGCTTTGTTTGACCTTTCTAATGAATGCTTGAAATTCTGTGAGGAAGTAACCCTGTACTCAGAGGGGTGGAATGCTCTGCATTTATGCAAGTGTAGGGGTGAGGGTCCTTGGTGTATACATCTGTACTGCTGTTCAAGCAGAACAGCAGTCTTCTCATTCAACAGATGGATAATTGCAATAATTACTCAGGGAAATCCCTCCTGCCTCATGTAGGCACTCAGCTTCTTTGTTTAAATAATACATATTTCACATTTGAGTTGCAGAAAACAGACAACTGAGAAGGGTTGTATTTCTACCAAATTTGTGTTCTTATCTCCTGGTGGGTTTCAGATTTCCTTAGCCGTAGCACAACTTCATATTACCTCACAGCTCTGAACTGTGTGGTTTTTTTTTTTTTTTTACTATTAATTTGACAGCTCATTGGAATATTATTTGAAAATATCCAGTAATTCTTAATAAAATAGTTTTGGTCATAAATACTATGTGGATACTTGGCACAATATATCCTGCTTTTAGAAGACAAATCTGCATTTTTACAGGAGCAGCTAGTATGACAGAATAATTCAGGTTCAACAAAATTTTGGGAGAAATCCAGTTGCTACAGTGAAGGTACTATTAGTAATGTACTTAAATCAATACCATTTATCTTTAACTTTCTAAGCACAATTAGTTTACAGACCTTCAGAAGAAACAGCAGCAAGTGGTAAGCAGTGCAAAGTCTGCTGTTTTCTATCTTTGTCTGTCTTATTAGCCCCAGTAAGAATACTGCACATTAATTTCTTGTTCACTGAAAGTCTAGCAGACCTTTTTGTATTGTTAGCTTTAAAATTTGCCATGTAACACTTCTTTCTCCCCTCTCCTTCACCAGCCATATATAACATCCCATGTGTTCTCCTTCACTGTATTTCACCCTTTGATTTCCTTTTTCTTCTTAAGTTGTCATTCAGCACTGCCAGCATCATAGCAGACCCATACTGTGGAAGCAACTGTTTCCAAATAGTGGGTCAAGCCAGGTTTAATAGAAAGTATGACTTCAAAATAAAGACTTAGAAAGTAGTTGCAGGGATCAAAAGAAAAAAAGACCTAAAACCACAGCACCATAACAACAACATATGTATTTTTCTTCCTCTAAATATGATTTCAAAGCCTCTTGTCATAATAAACCAGCACCATTAGGAATTGAGATTATATGTTGATAAGAATATTATCTTCTTTCAGTGGTAGCTAGTTCATATTGTCATTTTGGTCTACTCTAATGTAATTTACTTCAGCAGGGTTATTTTATACTTGTGATGGCACAATGCTGCAATAGCAGTCCCAGATTTCCAAGCAAAATAATCAATGTGGGTATGTGAAACTCAAAATCTATCCTTCTCTATTTTCAGATATACTGACTAGACAGAATTCTAAAGAAGAGAGTTCTTATTTGTGTGTCATTTATCTGCTCTTTCCTGTACTATTTTCTCTTACCTGTAGCCTGAAAAGTCATTATTACCTATTGTTTTTATTACAGTAGCACCAACAGGCCCTTACTGATCTTATATGTCACAGAATGCAAGAGTTAGTGGGCCAAAGCATGACAATATAAATTGACAAGACAGAAAAAGAGAGAATAAAAAGTTAACCGGTTCAAAGACATGCAGTTACTCAGTGGTATAGCAGGGAGAGGGCTGCAATTAACTTACCAAGCACCACTGCCTGTTACATGCTGTGCCTTGGAAACCTCCTTCTCTTCTCACTTTGAAAAATCTTCACTGTGCACTTAAGCAGGGTAGGGATCTTCAGTATGCCACTTTGCTGTTGCCAAACCCAATAGTGGGAAAGTGTGCTGAAGTGCATTTAATGACTGTTATTCATTTCAGTAGTATAACACAATTCTTCATTATTTTACATAGCCTAAACTTTATACGGAAGGAATGAAAGTCATGAGTAGAGCTGGCCAGAATCTTCCAGGGTTTTTTTACAGTCAGAAAAATACTTATATTACTAAAGAACACATCCTACCCCATGTAGTACTGTTATTTAAGTTGTGCTAAAATCTACAATGCATGAGGTTTATTTTGCTCCCTTCAAAGAAAATGGAACCTATGGAAAAGCAGCTTTTTATTCCCCTAAACTCACTGGCCAGAAACTCTATCTGCATTGCAGTTGGGTGGGAGTGCTCAGTGTCCATTACCACATATCCATGCATCTCATTCTTTCACATTGTCCTTGGCAAACCATTTTCAATTTGAAAACAATAAAAAATGGGTTTAATCATCTGACTTTGTAGACAATGTTCCTTTTTTGGCTTATAGAAGAGTACTCAGTACTGTTGCTGGTAGCCATGCCACAAGATCAACAAACTCAGGAATTGAACAGGAGCTGATATTAGAATCCTGGAGCACTTGTCTGAGCAGCTACATTGTCTCCTTGATCACTTGTCATTCTAGGAAAACATTAACAGCTTGTATTGGGTGATGATTTAGCAACCTATGATCTCAGAGAGCAGCGATTCCCCTTATCAGACCAGAAGACCTCCCACTGATGGCCCTGCATAGCGCTCTTCAAGTATTTGATGTCCAGCATTGTTTTTATGATGTTGTTCCAAGCAATTAGCTTTCCTGGGTTGAAGAATGGCCACTGGGGATATGTGGTTTATGCTGTCATAAACTTGCTGAAACTTCAGTGCAAAGCAACATAATTGTGAGCAGTTAAGCTGGACTGAGGCTGTCTGCAGACAGCATGGCACAGTAAACACTAAAGGCTTGTTATGAAGGTTAATGTCATGAAGGTTAATTTAAGGGAAACCATCTTTGCAGCAGCCTTTATGGAAATTTGTCAGAAGCAAGAATTCAGAATGAGTTAAAACACTTGTTTTGTAAATGCTGTAAACAGAGAACTGTGTATAAGGAGTATCTAGGGAGAACTTCAATCATGGCCAACCTGCATAGCCAGTGATGAGAAGAAACCACTAATTGTCTGGGTAGGCTAGGTCAGCTCGCACATTACCACAGAACACTGCCAAGGTTGAACATAAGCCATTCACATTAGCAGCCATATTGCAATATGTCCCAAAAGCTTCACTGGCATCCCATCTTTCAGTCAAATTAATTTGATTTTCCTGGAAAGCCAACACTTTCAAGCTGGCAGCTGCTGCAGTCGCTTTGTGCACTGGGAAGTTGACTGAATCTTATTTTTAAAAGATAGCGAAATAATGACAGCTCTTAATTTCCTATTTTGTACACTGACCTTTGTACTTGCTATGATCTTGGATCATGCAGTCCCCTCGGGGATATGGAAGATTGTGAACTACTTGATTTTAAGCATTCTGATTTCTTTTAAATGCAAGGATACGAGGTGGAAAAAGATCTGTTGTCAATTTTTGGTAAACGTAGGAGGGCTTCTGATGTAATCTTTTAAATATTTATGTGCTCATGTAATCAGTACAAACATGTCTTGGCCATGTTTTTTTTTCCCTAGGGGTGCTTACTATTACTTATCCTTTTTCCGTTGATGCCTTCTGCTATTTGCTTTATCTCTTGTTTAGCTGCTGATATTGCTTTCTTGTATGACATGACGTTGTTGTGTTGCCTCCTCTTTGACACGCAACAGCTTTTTAAGTCACAAATGATATGTTGTTACCATTGCACCAAATATATTGCTAGTGATTTCAGGCGTTTTGTGTCAGAGATTTTAAAGGGTTCACCCCTGGAAAACTTCAGTCTCTAGCAAATGTACTTTTGAGAGGAATAAGATGCCTGATAGACTGAAACTGATATTACAGTCCTGCTTTTTTAGGAGTCATGCTGAAAGGTAACACTGTCTCTTGAGCTTTTGACCTCAACAGTCAAATGTGGGTTTACTTTTGGCTTATTTTCCAGGCTTCTCTAAACTACCTGATTCAGTCAGCATTCTCCTTACCAATAACAGCATTCCAGATGAAGCATTGTGATCTTTGCATACACAGATCATACAGCAGTCCCATAGTTTCTTCCTAGGACCCACAGCACAGTCCCACTGTGCAGCTATGTAAAATTTGCACTGTTTTATATTTCAGTAAAAAATAGGAATTGAGGAGGGTGAGCTGATCCAATTTCAGAGACAAAAGCTGATCTCCTCTGACAGTAAAGATGTGTTTTCTGCAATTACTCTCTGCAAACCGCTTTTGTGGAGGAAATAGGAATTGATTTGAAAGAATCCTTGGCATTGTAATGCAATCAAAGTGAAATTGCTTATTATCAATTTGCCATTCATTCTGAAAGTCCTTAAACCAAGTTAGAATTATTTTAATTCAGTACCATCATTACTTCCAAATTATGGACATATAATCTTGTTTCAGTAACTCACCAGGGGCTTTCTTTTAATTTTCATATATTGTTCTGTATAGATATTCTTTTCTCAAAGTGATTTAATATTGAAAAAAATCAGAAGCTACAAATATTGCTTTTGTTTAGAGAATAAATAAATGCAAAAGTTCACTTGAAGTACCTCATCTCTATCCTTCAAGTAACATGAAAAGGGCCATCTAGGAGTTGGAGAAAGTGTAGTCTTTCCATCCACTCAAAGCTCTTCATGTTGCCATTTGCAGTGATTTTACACCAAAAAACCCAATTCTCCTATAGGAACTGGACTGAAACCTGCAAGTCAAGGAACATAAGTCATTGAATGATGATAGAACAGCCTCATTACCTTCTTTTTGTTCAGAGTTCAGTTCAAGCAGCACTTTTCTTTCTTTCTTTTTAAATTAATATTATATTGTACTGACTTTATCTTGATGAACAATATTCTTTTCCTCCTTGTTTTTTTCTCCTTTCTTGCCATGTTAGAGGCAAATTTATAAGGATTATTGCATTGGAAATGAGGTATGAAAAATTCCACCTTTTGCATTCAGTCCAGACTTGAATGTAAGTAAAAATATTTTCATTTTAAATTAGAAAGGTTGGTATTCTCCCCCTGCCTTTTGGCTCTGTAGACCCCATCTAGTTTGCCACCCATGAGGAAAACTGTAATGTGAGATGGAGATTAATGATGCAATTATTTCTGAGGGATGAATTCAAAATTATATTCTCTCTTAATTTTATATGCCAGTGGGTGCTTATTTGGGATTTTGGTTTGTCATCTTTTGACACAGCAGACTTCCCCTCTTACTTCCATTAAAGTAATTATTACTTATTACCTTATTATGTAATTTGATTCCTTTTGTTGTGGTGGCTGGGCTTGGGGTTTTTTTTGTTCACTCTCCGAGTAAATGAAGCAAGCTAGCCTTCACTTCAGATACATCTGATGTATTTAGCAGGGGCAGAGAATGTTGCCAATAATGTACATTAAAGGCGAAGTAAGCTTATAGATAATAAACCCTGCTTTTCTTTTCAAGATTTGAATTAAACCTTTATAGCTCCAAATACTGCCTTTTTCTCAGTCTACGACACCTGCCTGGCAATACGCTCCAGGACAATGTATGTCTAGTTACAAAGCCTAGATCTCATGAAAGAAGTGTGTAATAAAACAGAATCCATCCCAATAGTTCTGTTTCAGAAACCTGTAGATTGGCTTTAAACAAGTTACAGCTTTGGACTGGGAGAATATTTTAGGACACCTGCCATCTGCTAATACCTCCTGCCATGAAAAAATTACAAGACCTTATACTTATTTTTAATGCCTGTGTATGCAAAAAGCCTTTCACTTTGGCTGATTAAATCTCCTGCACTAACACATAGCAGATTTTAAACATGAGAATGTACAAGTGTAACAAAGTCACTGCTCTTCTTATTTTGATTAAAAATGCCTCTGAAAAACATAGGCTAGATGATGTTTTCATGCCATTTCCCCCCCCCTTTCTTTGTAGCAATGACTATGGCACATCTAAAACAGAAAAATGAATAGCAAATCCAGGTATTTCAAGGGCCTTCTTCTCTCTCAGTCCCTGTCCCCCTCATTTCTTTTCCTGCTCTTCTTCCATTTTGCACTGTTCTCAGTGCCTTTCTTTTTCAGGGTTAATTTATACTCTCAGAACCTGCTGGCTGTAACAGCTTGTGTTAAGCAACAAGGATGGTATGGGAACAATTAAATACGGCTAGTTTGGAAGCATGCTTGCTTTCCTACCTTTACAATGACTGTCACTGGGACAGTTACTCAAAGGCTCTTTCTATTTTTCTGTTAGCTGTTCTACAGCCACTCAGCAAGATAAATTGAGATGATTTCACTTACAATGTACAATAACCAAAATCCGAGAAAGCACTGCATTCTATTCACAATACTGCTACAATTCTAGCGTAGTTCATTGTCTCCCTTCCCTCTACTGTCCCCTATCATTTAAATTTTGTTATTATATGCCATTCTGCAACAAAAAGTGTCAAAATCAGGCTATTCTAATCTGATCTGTTTTATAAAGGATGAAAAGGGATTAGGAATGGAGATTTATTCTCAGCCTCTATTAATTTCTCAGGCTGTTTACTTGGATTTTCTTCCTTCCTTCTTTGTTTGCTTTTTAACAACTTTTTCTTCCTCTTTCCCAGCTCTCAGTGAGGTCTAGGTGGAGGAAGGACTTGCTGAATGAGTTGCTGGTGGAACCCTGCGGAGTGGGTTGCTGCTAAGGGCAGGAAATGGAACACATGCCTTCTACAAAGGCAAATTTCTTTTCCTAATCAGATCAGCAGTCATGCAGGGAGAAGTGGCACTGACAAAATGTCAAGAAATCAATCCTCACATGCACAAGTCTTCCAATTGCAACGATGGATGAATTTCTGACAGAGAGGAAATGGCCATAGCCAAAATTGTGTTGTACATCATGATTACAGCTGTAAGGAACAGTTTATTTAACCCAAATAGTACCTGACCCAAGTTTCCTAATGGAAAGTTAAAGTGAATTTAATTAGCAACCTCAGCTTGGTATGTTCCTTGTCATACTATATTACTGCTCTAAGGAATACCTTTTCACAAAACATTTGTTCAAAGGTTGCTAAGTTTTAAATAAATCTACTGTACTCATTTATATGTTTTCACATTATTACTTTATCAACTAAACAAATATACATATATTCTATATTTTTGCCAAATTTGAAGCAATGATTTCTCCCTTCTTTTAACTATAACTTTCACCTTGGGGCTCAGCAATAAAGTGCACTGTTCATACATTCTAGTGCAAAGATAAAAGCAGAGATGTCCTTGTAGCTGTCTTTGGTATGCACTGCATGCAGCTCTGGCTGCTGCCATGCTGCAGCACTGTAATCTAAACCACTCTATTTCCTGAATTTCACTGTTTATATATTTTACATAGAAGATGAAAGCCACTGGAATTTTTCCTAGATTAGCTTCCTGAAATGAAAACTACTGGGAATATGTTTCTGTCCCTTCAGGCAGTGAAAATTCTGGGATAAGAACTTCATAGCAAAAGCACCATCGTATCATAGTTCCGTGAACTCTTGATGTAAGGTGTAATTTCAGGTGCAAAGCTCAGAATAACTTAACGAAGTACATAGAAACAGTGACAAAACCAGCTATGGTTTTACTTTACTGTAGAACCATCATTTGATTAGCTTTAATACTTTAGCATTTAACTGCTGTTAGCAAAATACTAATATTTCTATCACTTAAGAATAAGTTACTAAAAACTTCTACAAGGAAGATATGTTTTAAAAATATAACTTTGAAGGTTAGGACTAAATATTGATTAAATGTATGGAGAATTATGAAGTCTCTCCAATACAGAGAAGGAAGGGAATAACCAAGTAGTTGAATAGAAATGAACAGGTTATGTCTCTTTATGATGAAAATTGTAGTGAATCTTCCTGAGGATGCTTCTGGTTTTCTTTAAGGTGTTCTAAATAGTTATGTGTAAATGGAAAATTAAGTACATCTTAAAGTAACTTATGCAACACAATGCTGCAAGATATTGTTCAAGGCAGAATATAGTAATAGTTTATAAAAGGCCAAATAATTTTTGTCAGCGAAGAGTGATACATACAGAATCACACAGAATGACCAGGTTGGAAGAGACCCACTGGATCGTCGAGTCCAACCATTCCCACCATTCCCTAAATCATGCTCCTAAGCACCTCATCTACCCTAACCTTAAACACCTCCAGGGAGGGTGACTCAACCACCTCCCTGGGCAGACCGTTCCAATGCCTAACCACCCTCTCTGTGAAGAATTTCTTCCTATTCTCAAGCCTAAATCTCCTCTGGCAGAGCTTGAGGCCATTCCCTCTCGTCCTGTCCCCTGTCACTTGGGAGAAGAGGCCAGCTCCCTCCTCTCCACAACCTCCCTTCAGGTAGTTGTAGAGAGTAATAAGGTCTCCCCTCAGCCTCCTCTTCTCCAGGCTGAACAGCCCCAGCTCTCTCAGCCGCTCCTCGTAAGATATGTTCTCCAGCCCCTTCACCAGCTTTGTTGCCCTTCTCTGGACTCGCTCCAACAGGTGAGACAAAGAGCTTGAGACCTGTATGCTGATTATAGTTGAATTTGTTGTTTGTCAGACTGTTTTATAATTGACCACTGTATTGTTACCTGTATCATCCTGATATAAACCATACATGGCGTGCTTGCAATCTAGAAAGCCGACCTTACCTTGGGCTACATCAAAAGCAGTGTGACCAGCAGGTTAAGGGAGGGGATTCTCCCCCTCTGTACCACTCTGATCTGCTCTGGTGAGAATTCATCTGGAGTCCTGTCTTCAGTTTTGGAGTTTCCAGCACAGGAAGGACCTGGATCTGTTGGAGTGAGTCCAGAGGAGGCCAGGAAGATGATCCGAGGGCTGGAGGACCTCCCATCCTAGGACAGGCTGAGAGAGCTGGGGTTGTACAGCATTGGAGAAGAGAAGCCTCCAGGGAGAACTTACATCAGCCTTCCGGTACTTAAAGGTTTTAAGCTGAAAGAGGGCAGATTTAGCTTAGATATTAGGAAGAATTTTTTTCCTGTGACTGTGGGGAGGCACTGGCCTAGGGTGACCAGAGAAGTCATGGATGCCACCTCCATGGAGGTGTTCAGCGCTAGGCTGGATGAAGCTTTGAGCAACCTGATCCAGTGGAAGGTGTCTCTGTGCATGGCAGGGGCATTGGAACTGGATGGACTTCAAGGTGCCCTTCCAACCCAAACCATTCTATGATTCCATGATACTGCTTCTGTCACAGAGAGAACACTATGCTAACTGTCTGTAAAGAATCACAGAATCACAGAATAATCAGGTTGGAAGAGACCCACCGGATTGTTGAGTCCAAACATTCCCACCAATCCCTAACCCATGCCCCTAAGTACCTCATCCACCCTCATCTTAAACACCTCCAGGGAAGGTGACTCAACCACCTCCCTGGGCAGACTGTTCCAATGCCTAACTACCCTTTCTGTGAAGAATTTTTTCCTTATCTCAAGCCTGAATCTCCCCTGGTGGAGCTTGAGGCCATTCCCTCTCATCCTGTCCCCCGTCACTTGGAAGAAGAGGCCAGCTCCCTCCTCCCCACAACCTCCCTTCAGGTAGTTGTAGAGAGTAATAAGGTCTCCCCTCAGCCTCCTCTTCTCCAGGCTAAACAACCCGAGCTCTCTCAGTCGCTCCTCATAAGATTTGTTCTCCAGCCCCTTCACCAGCTTTGTTGCTCTTTTCTGAACTCGCTCCAGAGCCTCAACATCCTTCTTGTGGTGAGGGGCCCAGAACTGAACACAGTACTCGAGGTGCGGTCTCACCAGTGCCGAGTACAGAGGGAGAATAACCTCCCTGGACCTGCTGGTCACGCCATTTCTGATACAAGCCAAGATGCTATTGGCCTTCTTGGCCACCTGGGCCACTGCTGGCTCATGTTCAGTAGGCTGTTAACAGATAGCTTCTTCGAACATCTTTGAAGGCCACTATAATTGGCAAATCCAACTTTCAGAATTTTTTTCAGAAATAAAACAAGCCATTTTTTTCTATGACGGTTTTAAGATTTAAGGTATTACAAATTAGCATTTGTTATTTGATACTCATAATCCTAATAGGTTCTAGCAAACATGGGTGTGAATAGCAAATACGAAACTTCTCGTTTCTCTTCAGATGAAGTGCAAACCTAATTAAATCTACAAAGCATGAAAATCCTGGATTGAAGCTGAGAGTCCTTTCCAGTGCATCCTAACACTTAAGGCATAAAGAAAGGCTTCTGGAATAGCTAGTTCTATGCTTGACAGAAGGCATTCTATCCATGGGCTTTAATACCTGGAGATCAATTTGATAGCAAATTACTTACAGTGCTAATGAAGACTACCTCTGAACCTTATATAGTTTGCTGATTGTAGCAGCACCACAGCCATTGAGAATACATCACGCTGACAACACATATTATTACCTTTTTTCTAAAATATATCCGTGACAATTAACTGTCTAACTCTTAATAGCTCTGTTTTGCATTGCTGTGGAGAATGGACTCACTGTTGAAGAAGGAAGGTCACAGAAACAGTCATATGATGGTGCATTCTGATCTATTGAAACATAACACATATGGTATACATAATTCTATTATCTTCTACTGATCAAAGCACTATATTAAAGTACACTGCTGCAGTGCTTTCAGTCTTGTCTACCTCCTCAGTGCCCATAGTGGCTCCATGGACTACCATAGAGTTGGCCTGAAGGAGAATCCTTATTTGGTGATGGAGGATCTTTTTCAGATATATGACCTTTAACATCAACTTACCTGTTACATTTTTCTTTTGGTGCTGTGAAGATTTTGGGGTCTGGCACTTGCAAATATATGTTATCTAACATGTTTTCTTAATATATAGTCAAGCCACATACCTGATATCTGATGGCTTGATGTACGCATATTGGTTTCGCTATAGGTTATTTTTATTATTCCCTTTCCTTCTTCTGTCTCCAGGCAGAATAAATTTAAATTCGAATGTTCAAGAGGCAGGGAAGCAGGCAAAAGAAAGAGAGGCTAGCAGTTCGCTAGCCAAGATTCATCCCAAAGCAATTTTTGCAGCTGCATTTTAAACTTGTTTTTTTAAAAAAAAAAAAAGGAAAGGTTGTAATAGAAATTTGAAACGTCTCACAGCAATAGAATAGTGGCTGGGCATTGCTAGAATATCAGAGGCTGTTGAGTATTGCGGTTTGAATGAAACTCTATGCCCTGCTATAAAAGATGATGTCAAGTGTAGACCCTCTCTCACTGAAAAAAAAAAGAGAGGAAAAAAAAGCCTTATTCACCCATTCATCTGGCAACAGATACAGATCAACCCAAAAAGTATATTTTCTAGCAGTCAAGTCAGATAAATATTAAGAGCTGCAATTGATCTGGATTCCACTGCAAAACTTCATGGCCATATAGTGCTTTTTAGACCAGTGAGTCCTGCAAAAAGTAATTTCATTCATTAGAGATATTTTTGTCATGTTTTCTGTGAGAAAACACATTTATACAATAACCTGCCTGACAGATGAGTATTATAGCATCCGGGATTGGGAAAAATCAGTAGAACTGGGCAGAACTCCCTAGTTTTTTGAGAAGGTATGAAAGGTTTATATTCTGATATAGGATTTGGACTGTTGGACTTGTTCCTTTTTTCCATACTTTTCCACAAAGCACTAGTTATCCTCAATTATACACTGTCTTGCTTTATGGTGGTCTTCTAAGACGAATAACTGCAATGACCAGCTCACTCTATGAAATCTGTTAACTGTGCTTTAACAGCTATTGGCTTATCCTTTGTTCTGGGGAATGAGGTAGGTAATGTTTACCTGACAGTTGTCCATGCTTCATGTCCCCTGTGCACCT
Source organism: Clamator glandarius (assembly GCA_033459285.1). NCBI lineage: Eukaryota > Metazoa > Chordata > Aves > Cuculiformes > Cuculidae > Clamator > Clamator glandarius. The sequence continues at coordinate 917,960 of JAUNZM010000091.1, read as the reverse complement.
GAGGAACCTCTCTGCCTGGCTGGATCTATTCAGAAAAGAATATTGGCTAGTTCTCTTTACTCTAAAATGAAACATGGAGCTGCCTTTGACTTGAAACTCAGCCTGTGTGGCTGAGTCCTGTGCAACTCCTGCTGAAAAAGATTGCACAGCCAGCACAGACCCGAGCTGCAGAGGAACCAAAACCCTTTTGCAGTAGAATCATTATTCACAGTGCTCATCGAATGAGGCAGGATGAAAAAACATCTCAGGGATTTCACAGGCTGGATAATATTGACAGCAATGTAAGGACTATATCGATTACTGTGGTAGCACGTTTATCGACTTACTAAGACAAGCACCTTTATATCCAGCACTGCCAGAGCCAGTTTTTTAAGTATGGGTTTTACCAGCCAAAAAGCAAAACAAACCCATCTCTGCACCATACATGTATCCAACATTAAAAAATTGGGAGCTTTATAAAAATATACTTTAAAAATTATTAAAAATTAAAGGTACTAATAGTTAGAATTGGAGTCTAATCCACAAATACATGTCAGTATTCACATACTCTGAATTATACAGAATCAATTGCACTCTAAAGTGTATTTTATGTAATAATGTCAACAAAAAATTGGCTATTTTTACCTCCAAAGAATAAAAATTTTAGATGTAGTGTGTTTTCAATATGAGATCATATATGCATACAATTGATTGTAACTGTAATAAAAAATACGTCAATAATCGTGTGTGTCCAAGATAACCATTCGCAAAAAAGCTTTTAGTATCCTTGACTAAAAAATAACCAAACATACAGTCATGCCTGTGACACAAAAGTGTTGAAAAAGCTCCAGGCCAGGTAGAGGGGGAAGAGTGGAGTATGAAAAACAGGCATAGCAAATATCATGGTATGGATGTCTCTCTTGCCACTCTGGCTACTAAAGCATGGCTGCTGCAGATGGAGTGAAAGCATGCATGAAAGTCATACTGTCTCCAGAGAAGAAAAGGTAGATGAAATCTACTGTTTCTTGTGTGGTCCCATAGTTTGACCAAATTGATCCAACTAATGCCACAGCAGAACAGTGTGATAAGACAAGAGGGAGTACAAAGATCTGCTGTTTTTTAACTTATTCAATGTGGATATCAATGTGGAACTAACTCAAGATATATATTCATCTGTAACGAGAAAATAAACTGACAGTTTGCTATCACTTAATCTTTTGTGAACTATGATTATATACCAGTATGAAATCGGTTTGTCACAGAAGCTTCAAACTGAGATATTCAATTACTCATGTATCTAATTGGATTTTTCAAACAGTTCTGTGCTTTATGCAAACCAGGAGTAGGAAGGGAAAAGCCCTTAAGTGTTTTTTTTGCATTGTCTGCATTTGTGAATTTTGCTTTTGTCTTTCATGGATTTCTTCTGGATGAGGTAGCCCTATATTTGACAAAATGCTGGTAGGCATATAGAATGATTATAATTAACATTTCAATGAGATATATGCCTAGGTGAACGAGTTTGGCTTGGTAATAGTTGAGGAAAGATGGTTGATTTGGCAAACAGGTGTCCACTGCAGGATTTCTCAGCATCATTGCTCTCAACATAAAATGCTTCAGGACTAGCTAAGTAAAAGAAAACATCATCATACACGAGCCTATGGGTTTTCTCCAAAGGTTTTGTCATGTTTGAATTGTTGAGGCGAATGTTTCTGGCACAGTGCCCTTTTCTTCTGCCTGTTTATGGAGTGTAAACAAACTGAGAATGATGTGAGCTTGTGCTGCGCTCATTCCTTTCCCACTCGTTTGGCATCCTATTTGAAAAAATGATGTAAAATCATTTTGCTGCCTGAGGAAAATGTTGTATTTAGCTATATAAGACATTACAATTGGGTTTTATGCCATAAATGCACAGTACATAGTTATGAATTCTCACAGCTTGTTGAGCTTGTTGAGGAAACTCTGCCTTGTTCTAAAATAAATGGAGGAAACAAAAAAATTACTGCATAAACCTATTTGTACCTACAACAGATACGCACAAAACCAGTTAATGGTAATATACATAGTGAAGGGAAAATAAAATACCTCTGTGTGTGGACAGAGAGAACTAGAAGGGTTTCTTGAAAGTATTGAAAATCTAGATCTTACCTTCACTATGACTTATTTCATCCTTTTTTGTTCTTGAATTTCCTCCCTCCTCAGATGATATTTTTGAGGGAAATAATAAAATCATATTATGAGAGTTGGAAGAATTAAACATTCTGATACCCCAAAGCACATGGAGCTTTCTCATTTTTGTCTAATCTTTTGAGGGTAGAAAAGGTCTTCAAGCAAATTCCGTAGCTCTGAGCACTTCCAAAATTTACTAGGAACTGAATATGTTCATATTTCTGACCCACATACAGATATTTGTTCTCAGCTTCAGAGTTTTGTACTTCATATTAAGATTCCTGAAAGGAGGTTGTAGAGAGGAGGGTAATGGCCTCTTCTCCCAAGTGACAGGGGACAGGATGAGAGGGAATGGCCACAAGTTCCGCCAGGGGAGATTTAAGGTGGACATTAGGAAAAAGTTTTTCACAGAAAGGGTCATTGGGCACTGCAACAGGCTACCCAGGGAAGTGGTTGATTCACCTTCCCTGGAGGTGTTTAAGGCACGGATGGATGAGGTGCTGAGGGACACGGTTTAGTGTCCGATAGGAATGGTTGGACTCAACGATCCAGTAGGGTCCCTTCCAACCTGGTTATTCTATGATTCTATGATTCTTCCTTACAGTTAAATGAACAAAAGTCTATCTACAGATTTATTTATTTTTTTAATATATGATCATTTAAGGCATAGTAACAGCTCTAGTTGTATTGTTATGAATGTTTCATCCTGTCTTCGAGGACTTTAATCCATTAAGTAGATGTTGAAATATCTAGAAAAACTCAGTTGGAACATTGACTAGAATTTTAGAACTATTTTGTCTATACAGTATGTGAATACACTTAACGTATTGGCAATACTCAAATGTGTCCTGATAACAATGGGCTATCAAGTCCTCTTAACTAAGAGTGTACGTAGCAGGAGTAACCTATACTACTTCACTTGCTTTTTCCAAGAGGAGTAGAATGAATGTTAGACATACAGTTATTCTCACAACCTGCATATTGGTGTTGCGCTTAGTTTCCTAATAGGCCATTGGTAAAGAAAGGTGACATTTCCTTAGCCTTAAGCAGAAACAGTAACCATTACATCAGACTTTATGAACAGATCTCCAAAAACTTACAGGCTTTTTGTGAGGATCCAAAGGAATCTGCACGGCAAGAACAGTTTGGTGTTAGGGGCTCCAGAACTGTTGATACAGAAATCTTGGCAATTCCTTCCCCCAAGTTATGTCCTCAATACATGTACCCCCTGAAGTGTTAGTTTCCACACCCCAGGTTGAGACCAAGCAGTGAAAGAAAAACACAGTAAGAAATATAGGAAAAAACCCCAAAAGACCACATTAAATCTCAGTTTCTGCAAAGTCTAGGAAAACAAGCTTTTTTTCATGAAAATTTGAGTGGTAATGAATAGCCAGCTGAATAGCTGCTAAATGTAGCTATTCCATGAGAAGTTTGTCTGATAGTAGATCTCCAGACAAATGAAGAACCTGCTTCTGCCCTAAACATGCCTTTATCTTTAAAATTCTATGCTTTAAAGTATTATTATTATTCTATAAAACAACTAGTAACAGAGCTCACAGGCAGGCCAGGCCAGGCCGAGCCAAATGGAAGTCCCCTCTGGGATGAATCTCATCTTAGACTTCTCTCGACACCAGGCTGTTGTTCTAGCTGTGCTGTTTTCATTCTCCTTCAGCCATGAATTGCTGTAGAATTGGAAAGAAAGGGCTTAGGACTTGCGATTACAAATGTTTTCCCCCTTCCAAAGTCACCAAGACTGATATTAAAGATCAGAGCGAACTTGTGGAATGATTCATGAGATACTACTACCTTCCCTTTCTCTCCAACTCCCTGGTTGCCCGATTCCTTATACACATCAATGTGGTCTTTTATTGCGATTTAATAATAAATGGTATTTTGTTTGCCTACCTGACACTTTTATTAACTTCACTTCAGTGTGTACATGCATGTGTTTCTCTAGGCATAATCTCTGCCCAACACCCTCAAAGAAAAGTGAGGAGGTGAGAGAAAGAACAGCTTTATTTGAAGAGAATTTGTCCCTAATCTGTTGCAGCTGTAGGGGACCATTTGGCCAATTAAAGAGAGCAGGCTTTGGCTCCCTTCCAAATGAGCTGACCACATGTTATACTGGTATTGGTCACCTCAGGGGAACAGTAGGTCACAGGGGCATCTGGTTGTCATTTCCTCTCAGTCAGCATTAGGCAAGCATACAGCAGTAAGGAGGAAAATATGTATGTTTTCTTTATCTCCTGTCTCGTCCTGCAGCATCCAGTTGAAGCAGAAGAGTGCCCTACAATGTGATACAGTCTGGAATTTGGGAAAGAAAATTATGCCTTTGATCTGCCTAGTTTTAAGGTGTCATTAACGTATTCCTGTCTGTCTGCTACAATGGTGTAAATGTGAAGGGTCTGTTAATGTAAAGGAATTATGGTAGAGTTATGCTGGTTTAGCTGCCTTGAGAGTTTCTCTTACAGGTAGGAAATGTGTCCCCTCTATGAGGCAATAGTCCCATCTGCTGCAAAAAGGTCAAGAGCTGTTAGATATAAACAGAGGTTTGATATAAATGTAAGAAGACATTGCGATCTCCAGTGTCTCGAATGAGTAATGTAATCTCATGCTCAGCAAATAGTGTAGATTATGAATTATGAACAACTTTACTAGCTAATCTGTAGCTTAATTGACTCCCAAACTGCACATACACCAAGGGCTGGAGGGAAATACAGGCTGCCAGAGCCATCACAGTGAGGTTGTCTTCAAAAAAACAGAAACATCTGATTTCAACTAAACCCAGGCACTAATAAACTACTCCTTATCATGAAGGGGAAAAATACTTCAATAAACTAGCCAGGTGAGTGAACTCATTTTCCCCTGAATGTGTCTGGCCCCTAGTTTTCAAATTGTTATGGTTAACATAGACTGAATATTTAGTTTAGTTAATGAAGTAGTGTCAATGGTGGAAAGGTTTTCTTGATCTGAAACTTTCATCTTTTCAGTACAATGAATTCAGACTCCTAACTGTTTCATTCCGGGGTACTGAGCATCACAGTAATTAAGGATTCACAAACAAGTTTCTGCATGGCAGTTGAGTTGATAAACATGTTTTCTTAGCCAGGATGAGTGAAGCTGTTGCTGTTAAAGAGGCTGTGAGGCCCACAGCCCTGTGAGAGAAGGCTAGTGTACGTGGAGCAGCTGATGAACCATGACAACCTCCTCGTAACACCCAGCCTTGATCAGAAGTCGGAGAGGAAGCAATGGGTTGTTTCCCACATGGGGACCTGCATCAGGCCTGGCAAAGGCTTTGTGTGGAAAAAATTCAAAAGTAAGGGACAAATTAAGTTATGAGGAGTGTGCTTTGAAAACAGGGACACTAGTCAGAAATAATTAATTCAGTCCTAATATGAACCTCTTAATTTTCTTCATGGAGAAAGAATAAAGACTAGGTTTTATTTTCTCTCTGTCTTTATCAACTAATTTCTTTGTCTTCCCCCAACAGCTTTTTCTGGAAGCTGAGTTCATCTGAAGACTAAAACCCAGAGCCATCCTTCCATCTCCATGGTGACACGATGCTGCTTCAGCTTCATCTATCCATACATCCTCCTCCATTATGTGTTCTAGTTTTGTCACACACTTATTTTCCTAACTGTACTGTGTACAACACATTTTTCTGAAGAATTCTGATTTTACTTCTGTTTCCTTTTTGAAAGACTTGCTGTTTTTCTTTTAAATATGTTCTAAACATTATGAAACACTTGTACATATGATTGAAAGTCATATGCAGTTGCTAGTTAATACTTACTTATCAAATGGCTCTAACTCTGAAAGGAATAAGGAGGGAAATTTAGATTTTGATTTTTTTTGGAGCCCAATTTCCTTATCTGAGTAGCTATGCATAAAATAACAGCTGCTGCATGAAATCCTGCATGGAAGATTATCAGCAAGATGTAGAAAGCTGAGTTTTCAGGAGTTTTAAAATATAGTAGTTGCTTCTCCCTCCCCAAAGCTGAAGCTATACAACTATCAGAAACTTTTCTTCAAAGGCATTCAGATTTTGAGGGTATGTTAAGAATGAGGAACTTCACCTCTGACTAGGTTTCAAACAGATTCTGCACCAAACTTGATCAGACCCTCTGGAGAACAGATCTCTTTTTAGCAAAGATATGACTGAATGGTAGATTTTGCTGTTTTATAAACCTCAATCTGGGACTTTAATCCAAATATGCAGAAGCAGTTGATGAACTTTAGCAAATATGTTGTGGTCACCCACTAAAGAAATATGACATCTAGCAAACCTTCTAGTTGACTTGTAATTGAAATGGATTATCTCAGTCATTACCTGAATGAGGGTCTTGGTAAATCATTTGCTGGACCAGCCCTGTGTTCAGTGCCCAGCAGTGTAGCTTTTGATTGCTGGAATATAGCCAAAGGTATGCATTGTTTTAAAGTTCTACTGCAATGTTTCCAACCAATTATGCATTTATAATTTTTGCTCCATGACACAGACAGCTGTAAATCAGATATAAGTTTACTTATATTCAGGGGTTTGAGGACTGTGAATTGAAAACCATTCTGAAGGAAGAAAGGCTGAGTGGTGTTACAGAGCGGTGAAGTACAAGAAGGGCCAGAGTTTGGATGTCCACAAGGTCTTGCTCCAGGACCATTCATACACATAACGTTCTTACCATTGGTGGAGTTCCTGCAAGTGTCTGTTCCTAGGAACATATCTTGAATACGTAGAGAGTTGACTATGTCTTATGTTGGGGTCATGGGGCAAGCGGAATGCTCCAGAGTGTCCTTATAGGTGCCTTTACCTTTGATACCACTAGGAAAGAAACTGATATAAGTTCACTGCTGGCATTCTTGGGTGTAGACTGTTTGACACCCAGGTACAGACAACAGGCAACGTTACAGCTGGAAAAAGCAACCCTGTGTACTGAATCATTAACAGCACCTTATGTCTAGCTCCTCCAGAAAGTCTCAACAAGTTCAGTCTCTGAAGCAAATTAGGACATTTGGAAGATTAGGATGGAAATTTTGAGGCTGCCCATGAACCATTACACCAGCTGCCGGCTGTAACTTGCATAGAGAGCATTTAGCTTCCTTTACCAATAATTAAGTTTGTTGCTGGATTTTGAGTCTAATGGGAAATCTTTTAAAAATTTGAGCAGGCACCCTCAACTGTTCTGTGTTGCAGTTGTCAGAGTGGGAGGACAAAATGCTTGTCATGAATTTGAAGTCCATTTAAAACCTGAAGTTCTGTCTGCAACACTGTTATTGGGGTCTTACATAGTGAAATAATTATCTCCTTTGATAGGTATTTAATTCTCCAGTTACTGCATTTTATTAAGAATGTTAGAGGCCACTTTACAATTGTGGTTAAACATACTTGGTATATTTTTTTCCAGTTTGGGTGTTGAGACAAACTAGGAAAACTCAACATATAGGTGCGATCCTTTTTGATACATGAAAAAGAAACTTGTCTTAATATTTATTTGGCTCTAGAAAATGTAAATGGTTTCCTCAGAGATCTGATTATTTACATCCACAGTGGATTTGGCAGTAGGTATGTGATCAAAGATGGTAAATGTGTACCATATACTCTGGGATAATTTCATCTTTAGCTTACCTCTGAACACTTTGAAGTTGATGACCTGACTGAGGAGCTGGTGAATTGTCCCTAGTCAGTTTGGCAGTGTAAACTTGATTAAAACCAAGATGAGATTTAACATAGAACTCTGCAAAAGTAGTTCATAAATCCTGCTTAATTTCACATAAGAAAAAAGGTAGAAGAACCCACAAATCCAACTTAAACTTACTGAGTAGCTATGAGAAGAAATGGCAAACTCAATTTAAGCATTTTATTGCTTTTTTTTTCTTCCGCTGCACATGCTTTTGATCTAGAAATCAGCTCCTAGTATTTCTAAAACATAGTCATTTATGAATGCACTATTTGTCTAGAATGGATGTTATAATAAGAACAAGTGACAAAATACTGATCCTTTGCAGATCAGGTTCAGATTTTTCTTGCATAACGTACAATTTTCTTACAGTATTTTGTGGTTAGCAATGCCAGGTCCAATGAATTTTAAAATTAGAAAATGAGAAGGAAGTGGAGCTAAACCTAAACTTTTTCTACTTTATGATATGGACTTTTGAATCTTTAAATTTTAGGACGATCTATAGATGCCTTTAATCCACTTGCAGTTTAGCAATACTGTCAAAATAAATGGCAAATAATAAAGAAGTGTAGGGCATGTGTTTTAATTTTCCAAATATTACATTTGTTATATCTCAAATACAGTTCTTGAAGTCCAGAGAGCTGCTTTTTCAGTCTCTTTACTGGTTAATATCAAAACAGAAGATAAACAAACTTTGACCTTTTAACCTCGAGAGTTTGACTGACATCATGTTAAACTAACATACTTCTAGCCTAAAAAAACATAAAGGCAGCTTTTTCCAAGGTAGAAGGAAAATCAAAAGGTGTTTTTGGATAAGGTCATGTTCGTCCTCCTTTCCTTACTCTTAGAAAATCTGATCTGATATCTTTTCACAGCGTGAGGAAATGTAATTGTTGTTTTGCAGTATTAAAGAACCTGCATAGTTTGACTCGGATTAAATATCAACACTGCTAACCATGAGTGGCAGAAGTGGGTGTATTCAGAGTGACTGGAGTGAAGGTAGCTTGCACAGGGCGGATGCATGGTGTTATCTGTGTTGATTAATCAGAGAACAGTTGACACATTTTCGGTCTCCTTTTTATTGCTTCAGATCAAGTGAGTGTTATCTCATGAAAACCAAAGCTTTTGCTACCTGTCTTTCAAAGTTCAAGCAAGGCCCAGCTCTGAAATTCATCACAAAAATTTCTATGGCTTTTATGAAAATAGACTTAAACCTATAAAATTAACTTTCCCCTTAAATTTCTCTTGAGAGCAACAATGTAGTGCTAAGGTCCCTGCGGAAATCAGCACCTGGCAGGGTTAGCCCTCCAGGTCCTCATCCCACACTCATCTATGTATGTGAACTTAACTTTTTTCAGACGAAGGCTTGTACTGAAAATTACTAAGCTTGTAAAATTGCCACAGATATGTTTATAGGACGTTAGAGTCTTGTGCATGAGAAAAGATCACAGTTTAGTCATATGGAAACATATTAAAATAAAATTTAAAAAAATATTTAAAAATTATCTTACCCCTATAGTAATTGTAAATAATTCCATGATGCTTATAAGATAATTTTGTACCTTTTAGAGATTTCTGCTACTTACATAAAAACAAAGGAAACAATGTTATTTCTGCAGTAGTCCTATAATTTTAGGAAAATTTCTGCATCCATGAACACAGAGTAAAATCTAGTTCCTGGTCCAACTGATCACATCTCTAAATTAAAATCTAATACCTTAGGAGGTAATTATGACCTAAATGTGAATTTCCAGCCTAATGCCTGGCTCTGTGATGGACCAAACTAAGACCCAAGAAGACATTGAGGAGACCTTATTTCAGCAGGATATGTTCAGGTTCATCTTCAATGCCTAAGAAACCCTAAGACAGAAAATTTAATATGTGAGTTTGTGCATTCTTTTTCAGGCACTAAATACATGGAAACAAGGCAAACAATATCCAAAAAAACTGAAACCACTTTATGCGAGGTTGTGTTGACAGAATTGGTGGGTAGTTCAGGAAAGTGACATTGATTTAGTGATCCAGATTGCTGTTGTCTTTGTTTTGAAGAAATGTAAGTTCTATCTTGTATTAATATTATTGATTTAGTAAGTGATGTTGTGATATTTTATCCCATAAAACTACAACAGGTGGTGGAAGTTTGCAAAATGGATGAAAGCTGATTCATTCAAATATGCATCTTAAGTTTGTTTAAGTAGATGAACAAATGAGAAATCTGTAACATGGATGTTGTATGTACAGTTTGTGGGCACAAGAGCTCTAGTGAGCATGCAGCTTTTGTTTGGACAAGTGCTACTGCATTTCAGAACTAGGCCCCAGGTCAGTGTTAATGCTACACAAGTGTGGATGGAATTTTCTATCCAGGACTGTGAATCAGGTTTTCCCATATTTGCCTGAAAGATGATAGAAGTAAGCCAGTAAAACAAAGATGTCATTGTTGTCATGATTTTTACATTTCATACTTGAAACATAACTTCTTAACACCCTTGTTTGCTACTGTTTCCCCAAAGTAAGGTGTACCTGTTTTCCCTACAATTCATATGAAAATAAATGAGTATTTCTATACTCATGAGTCAATAGGATCAGCAATAGTGTCTTGCAGTCTTTTGGAGTATAATTTTCTCTATCCTTATTTTCTCTAAGTGGTCTTGAAAATGGATAGAAGGGGAATGCTGATATGAAAGATATGTCTAATGAGTTGTGCATGGAAGTAATGGAGTGTTTTTTTCTTTGTTTTATAGATTTGAAAAGCTGAGATTAAAAGGAACTCCTAAGGGCATTGAAATAACAGGTGATTTGTATGCCAGTCCTTTTCTTGAATTCAGGCCTGTGACCTCCCATTTTTGGTGTCTGTATTCATGATTTTTAAGACAAGCTAACAGAGAACAATCTGGAATAAAGAATCATTTAGCTATGAGGTGCAAGAACAATATTGGAAGACTTAAAATGTGGAACTTACCTATAAGGAGTAATAGTTTAAAATTAATTTAGAGAATGGTATCTGAGATGATAGTGTAAGGAATAAAGCAGAAGAAAATAGGAATATGGGCTTGGTGACCTCAGTGAGTGGTTTACGGTTCTGCTTGTCTTTCATGTTCAGGATGCACGTCCTGGGTTACTACAGCAAGAAGTGGATGTGCACAGCTATAAGGAATGATGAAGTTATTTAATTTGGACTAAAATGTGGGGAAACTTGTCTCAAGACTTGATTTCACCATAAACTTTCATTCTGGCTGTTCTCAATGCATTCAGAGCAGATTTCTGGAGATACATGAGCATAACAGACATCTAACAAATAAAAACCCCAAACCTTAAAATACAAAAAAGTACAATGAGAAGGATTTACTTATAGTAATTATGTTCAAACTATTCTTAACAAGAGTTACACAATTACTCCCAGATCTTGTAAATTGAAATAATTTCCTGATATAGGCGAGGTCTTCTTTCTGTAGAACCAGAATTTCTCAGCTGATGATGTTCTGAAATGTGCACCTGTATAATCAAGAGAATGAGGTAAAACAGAGTATGTCTGTTCTTTTGTTAGGAGGCTTGGGATGTATTCTGAGTGAGTTCTGCAATTTGATTGACAATGTAAACTGCTACATCACATGCTTAAAATCTGTCAGAGAAAAATACTTCAGATTCTGTGGTGGTTTTTTTAAAGCTCTGTTTGACTATCTGAAGTGACATATTTAATTTCAACACATTTTAGCATCATGTTGTCCCCTCAGGATCACATTTTCCTTTTATTGCCTATTCCCTCTTATTTTCTGTGGGCTAAAAGAGTAGGAAAATACTTGGAGAAGCATCACACCTTCGTACTGCCTGCAAGGTATCATAGAATCATTTGGTTGGAAAAGACTTTTAAGATCACAGAGTCCAACTGTACCCATCTGCTACTAAACCATATCCCTGAGCATCTCGTCTACCTATCTTTCAAATACCTCCAGGGATGGGGACTCCACCACTTCCCTGGGCAGCCTCTGCCAGTGCCTGAAAACCCTTTCAGTGAAGAAATTTTTCCTAATATCCAATCTGAACCTGCTCTGATGCAACTTGAGACCATTTCCTCCCATCATATTCCTTGTTACTTGGGAGAAGAGACCAACACCCACCTCACTACAACCTCTTTTCAGATAATCGTAGACAGTGATGAGGTCTCCCCTCAGCCTCCTCTCCTCTTGGAAAAACAAGAACAGTTCCCTCAGCCACTCTTGTTAAGACTTGTTCTCTAGCCTCTTTACCTCTTGCATCTGAAAAGGATCAGATGCAAACTTGTTTAGAGTTTCTCTGAAGTTTTTCCACCTTGCTTGACTACCCCAAAATTTGTGCCTGTTGAGGGATTTAGAATGGCAGCTATAGTGACGAAGCTGCCAGCATTTTAAGTGCAAGATTCATACACCTGTACAACACATTGTGCTGCTTCTTCTAACTCCTTCTGGCTTGTGTTGTACCAGTATTGGATTAGAAGAGTCCTCCTCTAATCAAGGCTCTCCCTGACTGGCATTGCTTTAAACTTTCTTCAAAACTCCCTATGACAGAAACTTCCCAGTTTCCCTATCTGTCTCTCACCACTTTTGCCAAACAGAAAGTTCTTTTTGCTGTTATTTTTCCTGAAGTAGAATCTTTACTTTCTGCGTCTCCAGCCCTCTCCTCTGTGTACTTTGAAACAAAGACAGACTGTTTGTATCTCTGCACCAGATTTTCAGATATGTGATGACTTACATTCACTGTCATTCTTCTTAGGCAAAACAAGCCTGTTTGCTCGATCTGTATTGAAATTTTTTTGGACTGTTTTACAACTCTTCTTTCTGTTATTGCACCTACTGAACTGGTACATGAATCTTACACTTTCTTTTGGGGTATTTAGGTAGAAGAAACAACTTTGCAAACCCCTGCAGTCTTTAAATTATGAACAGAATCATCCCTTTTTTTATTCAATCACATTACCAATGGATTTCACAGGAGAAAACTGAAAGTCCTTGGGATACTGTGTTGTAGTGATCTACTACGTACTAGTTAACAAGGACATTTAGTGTAATAGAATTTTAATTTACATAACCCTTTGAAATTGGATTATTACAACTTAGGCGTTGTAATGCATGAGTGGAGCAGGTTGCACCCCAGCTTAAAGCACAAGAGTCAATTGGCTACTAAAGAGAGTGCAACATTTGATCTCACACCGCTGTAAGGATTTGCTGTGGGTCTAATTTGCTTTATTTGGAAGTACAGCCTGGATGTAACAATCTGAAAAGCGTGTCAGGAAAGAGTTAATTTCTTAATAGAAGTTATGTTTCCCAACTCCATGCTAGAAAGAATTAAGTAAGAACCTGCTAATTGCAGAAGGTGGGAGGGCCCAGGATTTGTAGGTAGAGGGGGTGATAATGTAACTGGTAGAGATTACAGACTAATTACATGAACTAGTAATTGACTGCCAGGTGTGCAAGAAGCACAGCAGGGTGCAGCAGGGTGGAGCAAAGGAGTGGCTGGTGGGGAATGAGCAAGGAATATCTTTTAAGTGCGCTTTGAAGCACTGAGTGAACATAACTGATTATTATGCTGTTCAAGAGTGTTTGTATGTGAGAGGGAAGGACAAACTAGTAGTGAAAGACGGTGGTTTTGCTTTTACAGATGTCTTTTCAAGCATAACTTCTAGCTTCTGTGTTATGTTCAACCATTACCTCACACTGTGCCCTGTTAATCTTCAGCAGATGCCTATATACCAGCGGGAGTGAACAAGAATTCCAGTTTGTGGTATGGGTGAAATATCCTTGGAAAAAAAAACGTAGGAGTTGTTTTCTGCTGTATAAAGATTAGGTTTTGTTCCTATTTAGGTTGCCTTTTGAACAAATCCTGTGTATTAGCTACAGCTTTAGACAGTATGGGAATCGTTGGGAACGTTTTGTTTCTCTCAAGTACAGTCACTGAAGAGTAATTCAGTCATTACATATTTTAATACAAATTACAGCTTCCTGAGGAACAGCTATAAATAAGCCTCTGCTGCTGTGCGCATAACAGGCAGATGACTGTTGCGCTCTCGCAGAGCAGCCTTATAATTAAGAACCAGATACTCCTAAGTTCTAGCCCTAATTCTGGTCTTTATATGCGTGCTTGAGCAATTGCCTGCATCAGTGACTTGTAATCAATTAGTTAGTGACTGGGAATGTGCAGAAGCCATAAAAGCATTACAGAAATTATTTAAGGAGGTGTGTTATTGCTCTACTTCCTTCTCATCAGATGTAGCTAGTGTGATCTGTTGAAAGGTACCTAGGTAAATATACGCTTCACAAAAAAGGGGTGTTAATATTTGTTCCATTTTCTTATTAAGTGAAGTGTGAATGTGAATTGTTACAGATTTCAATGTTATACTGTAATGAGATTATACCTTTTACTTATTTCATAGGTAGGTGCTGGTGAAGTGCTCAAAGCTTTAGCCATCAGCTATGGCTTTATGCTTATCTCAGCTGTTAGCTTAGATGCACTGAAAGGGATTACTTGTGTTTGGTTTGAAATGGTCCCTTGGGAGCACAGTGAAGAGGAGCATGGCAAAGAGGTGCAGGGCATGTTATTGTCATGGGGCAATTTGAGTGGCAATTCAAGCAGGCAGGGTGCAGAGAGGGGCTAGAGACTAGTCAGAAGACACCGAGAACCATGGTGGCCACCTGTCAGAAGATTAAAGCCACACCTGGTGCTGCAGCAAACAGGGTGGATGCTGCCACCCAGACAGAGCCTCAGTGGGTGCATGCAGCTACCCAGACCCCAGGCTGCAGGCAGTGCCCCCCTCCCACACCAGCTAGTGCCTCTGGTCCTGGCTCCACTTGTGGAAACTGTGCTCTGGTGAGGGAACTCCTTTGTATGTTGGAGGAGCTAAGGGAGGAGGTAAAGAGGTTGAGGACTATCAGGGAATCTGAAAGGGAGACAGACTAGTGGAGCAGTGCCCTCTCACTAACTCAGCGGGCTGCTGGAGCTACTGTGTTTGAACACCACCCACCTGCAAACTGCAAGGTTGGGGGAACAAGAGATGTGGAATGGCAGCAAGTTCCTGCCTGATGAAGGAAACCTGCTCCCCCCACCCAGACAACAAAACCCCAGATCCCCCTGAAGAACAAATACGAAGTGCTGCAGGTGGGATCCACCCCTAAGGATGCGGATGATGGCTCCCACAGCCTAGAATCTTTCCCCAGGCTGTGCCATCCTCAGAAAAAGATAAAAACATCCTCCATTAAGAAGAAGAGGAGGGTGATTGTTGTAGGGGATTCCCTTCTAAAAGGAATGGAGGGACCCATCTGCAGACCAGACTCACTCCACAGAGAGGTCTGCTGCTTAGTGGGGGCATCAGTATAGGAGGTCATTAGGAAACTTCCTTCCCTGATCCAAGAGATGGACTATTATCCTCTGATAGTATTCTGAATTGGTAGTGATAACAGAGAACAGAAAGCCCAAAGCCTAAAGAGATACTTCAGGGCTCTAGGGAAAATGATGGAGGGTTCTGGGGTTCAGATAGTATTTAGCTCCTTTCCAATGCTAAATACAGAGGAGCAAGTAGTCAAAAAGAGGAAATTCATTAGTGCCTGGCTCCGAGCCTGGTGTGAGGAGAGGGGCTTCGGTTTCTTTGATCATGGGGTAGCCCACGCACCCCCAGGCTTTCTTACTAGGGATGGGGCACACGTGTGTCCTAGGGGGGCTGAAGACCTTGTTAAAAATCTAGCTAGGCTCATTAACCGAGCTTTAAACTAGATGTGAAGAGGGAGAGGGAGGCTAGTGGAGAGTGAGCCTGGAACTGGGACACCAGTAACTCAGACATGGTGTGCTGGTGAGGACCAGCAGTACATCACAACAGAACAAGTGGGCCAATTACACCTGGGGATGGTAAGATACTGGCACTCTAGCATTAGCTACTCCAATGACCAGGCAATTGGGAATAAACTCTATTCCCTCTATGAGGGCTGAAGTTTCACCAGCCCAGCTGAAGTGCGTTTACACCAATGCAGGCAGCATGGGTAGTAAGGAGTAATTGGAAACTGTTTTAGGGCAAGGAGCCTATGATGTCATTGCCATCACGGAAATGTGGTGGGATGACTCGTATAACTGGAGTGCAGCTATGGTGGGGTACAAACTCTTCAGGTGGGACAGAGGCGGGGTAGCCCCCTGTGTAAGAGGGTGCTTTGATTCCATCGAGCTTGATTGTCGTGATGAGGAGATTGAGTTTCTGTGGGTTAAAATCAGAAGAGCCCACAAGAAGGCAGATATTGTGATGGGAGTCTGTTACAGACCACCCAGACAAGACAAAGCAGCTAATGAGCTCTTCTATAAACAGCTGGGGATAGTCTCTAGATGGATGCCTCTTGTTCTTATGTGGGACTTCAACCTTTCAGATATCTGCTGGAAGTAAAATAAAGCAGAAAGGAAGCAGTCCAAGAGGTTCCTGGAGCATGTGGTGGACAACATCCTCGCACAACTGGTGAGCAAACCGACAAGGGAAGGAGCCCTCCTAGGCCTACTGTTTGTGAACAGAGAAGGCCTTATGGGGGATGTAGTGGTAGGAGGACGCCTGGGACAAAGCAATCACGAGATGATAGGGTTTCAATTCTAGGTGAGGTGAAGAGAGTGGTCGCATTAAAATTCCAGAGGGCAGACTTTGGACTGTTCAGAAGGCTGGTTGATAAAGTCCTATGGGAGAAAGTCCTTAAGGGCAAGGGAGCCCATGAGGGCTGGGAACTCTTCAAAAAGGAGATCCTAGTAGCTCAGGAGAAAGCCATCCCCATGTTCCGGAAAAAGAGCCGGCGGGGGAAAAAAACAGCTTGGTTGAGCAAGGAGATTTTGAGAGATACCAAAAAGAAGAGAAATGTCTATGAGCTTTGGAAGGAGGGACAGGCGTTCTTGTGCATTCTTGAACGCATAAGAGTTACTGGTATATGAAATCAGAACATTTAATAGAAATTAATTCTGAATAGAATATAATCCTGCATTGTTGTAAAGGCTAAAAGATTGAATGTTATCCAACCAGGAGTGCCTAACACTTATATAGTATAAAATCTAAATGTATTGCAAGTCTAAAACCTGTAGAGTCAGAAAAAACCCAATAAGTTTAGCATTTTCAGTCCTCTGTCCTCTGGTTTCTGTTCTGTATGCACAGTGCTTTTATGAGCTTTTGATTTCTTTCTGTTTCTTTTTTTTTTTTCTTATTGAAGCTACTCCAGAATGCTTGAGTGTGTTAATGACTCATGGAGTACAGACTTTTCCTTTAAAATGAGTTCTATTTTGTGGGCTTGTGAATTTGTAGCGGAGTGCACATCATCTTGATTCATTTGAAAATTAAACTTGGCTTCTCTTCTTAATTAAATCTGTTTCATAAAACGATATACACTACTGAGACTCATTGATAAGACTTGAACTCTCTCTGGGTTTTTGGTTTTTTTTTCAAGCTAAAAATCCAGTCAGTGCTTTCTTGAGGTTGAGAGGAGGGGGAAAAACCTAACATTTTCTATTTGAGTGTTATTCTGAAATTATTTTTAACTAACCTTATCCTCATAAGTTATAGATGGGCTTTTCCCCCCACACTTGGGTTGTGGGTGCATTTGTTAAATTCTTATGATACTAGTCCTATATCTATTAATCTTTACCTTTTCTGTAAGGAAAATTCTTTCTCTAAATCTTAAATGCATCGCTACCTTAAAAATACAAAATGAGCTTTCTTTGTAGATTGTTACCCTTTCTCATACAAATGACAAAGGAAATCAGAAGTATATTGTAAGGTGATTGCAGTACACCTTCAAGCCCAAATACCTTGTCTTAGACTGAGGATAAGGAGAATTGCAGAATTCTCTCTAGCAATAAAGCTCACTCCTTCAAGAAGAATTAGGAATAAACTGAAGGAATGTTTGTGAAAATGTGTTCTTTGCATGTTGTTTTCTGCTTCAAGTGGGGTCATGTGGAAATAACAGGTTAAAAAAGGAGTGAATTTTTTGTAGAAGTTACTAAAATTTTGACTACTTGTGGCTGTGGTTATTGTGTCTCTGTTCTGGGTGTGTTATCCCAGCTGTCTCTGGCAGCCTGTTAATAAGTCCAAATTGAGGCTTGTGACAAGAAGCATAAAATCTGGCTTTCATACTCTGTGTATTAGTTTTTTTTCTAGTGGTATGTACTCAAGTTTGATATCAAAAAGCGTATCCATGAAACTGAAGGCAATTTTTCAGAGCCTTTGTACAAGGTATTTTAACAAATGGCAGAAAAAGTTCATTGATGAAGTCCCATGGGAGACAGTCCTTAAGGACAAGAGATCCCAAGAGGGAAGGGTGCTCTCCAAGAAGGAAATCCTGGCAACATGGGAGCAAGATGTCCCCAGATGCCAGAAAATGACCTGACAGGGATAAAAAAAAACCAACTTGGTTGAGCAGAGAGATCTGGTTGGACATCAAAAAGAGGAGGAATGTCTATGAGCTTTGGAAGAAGGGGCAGGTATCTTGTGTGGTCTACAGGGAGGAAGTGAGATCATGCAGAGGAAAAATCAGGAGGCCTAAGTCCAACTAGACCTCAGATTGGCCAATTTGGACAAAGATAATAAAAAAATCTTTCTACAAATACATCAATAATAAAAGGAGGACCAGGGAGAATATTAAATCTTTTTTGGATGCAAATTGAACAACTATGAGAAAAGATGAGGATAAGGCTGAGGTGCTTAATGCCTTCTTTGCTTCAGGCTTTAACAGTAAGGAAAGCTGTTCCCTGTGTGTACATGCCCAATAGTTAGAGGAGCAGAACAAAGCTCCTGTGATCCAAGAGGAGGTGGTTAGAGACTTGCTTGCCCAATTAGACATACACAAGTCCATGAGGCCAGATGGGATCCACCCGATGGAATCGAGGGAGCTAGTGAACATGCTTGCCAAACCCCTTTCCATCATCTTCAACAATCATGGCTGACAGAGGAGGTTCCACTGGACTGGAGGCTGGCTGATGTTATACCCATCTACAAGAAAGGTTGGAGGGAGGACCCAGGAAACTACAGGCCTGTCAGTGTGACCTCAGTGCTGGGGAAAGCCATGGAACAGGTGATCTTGAGTGCTATCATGAAGGACATGCAGGAGAACTGGGTGATCAGGTCCAGTCAACATGGGTTCACAAAAGGTGGGTCTTGCCAAACTAACCTGATAGCCTTCTATGAAAAGGTGACCCACATACTGGATGAGGGAAAGGCTGTGGATGTATCTTCCTGGACTTCAGCAAAGCCTTTGACACAGTTTCTCACAGCATTCTGCTTGAGAAAATGTCAGTCTCTGGACTGGACAGGCGCACACTCTCCTGGGTGGAAAACTGGTTGGATGGCCGGGTCCAGAGAGTGGTGGTAAATGGTGTTAAATTCAGCTGGAGGCCAGTTACAAGTGGTGTCCCTCAGGGCTCAGTGCTGGGTCCAGCCCTGTTCACTGTCCTTATCAATGACCTGGATGAGGGGATCGAAAGCACCCTTAGCAAGTCTACAGACGACACTAACCTGGGAGGTAGTGTTGACCTGCTGGAGGGTCGGGAGGCTCTGCAAAGGGATCTGAACAGGCTGGACCACTGGGCTGAGACCAATGGCATGAGGTTTAACAAGGCCAAATGCCGGGTCCTGCACTTGGGGCGCAACATCCCTGTGCAGGGCTATAGACTAGGAGAAGATTGACTATAAAGCTGCCTGCAGGAAAAGGATCTGGAGGTGTTGGTTGGCAGCTATCTGAAAATGAACCAGAAGTGTGCCCAGGTGGCCAAGAAGGCCAATGGCATCTTGGCTTGTATCAGAAATGGCATGACCAGCAGGTCCAGGGAGGTTATTCTGCCCCTGTACTCGGCACTAATGAGACCGCTCCTTGAATACTGTGTTCAGTTCTGGGCCCCTCACCACAATAAGGATGTTGAGGCTCTGAAGCGAGTCCAGAGAAGAGGAATGAAGCTGATGAAGGGGCTGGAGAACAAGTCTTATGAGGAACGGCTGAGAGAGCTGGGGTTGTTTAGCCTGAAGAAGAGGAGGCTGAGGGGAGACCTTATTACTCTCTACAACTATCTGAAAGGAGGTTGTAGAGAGGAGGGAGCTGGCCTCTTCTTCCAAGTGACAGGGGAATGGCCTCAAGCTCCTCCAGGGGAGGTCTAGACTGTATATCAGGAAAAAAATTTCACGGTAAGGGTCACTGGGCGCTGGCAGGGGCTGCCCAGGGAGGTAGTGGAATCACCATCCCTGGAGGTATTTAAAAGATGGAGAGATGAGGTGCTTAGGGACATTGTTTATTAGTAGATATAAATGGTTGGATCCGGTGGGTCTTTTCCAACCTGGTGGTTCTATGATTCTACACTGAATTTATTGGAATGTTAGTTATCAAGCTCTAGCAGGAACAATGGGTAAAACTTAACTGTGGGACGTCTCTGTGAAGTCGAAATTGTTGCGTGCTAAATAATGTATATTTAAACTTAGCATCATTCTGCATCATAAAGTGCATGGGCCTGCTTGGGTTTCATATTAGAATTTTATTTGTGCTTATATCGGCAAATAGAATTTCTAATGGAGCATAATGGGAAATAAATCTGTGTTAGAACATGGATTTCAAATGCAGTTTAAAAATACTAGCTCAGCTACAAAAATATGGAATAAATGTAAATGTGTCTTTTGAACTAATCCAGGGAATTTTCCCAATAATAATCTTATCCAAGGGGTCAGTAACAGCTGTGTCATGCTAATCTTATTTCTTAAATCAGAAACTCTTCAGGATTGCTAGATATTGTCTATTCCAAGACAAAAAAGTGAATGATCAGCTAGTATGAAATCTCTTGAGTCCTGCCTCTGTCTGCTTTGCACTTGGAGGCTCTAATTCTACAGTAAACCAGGGGCTACTAGATGGCACAGATCAGTTTTGGATTTTAATCTTGGCTGATATTTGCTGCTTTAAAACCCTGTTACAGCTGAGGTTAGTCATTTGGCACACAAGGCTATGGAAAGAGGGAATTCTTCTCCTGGAGCATTGAAGTTTTGGGCTGTAAGCTGATCATTATGAAGTTTTTTGTTAAAGGACTTCAGAGTTTTGAGAAGCATTTTCATTGCATGATCTGAATCCAAATATACAGATATTGTGACTACCTAAGCAGACTTGTGGTTCATATACCACATAAATTATACAGTGCATTACTTATATAATAATTAAAAACAGCAAGGATGGCTGGATGTGAGATAGGTAGCTTTTAAAATGCATTGAGAGAAAAAATCCCTTGTGGCGTATGAGGAACTGTCAGAGAGGAACTGTGGCATCTGCAAGTACTTTGATAACAAGTGTGTAAATGTCTTTTGAGTCTCTTGAATCCTTGCACTAGAAGAAAGCTGCTAAAGCTCTTTGGACCTGTTATCCTATCTGATTACCCAGTAGACTCTTCTAGTACCTAAGAGGAAGGAAGGGATTTGATATGTAAAGAAGCTAAAATTTAAATGTGCTTAGGTCAGAGACCCAGTTACCTACACAACAGTTGGAGAAGTTCCAGGGGTCTGATCCAAATTCCATTAAGCTTAAAATAAGTCTTTAATGGGCTCTGGATTATGCCATAAAGAGTAGACATACCTTAGTCTTCCCATTCCCTCTTCCTCTCAATTTCCTGTCTTGGAAAACTTAACGCTTTATTTTGCCCTTGCCAGTTGAAGTAAAAGTGAAATCTGTTATAATAAAAACACTAGAGAGGACCATAAAGATTTAGGTGAATTAAGAGGTGTTGCATTCATAAAGTTACTTCCAGTAGCCACTGCCTGGGTGGCCATTCTCTGGTTTGTAAAAGTAAGTTTCTGCATAGTACCACTTTGTTTTTGCATTTGTAGATGGAAGACTGGACAATAAGTAAAGGTATTTTTTGTTTTCACATCTACACGCAATCTTTGTAGAGAAGGTTTTCTCTTTGAAATCTTTTTTTTTTTTCTCCCTGCAGTCAGATGTTGCCAATCACTTTTGGCTGTGGCATCATGCTTTCAGTCTGGTGTTATCACTTTTTTTGTCAAGAAAGTTTTTGTGGCTCTGAAATTATTTTATCTCTTGATGAGTAATGACATTGAGGGCAAATATATCAGTCTTTGCATTCTTCTTGTGTTTGAATAGAAGGCTGTGAAGAAATTGGGGATTTATAGAGTGAGACTGGGTTTCTTTCTGCTGTATATTATATCATTGAAGAGGAGGTGTATTCTCATCTTCTCAGATATGAAATACTGATTTGTTTCCAAAGCGTGGCCTTCTGTTTCAGATGGTAGCTTTTGTCTGATATAGTGTGACTTGTTGATTCTCCTCCCACTTGATATGAAATAGTTTCTATGATGAGCAGGTTTGCAAGGAAACCCTGGTAAAATCCTGTGGGTCAGCATGAACAACAGGATTGTATACTTAAGAACACTCACTCCTTCTTTTTAAGAGGTAGACATTGTAATTCTGAGGAAGAGGAAAATGTACATTCTACATTTAGGTGTTTTTTGGCAGTATACAAATGCAAGAAGGTCAGATAAAATAATAGTATTGTTCCATGTAGTCCTAGAAAAGTGTCTGGTTCTTGATCTTGTGTTTTTTTGGTTTTGTGTAGTTTTGTTGGTGGGTTTTTTTTTGTTGCTGTTTTTTTTTTTTAATTCAGTTATGTGATTTGAGGGAAACAAACAAACAAAATCCTGAACGCTTTTGTTGTTACTGGTAATAACAACTCAGTTCTATAGGTGAATAATGATATCCCTCTTATTGGAGCTGCATAAAATACACATTGGTTCTCTCCTATCCTGGAAGATTCTGTTTCTAGAGACATTAAGACATATGAGATTGGTTTGTGTTTGCTTTGTTTGCTTTCCTAAAGCGGTTAGGAGTTGTAAACCTAGGTGTAATCAATGCTGAGTGACTTTTCTTTGAATGGCATAATTACATTCAGATGCCAAGGGTGATGTGCTTTGAAAGTCTTGCAACAACTTTTATTCAAAGCTTTGAAGCAAAAGAAAGAAATGAAAAATCAACTATTGTCTTCTGGTGTGAATAAAAACATTGGAGACTCCATCATGCTTATCCCCTAAACACGATGTGGAATGCTGTTTATATGCAATAGGCTGTTTACAGTGAGCCATTTAACATAGTAGCTCATCAGATCATTCCCTGATGCACAAGGCTATACTTGGAGAACTTACCAGATATCATCAGTAAAATGGACCATAAAAGCAAACAAAAACCTGCATTCTTAGTGGAATTTATCTGATAAATACCTTGCTAAACCCTAAGTGTTTCATTAATCTTTTAAAATTGTGATATGCTGATCTGCATCATTAATTAAACGTGATCTTAGTAGGGAAGGTCTCATGATGAAGATATATACATGACTGACTCGGTGTCAGAAAACTCTATCTCAAATATGGTTTTTAATGTTTGAACCATTTTCAGTGCCAGGTAAAAATTTATCAACACAAGAGCCCATATATCCACAAGACATAACATTTAAAAGACACATAACCAATCCCTTTCACCTGCTTCTACCATCTGTAATACGCAATAATGGAAAGATAACAGATGCGTAATCTTATAATGTTGTCATAGGACTAGAAGCCAGGAACTATTTTGCCATCAAAGCTCCGTGGGGGATAGCAATTGCTTAAGATGAAGTTTCTGTTTAATCACACTGTTTTGTGATTTCAAATTTGCTTTTTATCCCATGTCAGAAGAACATCATAACAAATCTAAGTTCTTCTTGTAGACATTCCAACAAAATTTTGTTTAGCAAAACAGTATTTCAGTGAAAAATAAAATATATCTGTGTCAAATGCAAAATAAATCCCAGTGTTTAAGTATCCAAATTCTCCATGTTGATGGGCTTATTTTCCAATGAAAGGAATCCACATCATTGTGAAATGTATTTTCAGTCAGAATAGGTTTCATCTCCCTTTTTTTCCTCACTTACAATGCTTATGTCCTTGTTTCTTACTTATATTATGTTCACATTCTGTTTCTTCATAGTTTCAAACATCTTCTCATTTTCTTTGTTTTGTTTGGTTTTTTTTCCCCCCACCTATGAGATATTTCTCACAAAATTTAAGTAGATATCTATCTTCAAACTGAGTGAATGGGAGCTACTGGGAGCTACCAGAAGCTACTGGAATAGAAGCATAAGAAAACAGAGGCAGGGTGGTTTTGGCTGTCTTTGAAAGCGGAATAGCATCAGTGTACTCTGTGGATATGAACAACAGGGTAAATGTTTAGTTTCTATTTGATTTTAATTAATATATTCCAACGTAAGTGGTAAGCTGAAGGCCTCTTTTTACTACCAGTAGTAACTGTCTAAACACTCAAATAAAATGAGTTACTTTACAAATTCCCTTTCTGCACAGCTCAGTAGGTGCTGGGTCCCTTGAACTTGGGAAACACAAGAGAACTATGCACTTATTAATATAGTTCTGAGAGTTTGTTTTTATGAGGTGAACAGAGGGGAGTATATTTTGTATTGGATTTAAGATATCCTGTATGACACCCACCTGAAAAGAGTAACAAGAGTCTGATGTATACATGAACCCAAAGTTATGAATAGTCTTCATCTACCATCTATTCCATAAGCAAATTTTGGCAGTAGCTCCACCACTGGATAGATGGATCAAGAGAACCTGTCTGCTCCTGTCTGAGGCCATTAGTGTTTATAGGACGAGTTATGTCTGGTTGCCTTCTTCTCTTTATATTCCACTGAAAATATAGAAGTGATATGTAGCATTTTGCTTGCATGTCATGAAGTACAGTTCTGGCTTTTCTTCAAATACCTGTTGTTCTTTAACAGTGGTACTGAAAAGTGTGACTTTCTTGTGGTCACCTCTCTACTACAATTATACCAACCTAGGCAGAAGTAGTGGGTTCCACGTAGAGTCACAGGTATGCAGTCTGGCACTTCTGATGATTCTTTTATCAGGGCAGATGCTTCCTATGCAAGGTGGAAAATGGTGGTCAAAATGGATAAAGGTAAAGAGAGACCTTAAAAGAGCTGATAAGATGAACATCAGCTGGGTTGATGGGCTGTTTTGTGGGGCTTAGACTCCAAGATATAGTTCTAAAGATTTGAACCTCTTACTTTGGAAGGGAGCCACCTGAATTTGGGATAATCGCTTTTGGAGGATGAATCTATTAGTTTGTCTGGAGAAAGTCCTCCAGAGGTCTTAGTTTCACTCTTGCATAGGATGTGAATCTTAATGAAAATCTACTAGAGCTGTGTGGGAGTGTGTCTTTCCTACTCAGCTCCTACTCTGAGAACAAGCCCTTTCCTTTGGGACTAGGTGCTAGATCTGGATTCTGAATTACTATCTTCTGTACATATGTGAATCTCTAAAGGAGTTCATTTGTAAGCAAAGTAGAATATCCAAACTGAGACCAGTCATGCAGATCTAAGGGAACTATTTGGCCTTGAGTGTGAATTAGTCTCAAAGACAAAATTCATAGCTGCATGCCTGTTAATGAATTACAAAGTCTTTATTTGTAAACATTTTAAGTCTGCTTAAGTTCCCACAAGGATCTCTTTGTGTTTTGCACTTGGAAGAAAATATAGAAAATGTAAGTGGTACTTTGGAGGGTGGGGAATCTAGTTCCAACAGATTAGATAGGTGCAATTTGACATATGTTATATAACTAAAGGTACTGATAAATGGAACATGCATTGTAAGTAGGTGCAAGCTCTAAACTGTGATATGTGCATATTTAGGAATGCGAATAGAATTAAAAGCTGATGCTTTAAGCAACACACCTTATACATAGATAGATTGTTAGAGGAAAAGCATTTATTGAAATGACAGAGTAAGTGTAGCGTGGACCTGCAGCATCTGAGGCTGCAGATGATATGATTTCCCATTTCTTCACTTCATTTGGATCTTCCTTTTATGGCTAGAGATCTGGAAAGTCTTGGTAGATATTAAAAGGCCATAGGCAGTGAGGTGGCATATTTTTATCAAAGCCGATGTCACAGCCCTCTAGATTGTTAGGGCCTTAATGAAAAGAGATGTGGACTGGAAGTCACTTGAAGCTCAATGTGGACAAAGTGCCCAGCTTAGTTAACAGCTACACTTCTGAGAGGAGAGGCATAGCAATTTGTAGTACGTTGGTAAATACATTGACTGAATCAGACTGGAGTGCACGTGTAACTGGTACCTGCGTGAGGCTAGCAGAAAAGCATTTGTCTGTTTATGAAGGAAGAGGGAATTCAGCTCACACATCTAAAGCGAGCTTGATTTTCATTTTAGATTTGCCCCTCACCTTTAAGAGAAAGCAGAACTGCAGGGGCTGTCCAGTGAGTGATACTGTGCCAGCTGATGTGGAATGTGAAGTCTTTTGTGCAATTAAAAGCAGTAATTTAAAACATCTGCCCACAATCCTGTTTTTTCTATTTCACTGTTGTTCCATAATGAATACTTCTTAGATCGATGGAGGCTTTTTACCATATTGTACCACATTTCCAGAGTTATCTTTTCCTTTCCTGTTAGAAATAACTGTATTATCTTGTGAATGATGGTTTTTATGTCTAAGGATTTTGGGAGGCTTTGTATAAGACTTTTTTTCTGCATTGTAGTTGTTTAAAACTTCTTGTAGTTATATTTTAGATTATTTTGGTTATTTTTTTTTTCTTTGAGGAAAAGAATGATTAGATGCTATAGAAGAAAAAAAAAAACAGCCCTGACGGATAAAAGACATGAAGAAATGTATGCAGGTAATAAGCTTGCTGAAAAATAAGTGATTTGTAAATGTACTGACACAGATGGCTATGAACAGACCAATAGATTTATATGTAGAAGTAATGCAGGTGTGGTTTACAAGCATAATTGCATAATTTTTGGTTGCTTGCTCTTGGGTTTTGTTTTATGTTTGTTTGGGTTTTTTTCCCTCCTATAAACAACTGCAGTTCTGGCATGCTATATGACTGTCCTGGCTGCTAAAAGAAAAAAATAAATTGCTAATCCTGCTGTAGCATGCGTGCTAGGCTGAGGGGAGACCTCATTCCTCTCTACAACTACCTGAAAGGAGGTTGTAGAGAGGAGGGTGCTGGCCTCTTCTCCCAAGTAACAGTGGACAGGACAAGGGGGAATGGCCTCAAGCTCCGCTAGGGGAGGTTGAGGCTGGACATTAGGAAAAAATTTTTCACAGAAGGGGTCATTGGGCACTTAACAGGCTGCCCAGGGAGGTGGGTCAGTCACCATCCCTTGAGGTGTTTAAAAGACAGGTGCATGAAGTGCTGAGGGGCATGGTTTAGTATTTGAAAGGAATGGTTGGACTCGATGATCCGATGGGTCTTTTCCAACCTGGTGATTCTGTGCTCCAGTGGTATGGCTGTGCAGATCTGCTGTCTGTTTAGACTAGCTGAGGGTCTGAGCATTTTTGTTTGCTCAGTCAAAGAGTGAGAGCCAATATCAGAATTTCTGGAAACAGTTCCCTCTTTCTCAAGAAGCAAAGGGACAGCATTAATTTCTGATCATATGGATAGTCTAAAATATTAAGGTAGGTATAGGTTCTGGTAAACTGTGGTGGGCTGACCCTGGCTGGACACCAGGTGCCCACCAAAGTTGCTTTATCACCCCCCTCCTCAAATGGACAGGGAGAGAAAAATATAATGAAAGACTAGTGGGTTGAGATAAGGACAGGGAGAAATCACTCAGTAGCTACTGAGTCAGTAGTTACTGTCTGTCAAAACAGATTAGACATGGGGAAATAAACAGGTTTTATTATGAATAAAATCAGAAATAAAACTGAATCTTAAAACACTTTTCCTCCAACCCTTTCTTTTTCTTGGGCTTGACTTCACTGCTGATTTCTCTGCCTTCTCCTCCCAAGCAGTGCAGAGGGATGGGAAATGGGTTTTGCAGTCAGTTTTTCATGTATCTGTTGCTCTTTCCTTCTCACACTCTTCCCAGGAGGAGCAGATAGTGTGGAGTCCCTCCCATGGGATACAGTCCTCCACAAATTTCTACAATGTGGGTTCCTCCCATGGGCTGCAGTTCTGCACAAAGTGCTTGAGTGTGGACCCCTTTCACGGGGTGTAGTCATTCAGGGACAGACTGGCCCAGCCTGGGTCCCACATAGGGTCACAAGTCCTGCCAGCAAACCTGCTCCAGTATGGGCTTGTTTCTTCATAGATTCACAGGTGCTGCCAGGAGCTTGTCCCCATATGGGTTTCCCGTGGGTTCACAGCCTCCTTTGTGTGCATCTACCTGACCCAGCATGGGCTCCTCCATGGGCTACAGATGGATATCTGCTTCACCACAGACCTCCCTAGGCTGCAGGGGACAGCCTACCTCACCATGATCTTCCTTTTGGGTTCAGGGGAAATCTTGCTCCAGCATCAGGAGTACCCCCTTCCTCTCCTCCTTCACTGACCTCAGTGTCTGCAGATTTGTTTCTCTCATGTATTCTCACTTCTCTCTCTGGCTGCAGTTGCTGTTATGCAGGGTTATTTTTCCCCCCTCTTTCGATGTGTTACCCCAGAGGCACTTCCATCATTGCTGACTGGCCTGGCCTTGGCCAGCAGTCTTGTATCTGGCTAGCATTGGCTCTCCGGGACTCTGGAGAAGCTTCTGGCTGCTTCTCACTGAAGCCCTTGTAGCCCCCTTGCTACCAAAACCTTGCTTATATGAAACATATAAATTCAACTTGATATAGTAAGAATGTTCCTATATTGTGAGTTTGCAGCTTTTTGATGAACAACTGTGTGTATTTTGACCATGGAATTATTGTTTATGCGGACCTTGTGCTGCTGCTCCATTTAAGTCCAACACAACTACAGTTCTATACAGTGCAATCTAATATGAGGATCTCTAGGAAGGTGTCCTTTCTGTCAGATGTTGTTTCTAAATAATAACTTTTTCAATTAACTTAAAGCTAACTTTGATCATGTTCAGACTTGCTGTTGCTCATAGTATAAACTGCACCACCTTAATTTACTCATTATTGAGGGAAATGGAAACTTGGAATCAATCAACCTTGCATAAAATGCTCTGAGCTGGACCATTCTTGTAGAAATTATCCAGTCTGGAAAATTAAAAGGAGGAGGAAAACAGATAGCTTCAGGGTTTATTGTTTTTTTTTTTTTAATTTCAGGGAAAAATTTCACTAGAGCCGATTCGTTACAAACTACCCATTTGCAGTTAATACCCGACTTCTTTTTAAGATCAGTAAGTTACGAAAATATTCATATGGTTAATCAGGAATATATTATTAATGGTTAATATTAAAAATATAGTAAGTAATTTTATACTTATTTATGGCTTATAATCTGTAGCAGGTCATAGGTCTTTAACTGCCCATTAAAAGTATAGACAATTTACTGATTGCTGTTTTATTGATATTATAACTTAACTACTTCTTTGAAGCTTCATTAGTGCCTGTTGAGGCTTTTTAAGTACGACAATATCTATTTTATGTTCTGGCTATTACTTTTAAGAAATCTGTGAGATGAAGGTAATAGATAAAAGTATTTTAGATAAAAGATTGAGAAAAGGATAGAAGCCAGAATAGCGGCAAATGAAATTGAGATGTTGATTGATAACCAAATAACTTTGTACTGTAATAACAGATTAATAGAAAATATCCCAATCATGTCAACATTAGCAGTCACAGAAGCATGGCATATAGGAAAAGTGTGGTAAACTGTTCCTGGATTTTTCAAATAAAAAGTCATGTCAGTGTGAGGTTATTCCCTTGATTCTTCTGAATATTCGAGATTCGGAAATCTCCAAATATGTGAATACTGTGATGTCAGTATTTGGGAGTAAATATATTCTACAGTTTTCCATCTAGTATCACTAAGAGTGAGGAAAGAATGAATACTCAGAGCTTAACTTCTTCCTGGGTATAATTTCTGGGTTCAGTTTTCACCAAATGAGTGTGAATTATTGAAGTATTAGTGGTCACAAGGCCTTGAGCTGCATAAACAGGAAAAGATTTGCATTTGAATGGTAGGTATAGCCACTAATAATCCTAATTAAAGTTAGAGTAATTAAGGACACTCTCATAACTAGTTGGACATGTTCTTGTGTATCTTTCTGGTTAGACTAACTGTCCCAGAAACTTGTAAATTAAAATATAATGCATCGACATCGTTGTTAGGCAGAAGAAGCTAATGCTGTGCAGGGCCCTGGGCTCAGCAGGCAGAGCCCTGGGGTTGGGGTTGATTGGCCCCAGATCTTTTGTGCTGTGAGGCTGGAGGAGCTTCTGTTGCCCAGTGCATAAAATGGAAATGGAAGGAAACAAAGCCACCTATATGTGTGAAGTCCTGAGGAATGATTCTCTGAGGAATGATGCTCCAAGATGTTTTGTTGAATAAAATTGGAAGGCTCAGGAAGGACCATTTTCTTTTGAAAGGTCACCTAGGATTTTGGTGTTTGTTCAGTTCAGAGGGGTTAACTGGGTTCTATCTGAGAACAAAATTATGAATGTGAAGCCTTCCATAAAACATAATTTTCAGCTTAGAACAACAGCACAAAAATTTACTCAAGATAATTGTGTGGACTGTAGTCTTCAATTACTTTCAATAAAACTGAATATTTGCAGCTCAAGTTGTACCAACTTGTGCCAACGCAGTCCCAATGCAGGTTTTGAGTAGCCTGAAAAATGGTCTGTGCTCCTCTTAGGTCAACAAACTTCTAATGCTGTTTTTTTCCCCCCAATACCATTACTTTAGCTTTTTAATTCTAGATCAAAAAACAGGCAGTCATAGATGTATGTAATTTTTCTAAGTACTAAACCACACTGAGCTCTAAGTGCTAAACCACACGTTTCATCTCAAGTCATCATATAGGTACAATGTTTATGTTAGTTTGCAACAAATGCCATATGTAACGTCTTTCATTTACTGAAAATCCTTCATTTACTGAAGCCAATAGCGTATAAGCCAAAACTTTCTGGTATGTTAGATGTGCAGAATGTTTTCACTGCATTAGGAATTTGCTATTGTGTCTGTTTGCCAGGTGGAGGCATAGTTTCATTAATGAATAGAAGTGAGGAAGAGGGGTGGAAAGCCAAGTTACTCAAAGGCTTTGTTCTTTTTCATTAGTAAGTTAGTTTATACCTGGGCTATTAAACAGTTGAAGGCTCTTTTGCTGTGAAGGCTGTAACAAATATGAAAAAGACCTAAATTTGGAGTAATTTAACCTAAGCAAGGTAACCTTTTTCCACTCTAAAGTAATCAGTTCTATTGCCCTATAAACTCAAATCATTTTCCTCTTGCTTCTTCCAGCCATTCATTCTTTCTTCCTCTTAATATCTTTGGAATATGGAAAACATTTGGATTTAGTAGAGCTGCTTTTGTTCTTGGTCTTAAAACACCACTTTCTCTGTGACATATATGCTAACTGGGTCAGTTTGTGGGTTTTCTTTTTAACCTTTTCCAAACACATGCACAGATCTTACCAATTTCCCTTTATTTTTGGTGATGTGTATAGGTAATCCCAAATTACTGAATATAATTCCTATATTGATACTGGATTCTGTGGATTAACCATGGATACTGGTCTCTTCTCCCAAGTAACAAGTGATAGGATGAGATGAAATGGCCTTGGGCTGTGCTTGGGGAAGTTCAGATTAGATATTAGGAAAAATTTCTTCACTGAAAGGGTTATCAGGCACTGGAATAGGTTGAGTCACTGTCCCTGGAGGTGTTTAAAAGACTGATAGATGAGGTGCTCAGAGATATGATTTAGTGGTGGACAGGTACATTTGGACTCTATCTCAAAGCTCTTATTCAAACAAATGTTTCTATGATTCTGTGTTGTGGGCTGAGGGAAAACAATTCAGATTCAGACTGGATTCTGTTATCTTGCTGACACAGGGGCAAAGAGGAGAGGCAGGGAAAAGATGTCTTGTTACCTTGTTACCTCTGCTATCCTTTCCTCCACTCTTATTAACTCAGTGAAGGTTGTTACCATGTACTAGGGAAACTTATGCCTCATTCTGTCTAGGCCTTGGCCCAGTAGTTTTGGTTCATCTGAAAAATGGAAATTTGTCAAAAGTAAAATATTTTATAGACAGTGTTATTGATGATCTATGCATTACCTGCTCATCTATGAAGAAGTTTGACAGGTTGTATTATTGGTCCAAGGAAGATTTGCCCTCCAGATTTTTAATAGTTAAAGGTTTTCACATCCTTTACTGTGGTTTTAGAGCCCCAGGTCTGAAGGAAAGAGGCTTGAAGTTCTGACTACATCAACTTTAAAACTGAGTCCCCTAATGCTCACCCAGAATTTCTGAACAGCTGGGTGGAGAAGACTGATTCAATAACTCCGGAGGATACTTAGGTTGTGTTGACCAGAATAAATAGGATTAGATATGAAATAAAAATAAAATTAGGTCTCCTCTTTCACAGTCCTATCTCATATCATGAGGAAAATGTTTGTTGCCCAAACTTTATTAGAGTTGATAGATCAAAGCAAATGTATGAGAAGCCTATAATAGCTTGGGGCTATTAGAACGTTTTTATTTTAAACTGGAATGGAGTTGATGTGTGTTCAAATTTTTTATGGTGCTGAGAGAAAAGAGATTTTTTTGTGGGGTTTTTTCCCCCCACAGGCTATGTTCAATATAAGCTAGAAACAAATTCACTCATTCACTAGATGAACAAAGCGTTACTGATGTTGCACACAGTACAGGTAGAGTGATTAAAGGACAAGCATGTTCTGCAAAAATATAGCTGAATTCCAGCTCACCATATAATTACTGCTTAGATTAAGAGTTCAGTTAACCCCAGGTGTTTTCCCAGGGCCTGCAGCTCTCAGAAGGGCCACTCTGTGTTGACTGTGGAGGAAACCTAGGACATCTGTCTTCCAAAAAGTCATGCCAGTGTCAAATGTTTAAATTAGGTGGAAGCAGAGAAGGTATCAATGCCAAGTGTTTGGGAAAGGAGGGTACATCTGCACTGATAAGCCTCTGGTGACAAAGAAGGTTATTTTTCTGCCTAGCAATGTGTAAAATAAGGGTTTTTGCTTGCTTGGTTATATTCAGTGCAAAACAGCAGGTGTAGAAAAAACTTGAAATATTGGAGAGTGTAAATTAATGATCCAAATACTACTATTTAATTATCAGAACAAAATGAAGCAGCAGACATCACAGGAGGCACTAATAAACATTAGTATTTTTCCCTTAATTTTCTTAAAGCCTCATTTAATGTTGATATGCTCAATATCATATTACTGATATTTTTTTCCTTCCCTGTTTAGTGTCTTTTTATTTTTAAAAAGTGGTTAATCTTTCTCACACTAAACTAAAATCTATTATTGGTTGAAGTACTGTAATTGTCTGCCCTTGTATCAGCTAATGTGACAATAATGCTTCAAGTTCAAACAGTCAAATGACATCTGTAAAAATCAGAGATTGCTCAGAACTATTTTGATCCTGATTCTTGGTGTGTGTAGGAAGTTTGGAAAAAATAATTGAGAAGAACGTCTATCCATCTATTCTAAAATAATGTGTCTTGCACAATGAACAGCATATATACTAGATCTAAGAGTTTTACTTGCATTTCTTTGTAGTTCCCAAGTTGATTTTTCTTTACAGTTATTTCTGCTCAGACAAAACCATACTTTTTAATTTGTGGTATTGATGGCTGAATGTATGGTCTCTGTATTTTGAGGGGGAGAAACCACCAAAATTTGACAGTTTGCTATACAAAGAGCAATAAAAATGAAATAACTTGCATCCACTGACCAATGTGGTTTTCAATAATAAGAGTACACTATAACGATGATAAAATGAAAAAGGTATTTAGAAGATATAGTTTTATGAGACAGCAAATATGATCAGTTGCCACTCAGTTGTTTTAATTCCTAGCAAATCCCTTCGCTGTCAGCTCTTGCAGCCTTAGTGTAATAGCAAGTGGCTGTTGAAACAAATTATGGTATACTGAGTGAATTTTTTGTGCTCTGACTGACCTGGACAGGAAAAATCAGAAGAATGGAGGCTTTTAGGAAATTAACATACACATGTTGTCATGAAATCCCACTGGAAACAACACTTTGGGCAGACTGCTAGGAAATGTGGAGACTACGTTTTAGGTGTCTTTTTAAGTTCTGACAGCTTGCTCTCCTAAGAATTGTGTATAATAAAAACACAAATTTGGCCTATAGCAGGATAGGATTATGATAATGGCCAAAGCATACAAAGGAGCAGGTCCCGTGTGAATAAGCTTCTTTTGCAATTGCTGTTTATATCCCAGTGTTAATACAGTAGAAGTGTCCTGGGTCAACCCAAGTTAGCTTTCCTTGAGTTGTGTTAGTCCTGCACCTGGGGATATCTCACTGGAGACAAGATGTCTGACAAAGCCTTCATTCCCTCACCTGAATCTGAATGGCCAGTGCTGCACACCACTGGCTTGCACAATCTAGTAGATTGGCATAGCCAGTTGATGAAGGACCCTCTGCTCCTCTTGTGACTCACAAGTCACTGTCGGCCACTACACCATAAGAAGATATAACTTGAACTTGTATTGATATTCCAAAGATTTTGTATGTCAAACATGCTTTACACTCACTGTGCCTTATGCAATGAACCTGAATTTCAACTTGATAAACTGTCTTCAGCTCTGGGTTTGAAGTAAGACAGTTCCTGGCTTAAGCTAGTTTATAGACCACGGGGAGAAATATCCTTGATTCTTTCTCATTGTAGGTGGGAAGGGAAATGTTGGATGAGTCCAGATGTTTGTCTGATTTTCCTATGTCTCTTGGGCAATCAGCTCAGATATGGAAGTCTGAAGGTAGTGTAGAGGAACCACAGGGCCCCAGCTCTCAGTTGTCATCACCATGGTTGCAATGCTATTCTTTGTTCTTCCTACTTATCCGTAAGGCAGAGACAGCTATGCCAGAACCAAGAACGTGGCAGGGTGTCATTCTCCAAAATCTGATTTTATTCTCTCTTTCTTCTTTATAAATAACTAACTTTGTATTATACTCATATGGGAACCTCATACTACACAATGTAGAAGTAAAGAACCAGATTCCTTTGAGCTGCTTTGTCTCCCACAGGAGACCTGGAGTGGTAAAGGACACTCGGGCCATTTCAGTATTTGTTCTTCACCTGACATTTGCTCATTCTTTGACTGGTTTGGTTTGACCCTATTTATCACATCTGCTGTCACTTCAGGGAAGAGGATTTGAAACCTTGTCAACACAGTTCCCACTATTGGAGACTTCGTATTTTCAGCACTCTGTTAGCATAATCTTAGTAGTTTGATACTTCTACCATGTCTGTAGAGATGCTGTATGTGTTATCACCCACAAGAGCTCTCTGTGTAGGTGAAACAAAAGGAAAATCGTCTCTATTCTTCAGACCAGAAATATTGCTTCCATTTGCAGCTCAACTGTCCTAAATGATCTCTCACCATTCATCATATATACTTTATAAATACTAGTAAAGCTTGGGAGCAGAGAAGAATGGTGTATGGTAGAGGTGATCAGCTGCGTAGCTAACCTTTTCTTTGGCTGTCAAATCACCTGAATGAAGATGACTCAGTGTCAGGTATCCTGTTACAGTTGCAGCTATTTCATGCGTATGCTTGTTTAATTTGTTGCCTGGGTGAAGCTGGTAAAGCTCACTGTGATGTGTATGACCTTGCACCTGGAATCCTGAGCTTTTACCTGGGAAATCTGCACAAAATACCTATGTTACTAAAATGACTTGCAAACTGCTTGTTTCCTGCTAGTATTAATATAATCAATATCGACCACAGATTAAGCTTCTGTCTTCAAAGTGAGATAACTTTAATTATGGTTGAAGTCTGCTTCTGTGCTTTAATTTATAATATTTTACTTTGAAGTTGCAGTGTCTCTCTGGGTGCCATTTTCACATCTAAATACATTGTCATGTAAAGCCCACTAAGCTGTTTTGTGCTCATGTATTGATTTTAAGCATTAAGAATTGAGTTCAACCCCTCTAGTATTTCCTGTTTTTTTTTTTTTTTTGAATGTGTGCCTTTACGAGGTGTGTTAATCACTATAAATTCCAATGTAAGCCTAAGGTCTTTAATGTTTAGTCCCAAGAGCCCTCACATATAATACATGAGTTAGGAATGAGTTATGACTTGACAAATGTGCAGAATAAAGTTTCAAAACAGGTTGTGAAGTGGTTTGTCCTTTGCAAGCATTGCTTTGCTTCACATTCCTCTACCTGTAGCAGTGCTTTTGACACACATTTAGGTCACGACGCCTCTATGCTATGCAGTGAATTTGAACATTCAGCTATGCCTTACTGAAAACCTTCGGTGTTTTCATCTTTTAATCTGATTGTCCTTTACTCCAAAGGAAGTAAAAAAAACGTAGTTCTATTTGGAGACAAATGTATCTCAGAGCTTTGACAAGGTCTGCATACTATGATGATCTGCTTAAGAAAAGAGCAGGATATATTAATTGGAGATGTGGATACTGATTTGCAGGAGTTCTTAATTAAAGACCTGTTTTAGAGGGGAGAAATGAACTTGAACATTCAACTGACCACAATGTGTTCTATGAGAATTCACTACTTGCTATGTTGGAAAACTGACTGGTCAAGGAAACCTACAGTACCTGTCATGGTTGCTTTTTCAGTAAAAAACCAATCACTCCTATCAGCACGGTATTTAGATAAACTGATCACTACTGTAATCAATTCTGAGTGGTGAAAAGTTGCCATAGATACAAGACCCTGAAGCAATCAAAACAGAAAGTAAGTTTAGAATTGAAAGTGACAGATTTATTCATCACATACTTAACAAGCCTTTGAAGGGAAAGGGGGAGTTTGTCGGAGTCGTTTGTCGGCTGTAAATGAAAAGAATGGGGAGAAATACTCAGAGAATTGCCAATAATCACTTCAGTTGGAGAGGACAGGGTAATATTTGCATTACAACTATTGCACAGATGTGCCTGCTTGAAACTTTTTTGCTCTGGACGAAAAGCTGTTGAAGTCTACAAGCCTGTTGTTATTTATCTTCAGTCTCGGCAAGAAGTGACCAGCTGAAAATTGGTCTGTCTTGTCAGTGGAAGGTTTTGAACTGTTTCAGGCTCAGTCTAGGAGGCACTGAATACAGCATAGCCACTTCTGAAAGCTAACCATTGGGTCTGTCATTTGTCCTAAACTTCAGAAAGCTCATTTTCAGTGCCCCTTGCTAAATGTTGTTAGAACTCTGCAGAAAAAAATCTTGGATTTCTGTGGGATCCAGCTGTACTTCTTATAGTTTCATGAGTTTAATACATTTCTCAGCTTTGTGTTGTAGGCATGTGACCCCTTCATTTACTACTGATGCTGTGTAGCAGGACTTAGTCCAGCTCAGTTCACTCAATTTGTATGTGTGAGATGGGAAACAAAACAACAGCAGAGACTTCTCTAAATAACTCTGAAAGGTCATGGAAGACAAACTCAATTAAAACACCTAGTAGAAATACCCAGAGGAAAGTGCTGCAGTCATCTCATTCTCTTAGGTAAGCTCCTTGTAGTCTGAGAGCTGTGCTGAACTTAATTTTCTTTCTTTTTTTTAGTCCTTTCAAACTCCTCAGAAATTGCCTTCCCTTCCTGCTTTCTAAATGGAATGTATATTTAATAAGAGGACATGCAAAACCAAACTCATTTCCTGATTTCTCCTATGTATAAACATACAATGCTAATTGGATTTCTTTGTAAATCAATGTTCACAAAAAGAAAAAAAAGCACGTTTCCTCAGTTCAAAGCGTGACTTGGGTTTGAAGGGTTTTGTGTTCAAATCAAGAAACCTCTCTGGCATTATAGAAACACTGAAAGAAAGTCAGTGTAATTGATGAGATTTTTTTTTAAATCATTTGTGTATTTCAACCTGAGGTTCTATAGTAAAACTTGGAGATGCAAATTCACTTGCAAAAATCCAAAAGAAAATATTCAGTGAATCTCTGTATAACAATGAAGCTATGTTTAATACGGTTTCAATTGAAATAATCCTACGGTGCTGGCTTAATTAATATACTATTATGTATTTTCCTTTTTGGTGCTCTCTGGGCTCCAGGGAGTGCCGGGGTAGGACAACAGGGAATAATGTTAAGTTGAAAGAGGGAAGATTTAAATTAGATATTAGGAAGAAACGTTTTCCTGTGAGGCCAGTGAGGCACTGGCACAGGTCATCCAGAGAAGTTGTGGCTGCCCCATCCCTGGAAGTGTTCAAGGCCAGGCTGCATGTGGCACTGAACAATGTGATCCAGTGGGAGGTGTCGCTGCCCACGGCAGGGAGGCTGAAACTGGATAGGCTTTGAGGTCCCTTTCAATCCAAACCATTCTGTGATTCTATGAATTCTACCTGATGACAAAAAAGTTTTCATAATCAATTCAAGTTTTTCCTTGCTACTGTTTCCAAAGCTACTGCTACTCACTATTCATGAAAATTTGGGTGGCTGCCTGATGTTCTTTTGCAAATGCTCAGTGCCTCAAAGACAGGTGCAATTTGTGGTGCTTTCCTGTATTTTGTGTGTCTTTCTCCTTTGTTGTAATCATTCTATGACAGGCTCATAACACCACCTCATGACTTAGAGTCATAAACCATGAATAACAGGCATTTTTTTTTCTGTTTTTTTTCTGGTGAGGAAGGAGGACACCGAAACAAAACCCTGAACACTTGGAATGCATTTGTTCAAAATATTGGGGTAATCTTACATGTAACTTCTAAGAATTTAAGAATTTGGGGAATGATAAAATGCTCACGGGACTGTTGATTTATGTATTTTAAGTTTTACTTCCATATTTTTTCCCTTTTTTGCCTTTGTAACTGCAAAGGATTTTTATTGTAGGTGTCCATTGTCCCTCTGCAAACATCCGTCAGCTCCTATGTGGCCTCTCCTGGCATATAGACAGCTTTGTTAGCGTATAATCATTTTACCTGGAATGTCAGAGGTATGCAAATAGATATGGCTTTAAAAGGTTATTTAGGCAGCTAGTCATGATAAGTCTTTTTTATCTCATAAGGATAGGCTTATGTTTTACTCTGAAGCAAGCTCAAACATACTGCAAAATTTCATTTATAGGTTTGCTATGTTTTAGGTTACTCAGCGAGACCGAACATGTCCACATTCTTCATGTACAAGGGAAGACTGGCAAATATGAGTTGATCTTAATCTTACATATCATCCCTCTCAGTAGTTTATAAAGGATCACATCACGTAGTTCTAAACAGAATTTATTATCTTTCCACTTATAAAATAATTAGCTCTCTGAAATCTAATACTTACTTAAGGAAAAAAATCCCACACTCTAGCATGTGACATGGAAATACATTGTTGGAATGTCAGTTTTCTTGATTAAGTAAAACTTGAACGTTGCAAATATACCACTGTTGATGGCATATAAGGAAAATACTTATGTAGTATTTGTTCCAATTGTTACATTATAAAATTAAGTCACTTTGTCTCACAGCTTAGATCTACAGAAATGTTTCCTTAGTTATCATGTTAGCAAGTACAGCGTGACCTTTATAAAATGGAAATCCTGTTAGTCCTTCCTATCAAAGTCACAAATTGCAAAGAGAGTTACACTTGAATATGCTGTGGTACACAATCAGATTTGAAAACACTGAACTTAACTCATTTCAGCAATCCTATAGTTTCTCAACTTTTTTAACTATTTCTCTCTTTATATCCTCAGTGCATTTTGAAATAATACCTGAAAGAAGATGTCAGATATCAAAATTAGTCTTCGTATCTCTATAGAGCATAGAATAAATCCTTTCAAAAAACATTAAAACTGAGCTGATGCTATTCTGAGAGTATGTAGTAATACATACTACCTAATAGATCAAATACTTATCTAATTGCTGTTGTGAAATTTCCCCCCAAAATTTAGAAGAATTGTTGTAGTATAAAGTTTAAAAAGAGAGAACAGAAATTGTTTCATACTAAAGCAATGGGCTATAATTCCTGAGAAGGTAATGGAAATGTTCTCGCTCAAAAACCTCAAGCTGAAATGTAATGACTTGCTCCTTGTTGTGGCAGGTTGTGCTTCAGGGCAGGTGGGCTGGAATCATTGCTAGTTTAAACTATGTGTACCTGATCATAGGTTCAAAATCCTGGCAAATTTTGATTTATAGCCATACAAGTTTAGTAATTACAAGTAGTTCAACAGTTGTGATGCTCCACTAAACACTGTTGTATCTGATGAATTATTTTACCCTCTACAGAAGGATTCTGCAAAATAGTACCAGGAGTTATACATACGTGCTGGTCTTCTTGTGGTGTTGTTGCAATAGAGTCATATTGAAATACAAAAGTTGTTCTGACAAATGAATGAGTTATCTGTTAATACTGTTAGGACTAAAATATATTGCTCTAAAACTAGACTGCCTAATGAAATCAAACTCATTTCCTCTTCAAGCTGGCAAGTACAACTAGAATCTACATTTTTAAATACCTTTTTACTGACATTGATTCCCTTTTTGGAATTAACTTGTTTAATATTTCCTGAAAGGCACTGAGCAGAGAACTGGATTTCTGGAGAGATTCTCAGCGTTGTGTGTCTTTGTTTCCTAGATTTCTTTCTGGTTGATGTAGATTTCCCTCTTCACTGACTTTTCTCAATACTCAAAATCCATGCCTTCTAAATGGTGTGTTAGTATTCTATTCATATTTATGTAAGTAAGAGCATATCCTCTTAATACTTTAATTTCCTCCTGTTAGTGGAGGACCATAAGAATTCCTCCTGATACAAATTTTAAAAAAATAGTTCATTTTTTATGGCTCAATTTTTTGTTGTTTACTCTCTGAATAATATTCTGTGATCTGCATGGTTAAAGAAATCAACATGTTCTGAATGTTTATAAAAATTGGTGAAAAACAGGGAATGGAACAATTTTAGGAATTACCTGTAATATAGATTTTGAACAGCATAAATGTGCAAGTAATGCAATCACATAAAAAGGATATCCTAAACACAACCCTTTCCTCTGAAATTGCCAGTGAAAAACCAAGCAGGTGGCAATTCCATTGCCGTTATGGAGGGAGGGTTGGTTGCTGGATGGTGTTCTATAAATCAAGAGAAAAACTGTTTTCAGTAGTAACAGACACAGAGTTGAGACCAAAAATGTATGGTCGTGTAATATGAAATAAACAGACAGATGAATGCAGGTATATAAATGAGAGTTTATAGATTCCCATATATGCTTTCTGCAATCTTTGCCTCAAAGGCATCATTAAATCATAAGTGAAGCAGAGCATTGTGGTGCTTTCTTTCCATATGACAGAAGGTGTTCTTTTTCTTTCTCTTGCCCTCTTTAAAAACTCAGACATGCAAATAATAAAAGAAACAGAAACCTTTCTTGAGAGTTAGTGGAATTATGGAAATGTTCTACCAGAATAATTGGAAAAGATGTGGAACAGTATTGGGTAGTTTCAAAATGTTTATGGTATAGAAAACTATCCTTTTTTTTTTTTTTCTTGTGATGTAACACTTTTGACATCTGCTGAAAGGTGATTCAGCAGGGATGCTCCTTGTATGCAATAACTTCTTGTCTGGATCCCTTCATGAATGCCTTGTTGTTCTCTGAATCTCCTTTACATAGGTTGCTTTGTATCAATTTTTATATCCAATTAATTACAAGGCAAGTTTTAAAAGTTTTTTTCTTATCTTAATGTCACGGGAATTACAGGACATTGTGTCTCTGGACAAACAGGTGTTGGTAAAGGACAACAAGCAGTTGTCTCATGACATCTTCAAAACTTGGTCCCCCTCAGCTGTGATCTCATAATGGCAGGCACCATGGGTTGTTCCTAGTTCATGGAAACTAGAAGGCTGAATGGGTGTCCTTAAAGCTCTGTGGTGGCGGTTTGATCCAACATGCAATGTTTTGCATTTGCACTGGTCTGGGAAGGTGGCCAGTACAGTTAACTTTTCTCAGCTGAGGCTTAGCACCTTCTTCAGATGTGCCGCATCACTTGCTTGTGCTTGCCTGTTCATAGTTTTTGTTCTGACAACATAAAGAAACTATAAGCCAGTTACAGAACCAGAGCAAAATACGAGAACCTTGGTAAAGAGTTAATAGGTGTTTCATGTCTTCTAGAAAGCCAGCCTTTAAATATTGAAAATTCTATTCTGTATGCACATATACAGTGCTTTTAGGTGCTAATTCAGATAGCAGTGTGATAGAATGGAGTCAGCGTGGGGAGAAAAAAAAAGCAAATGGTCATAGACGATCTTCAAGGCTTAAAGGTCATTCTAAAATAAATTGGATGATCTCAGATGTGAATTGCCCCACTGAATTGAGCACACTTGTTTTAGAGGGAGCATAGTACCTCCTCATGACTTGGTGAGGTTGCCTGCTTTCAGTGCAAAGTACCTCTAGTTATTAGGGCTGATGGTGGCTGTTTTTACACTGCCAGTGCAGCCCTTAAGTATTTCAAGAGAATACTGCAATACTGTGTGCACTTCTGTTCATGGAGTTGGGTTTGTTTTCACTAGGCCCTAGGGTTTTTCCTCCAGATTTGCTATACAAAATTACTCCAAAATTCGTTAATTGTATATTAGCCCTAGGGTACTATCTCCAGCTTCACACTTGGTTCAACTAGGAGAAAAGGAGAGTGAAGGGAGACCTCATTGCAATTTATTGCTTCCTCACAAAGGGTGGAGGAGGAACACGTACTGATCTCTTGTCTCTGGTGATCAATGATAGGACCTGAGGGAATAGCAGGAAGGGAATGTCAGGGGAGATTTAGGTTGTATATTAAGAAAATGTTTTTCCCTCAGAGGATGGTGGAGAACTGGAGCAGCTCCCCAGGGGAGCAGTCACCACGGGGATACTGAGTATATTCTAGAAGCCTTTGGCCAATGCCTTCAGATGCACAGTGTGGATGTTGGGGTGTCCTGTGCAGGGACAGGAGTTGGAATCGAGGATTCTTGTGGATCCCTTCCAACTCAGAACATTATATGAGATATTTTTGCTATTAAGTGTCCTAGTCCCTCGTTTCTCCCCAGTAACAAAAGGTTGGTTCTCTATTCCCCGAGTTAAAGTGCTGTATGCAAGAGGAGTTTAAAGTTTTCTGAATACCAAAATTGAATGATACATGTTAAGTTTCTTTGCTAAATAATATGTGCACTGCCGTATGTTTCAACCTATCTTTCATCTGATTTATTAGGCACACATTATCATTGTATATTGAATGCATGATTCTATTTCTCTTAGAAATGACAACTGTATAAATAATTCAAATAGTCAGAAATCAAAATTACTGTGACTTGTGGTTTCTACCTCAACATTCTGACACCACAGAACTGTATGTGCAGGGAACGCTGCTTTTGAATTATTGACAAAGGATTTCACTTCCTGCACATGAGAAGATAAATTTAGTCAAACTGTGAAAGAAACTAAAATACTGTGGCAAACAGATCCCTGAAATGGCAAAAATGCTCAGAGGAGATGGGCCATGGCAATGTGAAGCTCAGGGTACAGTGCAGGATGTGTCTGACCACAGCTGTTGCAATGACCTGACTTCACCTCAGCACAAAGGAGACAGAGGATGGCCTTTGTTTTAGATAAAGAGCTATGAGCAGTTAATTAAATCAACTGGTGGTGTCAGTGTTTCTTTCTGAGTTCATTAGAAGAGTGAATGTCTTCTTGATTGAGCCAGACTGATGTAGGTGGGAAGAATAAGTGGCTCAGCCCAACACAAAGTATAAACACTGAAGAGAGCAATGAGCTGGAGCTTGCTTGTTATTCCCAGCATCCTGATGGTAAGCATGTTCTGGAGGCTGGTAGTGGGAATCACACCAGGATTATGACTGAACTCTGCGATGTCATTAATATTTCGTTTTTTATTTATTTGCTGACTTTGAGTTATATCTGTATTGTGTTATGCAAAATATTTTATATTACTCCACTAAATTAGATATCCTGTGTAACATTGGCTATCTTCAAATATGCAAATTTGATGTTAAACATTATACCATCCATGTGTGGAATATCTAAAAGACCCTAGTCAGTGAGTATTGGACTATGACAACTACTGCTGTCAGGGATGGTCTTGCTAGAATGATTTCTCTAAGGAAAGCAAGATCTGGGAACAAAATAGAGTTCATTCTATATAATTGTTTAATGTCTGA
Organism: Clamator glandarius; assembly: GCA_033459285.1. Lineage (NCBI taxonomy): Eukaryota > Metazoa > Chordata > Aves > Cuculiformes > Cuculidae > Clamator > Clamator glandarius. Next base: position 874,108 of record JAUNZM010000091.1, on the reverse strand, counting down.
ACTAGTACAAAAACGCCCTATAAATTGAAATCTAATGGGCAAGTGCAAGCAAATACAGCATGCTGAAAGACAGAGGATGTGCAATTGGCAATTGTGGAGTGAACAGAGCATTTCAGTGCAGATGTTAGCAAAACATGTAATGACTTTCAGGGCAAATGAACCTAGCAAATAAACCTAGAACTGCTGCCAAATTTAACATTTCTGATGGTTTTATAGGAAGACAATGAAAAAAACAAACCAAATAAATCTTTTCTGACAATATTCAGATCAATACTGTAATTCTTTGTACCTACTTGTGCAGCTTTTATTATTTAATTACAACAAGATTAGATCAATTGCAAAAATTGGCTAATATTTTCTGATAATTTTCTACATGTGATGTTCTAGGCTTTTCTGTGTAGACAAAAGGAAGAAAATGCTGTGTTACTCTTCCTGATTTTTTTTCTGCTCCAAATTTATCCTTTTACTGCATTCTTGTTAGGAAAGAAGTTGGTTGGGAGATAGATTAAATTAGGTGCTGAGTTACTGTTGTTAATAGTGTATGGGACTAGATACATATATAAAACCTCTCTTAGGCATTGCTGATAAAAAATATTAGCCTCTTCTTTTTGTCTTTCTTTTTTTTCTGGTAGATAGAGAAGATACTATAAAGAGTAAAGAGATTGGTACTTCAAAGTATACTTGAATGAGAGAGTCTTATTTTCTTAAAGCTGAAATATCTTGTGGGGAAACAAAGTGCAGCACGTCCTGATGTATTACTTAGCAATGAATAATTTAAATAAAATGGATGGGAACTAAATTACCATCTTTACAACTGGAAAATATAAACAACTTCTGTTCCTTTGAAAAAAGTGGGTAACTACAGAACTTGAAAAAACCTTTTTGAATTATGCAAAATATTATATAAAAATAATACTTTTTGCTTGGGTTTTGTTTTTATTTCAACCATCTATATTTGTTACTTTTATGATGTTCACATCAGCTAGCTAGAATATATATGATTTATAACATGATTTTGCCACAGCTCATTTTGGCATTTTTACCTTAAAAAAACAAAGCTCTGTGCATATGGAAGACTTTCATTGTTACCAATGTGTAAGGTTGAAGGGAAGCACAGCTTTCAAAGGATTAAATGCCATTTATCTGCACCATGATGTTATTTATAAACACTTTTTGTAAATGTTCTTTCCTTACTTGCTGATTATGATGTGATTCGCATTATGAGGAATTTGTTTCCTTTTATCTGTCTACTAAACAAGCTTATAGAAGGGTTAGGTTGGTGTGATTGCTGATGTCCTGTGTTGCTGGGAAATGAAATAATTTCACATCTTATGAAGTATTTGCTATGAAAAATATCCTTAAAATATCTGTTGGAAATACATGAAGCATTTGAAGACCAATAACTCTATAGATGAGTACCACAAATTATATTAAAGGAGAGTGAAAAAAGTAATTTTTTTGCTGATGGAGCTTGGCAGCTGTATCACTCATTTTCTTAGTGAAATGGATTCGGTGGAATTAATGTTGGACATAAAACTTCCTTTGAGAGGTTAAACTGCTTAAATTACGACCTTATAAATATGATAGGTCTTCCATAGGAATAAGAATGAAGAGTTCTAATGAACTGCAGATTTAAGTGGAAAAGTGGTTTAAAAGTGCAGGAGAGAGTTGGTTTCCAAAAAACAAATCTGTGGCTCCTGCTGAGTTGCACAGCCTTGTTCGCACAGGTCATGGGCACAGGAGCTGGGATTTGTGCCTGGCTCACTTGTAGTGCAAATGCAGCCATTGCTGTTGGAAGCCTTTCCACGGTTTTCAATGTGCAGAATAGTGGACTTTGTTTTGAAGGTTTCCTTCTTTCTTTTTTTTTTTAATGCAATTTTCAGACCCTTAACCAATACGGTAGCCACCCTGTAAACCATGAAACCATGCCACAAGTACTTTTCCAATGAACAGGGCTTCACTGTTCTGTTCTTCTCCAGTTTAAACAATGGTGTCTCTTATATGAAGCAGCTGCTTGCCTTTAAAGGGTGCTTCTGACCATGTACTAAGCAGTTGCCCTGCTATTAATATTACAGTTTCTTTTAAGAGGAAAAGGACTAACTTCTATTTCAGCCAGACATCTTATTTATTCTTCATTTCTTTGTGGAATATATTTATCTCTTTGGAAGCAGCAACTCGTAGGAGAGTAAGTGTGTGTTATACAGATCATGTAATGACTCTCTGGGTCAATAATGATGCCTATATTGGAATAATTGTTCTAAGGAAACTGCCCGTAGGCAGACTGAATTGCATTAAAGTAAAATTGCTAGCATTTACATGAGAGTATGAGCATATTTTTTCTGTCAAAGCTTTCTTTTTTTCCCTAGATAATTTTATATTGTATTGTTCAATTAAACTTACTTTTTACGAGCTACATCACGAGTTTGTCTTCCTCAAATAGACATTTCTGAGTTGGTTAAGTTGATATTTTTTTTCTCCAGTTAATTCAAACCTTTAAAATGTTGTGGGAAGCAGGGAAAACAGCTACACAATAATTTTTTGCAGATAATTTGTAGATAATTTGTAATGTAAGAAATCAAATAAAACTGAAGTTCTATGCCAGTTTTCAAAGGTCCATGACATGCTGTCCAAATCAGGATCTGGTTTTCCAAAATTCAGACTAAATTGGAACTTTGTTCCCTAGTTTAGTCATCGACCAGTCTTAGCCATATGAAATTTCTCTTCTCCAACTTGCGTGCCCACTCATTTCCTTTTTTTCTGTTACTGCACTCACATTGCAGTTGCTGCACTCTGCATTTTTTTGAAACCTAATGGACCCTCCTAAATTCAATGAAATCTGACAGCTGGAGAGATGTTAGTGATGAGTTTATTGGGACTTATTTTCCTTTTTATTGCTGGAGAACCTTTTCAATCACTGCAACATGAACTCATCAGTAAAGTATTGAATACAGAAGCCAGGTAACTGTTACCTTGCTCAGGTTACTGTCTTTGCCTACGCTGGGATATATCCCCATGCAGTACTTGAGAAAAGTGAAGTCAATCCCCTGAGTGAAGTCAATATGCCCAAAAGCAGATAATATTTGAATGTGTTTGTGGATGCTCTCATACAGAAGTCAAGTAGGCTTAGACTGCTACGGCTTAATCTTTTGAGCGACAGGGGACATCACATTTTCTGAAGAGGCTTAGGTTACAGCAGCACCATAAACCTGCATGGCAACTTCTTGTACTTGATTTTTTTTAATAGGTTTTATTGCACTGCCTTCACAGGTTTAGATTATTCAGTTTTATTTATAAAGAGTGTGCATGAGTGCTATATGATAGAGATTAGAGAGTACAGATGTAAGAGACTGTTATCAAACTGCTTTGGCTCAACATAAGCTGTCAACCACAACAATATCTCCTAAGAGCCACCAACAACGGAGATGAACTGTCCCCAACGGAAGAACCATGGCATCCACCCGAAGCGTGCTTATCAAGCTGAACACCAGGGCATGCACATATGGAGGCCTGGAAATAGGTGGACTGTTCGACATCCACCTGAAGATCAAGCTGAACACCTGGGCATGACAATGCCTTCCTGGAAATGGGTGAACTGTTTGGGGAAATCGTGGGCTGGGATGATAAATGGGGGATACTCTTGCTTCTTCATTGCTCGGTGAACTCAGGGTGTTCAGTTGCTTCATTGCTCGGTGGGCTCGGGGTGCTCGGCTGCTTCATTCTTCGGTGGACTCGACCTTGTGTGTGTTGCTGCATGTGCCCTCTTCTGGTCTTCCTGGAGCTTGGAGCATCGTCATCACCCCGCGGCTGTGTCTTCATCATCACCTGTACCGAGACCGGTCCGAAGGGACATTGCTGGATTCGTGGCGGTAATTAGTTGCAGCTCTACCGTCTTCTAACTTAGGGATTCTAACTTTTCCTTTCTTTTCCTCTCTGTCCTATCGCTGTTATCAGTTGTTAAAGAAAATAAAGCTCACAAGATTGTACGGCATCTGACTCTGTTTGAGTCTTAATCTTGGCCTCTTGGTATCGTTTAAGAACCCTCCCCGATATCGGATCGGGACAACAGATTACAGAGTACAGGTAAGTGGCATTATTTTTAAAATTCAATAAATGCTCAAATATATGAATGACTGTTTATTTGTAGAGTGGAATAAATATGTGATACATGCCTATACCAGTCTTTTTAAACTGAATTAATTGTCTTAATTAGGCACCGCTTTGTTTAAAAAAGCCCATAGACATATTAGTGTGTTCTTTGATGTTTAAAAGAGTTGTGTGCCCCTGGCACTTTAGTAAAACACATTTAATTCAGTCTTCTTTCATAATTTAGCAAGTCACTTTGAGTGCAAACTATCAAGATGATGTGGTGAGCAAGGTAAAGAGGTCTGCAGCTTGTGAATCAGGGTATAGTAAATGCATCTCACTTGTAGAAATCTCAGATTTGGAAGCAAGTCAGTACCTCACTCAAGAAATCAACATAGATATGACAACTACAAATAAGATGCCTCATGTATATTTTTGCTCTTTTTATTTTCAAAAGTGAAATGTGCCCAAAACCCCACTTAGTCTTTATTCCCTCAAGGATATATTCCTTATTCTATGTGGTGTGAGGAAAGGAGGATTTCGGTTAAACTGTGCTTAGTAATAGATCTGAAGAGCTTAACCAAATCAGACTGAGGATAAAGGAATTGACAGTAAAAGACAACCTGAATAAATAATGCTGCTTTCTGAATATCACATTGGTGTTGTGTGTTTTCCTTTGTTTTGTGAAAGAAAAGATTTGGTCATATATGAATGTCTGTTTATTAGGGCATTAAGGATCCCCAAGCCCCCTCTCTCTAACAAGAGAAAACCCAAACCAAAGATGGATGGGGGAAAAGGTAGAATACAAAAATGAGTGAGATGAATTTAAGAACCCGGAGTTTGGTAGTGGCTTCAAGGGAGAAGAAGTGGGATCATCAAAATGAAAAGACATTCCTCCTTTCACCCCTAAAGAAACAAAATACCACTGATAACATCTAGACACCCTACTGCACCACATATTCTAGCAGTTTTAGGGTAGGATTTATCTACCCTGATTTAGATGTTTAAAGCATAGATTTCTATATTTGACAACTTGTAATAAAAGAAAATAAAGAGGTACTGTCAAGGAGTAATTAACCCCATTACAAAGACAGAGATCATAAGACTATGCTAGCACTAGTGCATCAGTAACACTGCAGTATCATGGCCTAAATGTAAGTGTGGTTATGGCTTTCTGTATGAGCATACAAGCATATACCTGTTTTCCTACTTTTTGTTTTGTTGTCTTTAGGGAAGTGAAAAATTTGTGGATGGCTTGTGCTTATTCCTTTGATTTCACTAGTTAAAACACTACCCCGTTCCTTGGCTTTTTGATCTGTGTGCAGATCGGTGGTTTATAGTAACCATTATGGAGCATTTCAGTTAAGAAACCCCCATGACAAGTTGTTAGTACTTTATTCAAATATTAAACAGTGTACTCTTGATTGCTGATTATGAATGCTTTTGATAGAGTCACTGAGACGGTGCAATTTTTTGCTAGTCTTCTGCTTTTTATTTGACTATTTGAATTACAGCTTCCAAATAACTGGCAGATAAACAAGCTACATTCTGAGAAAATTCATAGAAGTGTTTGATTTCAAATTTGTAGAGAAAAGTTATAGAAATGTCAAATATTGTTCTACTGTTGCCATTGTTAAAATACTGAAAAGTTTCCATATCTCCTAGATCATAGAATCATAAAATCACCAGGTTGGAAGAGACCCACTGGATCATCGAGTCCAACCATTCCTATCAACTTTCATATTCTACTAGAGTAACTCTAGATTTCTAGGAACAGGAGTAATTAATGAGTAAAAGGAAGGTAAGATTATTTTCTTCTGAATTTCAGTAGTATATTTCTGTCTCCTTGACAACATCAACTTTTAATTACAGAGCTGCCCATTTGGTGTTGTGCTCCTGCTGCTGAACACCGCGTGAGGCCATTGCATTTTTGTTGCTGACTTCATAGAAATAAGTTTTACAGTGTTGACTCCACAGGCATTGTTGAACATCACTGTTACAGAGTAAAAATGTCATATTGGAAAGCAAATATGCAACACATGAAAAAAAGGATCTAGGCTCTATGATGAAAGTAAAAGAACACCAAACTTCTTGTGACCAGTGCAACAGAGAAGAAATTATTGAAGGAAGTGTAATTTTCTGGCTTTATGAGAAAGGACACTGCCAGCTATATGGTGCAGAAGAGACTGAATTGAGGGTTGTCTGTCAAAGCAACAGAAAAGAAATGAAGGGAAACTTTACGCCTACATAGAATCCAGCAAAACTGCGAATCAATGAGAAAATAGCATGGAGTGCTGCTCATCTGGAAATGCCTTTTGAGAGTCCTGTAGAATGCATGCCCTTGGGAGAACATTTACTTGAACAACAGAAAGTAATCCCTGATTGAACTTCCAGAGTCTCTACCTTGATGATGCAAAAGTTGCAGTCATTCTAAAATATTTCCTTTTCTCCTTCTCTTTGCTGGTGCTGACAGAGAGGTTCTACAGTCACCACTGCAATAGAAATCATCACAATTTAACCAAATACAGTTTGGCGGGTTTTTTCAGTAAATTTATCAGAAGTAAAATCCAACCAATTGCATTATAAACACTTGAACTTTAAAGAAACATATCCCTGCATAAACTGTTCCAATCTATGTAAGTGACACAAAATTAAAAAAATGAAAAGCAAAAGTTGAGTTTTAGTTTGAGGTAAAATCATCTATCTACCAATATGCATTGACATGTAAGGTAGAATTAAATACTTATTGTGGGTCTGGGCTGTATTTTTATGTATAATTTAATTAATTTATTGTTATCTAAATTTTAAGAAAGTATTATGTTTTAGTCACTAGAGTGGCTAAATTCGGGAGTTTTTGAGGACTCTCAAACAGGTCAGTATTTCTTATTTCATGCCTGGGCCCAAGTATGGTTGTCATTAAAACATCAGGTTGGGTAAAGGAAATATCTTCATGAAACAGCAGCCATCTGCATGCCATGCACTTAGAGTCTACATCAGTTTGCACAGCCTGCTTTCACTGAGTCTTGCCTTGTTCACATCTGTTGCCTCTGATGTCAGTTGATAAATTATATATAAATATGTTGTGTTTTTCAATTCTTTATCAGATACCTTCAAGATTATTTTGGTAATTTTAATTTTATTACAAGAATGTTGTATCTGGACCTTTTGTTGACTTTGTGCATTGCTTTCACAGCAAGGCTCTGCTTCAAAATCATTAAAGACTCAATGAAACTTACAGGTACTATAATGTGAGTATGTTCTCATCTTTCTTCCTGTAGGTGTTAGCCCCTGCAGAGTATGTAAACAGAAACGCAAGCAGGTGTTGGCTACATGAAATGATGAAATGAATTGTTTAAACAATTCCACAAGTTTTTGTGAACCAGACCCTGTTCTGCTACTGAGGTCCTCTTCATGTTCTGTAAAAATAAAACGTTACAGCATTCAGACAAGAAAGCTTTTCCCCTTTCTCATTTGATAACTAATAATCATCAACTTTAAAGCTGGATACCTCAGTTTGGATCCAAATTTATTACTTAAAATAAGAACATTAGAATCTATACAGTTTTGCCAACAAGAAACAAGTCTGTCTCTTCCAGTAGCATAGAATACTAGAGTCCTGGAACTGATGATCTTCTGCTTAGGTATGGAAAGACTTCTCCTGCAGGAAGCTGTCAAGATGCTTGAGAATGTGCTAATCAGTGGGAGAGAGAGAGATCTGGTTAGTAAACTGGGTAAGGTAGAGTTCTGTAGCCCAGTTCATGCAGCTTCTGCAGTGTTATTTGTTACATATGTGGTTGGGTGTTGTTATGGAGAAGAACTGGTCCTTTTCAGTTGTTTTCCTACTTTGCGTTTGTGGTAACAGAACAGGTAGTGATGCAGTCATAATCATGGAGCAGGCTGCCCAGGGAGGTGGTTGAGTCACCTTCCCTGGAGGTGCTTAAAGGACAAATGGATGAGGTGCTGAGGGTCATGGTTTAATGATTGATAGGAATGGTTGGACTCTGTGATCCTGTGGGTCTTTTCCAACCTAGTGATTCTGTGATGGTACCAAAGAATCCCACCATTGTGTTCAATTAGCTATGAATGACAAAAATGTATAAGTGGAATTACTGTTACTCTGATGCTTACTTCTCATCCAAAAGCATTGGAGGAAGAGTTACATTTCATGTATTATCAGTGAAACCGATAGGAAAACTGAAGTGAGAAAAATTCAGCATCCTATTCAACTACATAAATTTATTTGAGGCTTTTAATATCCTTCATTCTAGCACTGCTCTTGCTGCTCTTGCTTTTGTTTCAAGGGAGGATTATTCAGGGCATTTATCTCAATCATTTCAAGATCTTTCCTCTACAGTACTAAGATTTGTTCAAGCAATCATTGCATTGGAAAAAAACCCTACATTTAAAAAATTCTATTATTTTTAAATTTATTTTATTAATTTATTTTTAAAGACAACCTTGAAAGATCTCACCTGGAGTTTTTCAAAATGCTTGCTGTTCTACTGTGCCCCTAATGAAGGGGAAATTTTTGATATTTTAGGCCATCTCTCTTCAGTTTGGTGGGTGATTGCTGATTTCTTTATGTATTATCCCTTTCCATTTATGATGTGATCGATCTCATCCTAAATGTGACACATTCTAGCAATAATTGAGGTGATTAGTGGTAGCCATCACTTTTGCCCTTCTGAATAAAATGTGGCGAGTGAATAAAGCCTGATGCTATGGCTGTGCAAAGTTTCATTTAACAGTTCATTGCAGGCAGGCCAAGTTGAATTGCCAAATATATCAACTCACTTTTATAGATCTAAGCTGTCTATCTCCTGATTTTCTCAATCGTAAATGATATAATAGATATTGCTATAGTTTTCCCATGCATTGTAAAATGAAAGTGTTTTAAAAAAGGAGCAGAGCAAGCTGATTTGTTTGGTTAAGTTTACAGATATATGTTGTATGTACTCCAGATGTTTGCACACATTCCCAGAGTGCGAGGGCCCTTTATTTCTCCTGCCTCCAGTTTGCATAATCCAAACATGTAGGCGATTGCTGTCAGTGAGTTACTGAAAGGTTTTATCTGTTATATTTATGTACTTTTCATTCAAGAATGAATAATTCTTGCTGTGCTGTTTCCAATTCCAGGTATGAGGAAATATGCCAGAATACAAGCTTCTTGTTTTGTTTGCAGCTACTTTCTTGGTTCTGACTTTTAATAGATACAATAATAGGAAAGAGAAATAGTGGAAATAAATGACATATTGTATCTGTTCTTCTCTTCTTGTTGTTGAAGTTTTATCCAGATTCTTATCACAGGTATAATCTCAGTATATATCATACTTTGTGTAGGTTTTTTATAGAATGGTTTGGATTGGAAGAGCTTTGTCCTACCTGACCTTTAATGTTTCCAGGGATGGGGATTTAGCTCCAATCTGGGCAACCCGTGCCAGCGTTTCACCACCCTTGGAGACAAAAAAAAGAATTCCTGATATGTAATTTGAACTTCTTCTCTTTTAGTTTAAAACCAATTACCCTTTGTCCTCTTACTACAGGCCCTGCTAAAAAGTTTTTCCCCTCATGTAATCAGAAATTAGGCGAAGCTTCTCAGGCTGCCTTTGAACATCACTTACATTTGATGTAGCTCTGCTGACTGCTAGAGTCTGATCTTCAAATAGCTGCAGTAAGAATCTTGTCCTGAACAGGCACTGGTGAGCCTTCTACCCTTCAATACCTATTTCCTACCTGCTGTAGTCACAAAGAAAGTAAAGAGCATTAGCTAGTTTTCCTTTCAACTTGGCTGAATAAGTACCACTCAGATACACTAGAAAAAATTACCTCTAGATACCTGATAAGCAGTTTCTAGATGATACCTGACTAGCATCTAATTGTTCTCTGTCTTGGGCCTGGACTAATGCCAGTTTTGATATTTTGAAGCTGAGAGATAACATACATCTCGAGTCATGGGCTATTACTCACCATGCCTGTGAATATACAAAGACACTGAGACACGTGCTGACAGTTCCGCTGGTTTTTTGGACATGCTGATCTGTTTGATGTGTGACATTTGAATTTATTGTATTTGTCAAATGTCACAGAAAGTGCTTTTCTTTTTATCTAAATCTATAGATATCTGTTGTCTAAATGGTGAGGGATATTTCTAGATATCAGAGATTATTTGTTATATTAGCTAGTACTGCAGTTAGTGTTTGAATCCATGGTGCCTTGTACCCTGATAAAGAATTCTGTGAGGTACTTCAAAGGTGCTTTAGCCCAATGTAAAGGGAACCTCTAACAAATGCTAGAAGTGTGCTGCAATTGCATATGCTTGCACTGATACGATAAGTGACATAATTTTGGACTTCTAACTAAATTAGAAGCCTTTATTTTTTTTTTTTTGTCCCAGTACAGTTAAACAATCCAGTAAGTCATTCTCTGTCAAGGTTTATATCTCAAAGTCGACTGTGTCATGGTCCTGGAGAGGTAGATCTGATCATGTATATTGAGTGCTCACATGTGTGCCCTGTGGTGTTATTCCTCTGTTCCTCTAATTATTTTGGCATTGTTGGATTATGGATCGAGCCCTACAGGTGTGAATGTTTTCGTCATGGTATCCCAATACTTTTAGGAGTGACAGCACTGAAGTAGAGGGTGGTGGTGTGTACCACTCATTTTCATGCTTTCATAAAAATGTGTTCATAGGAGCTTTGACTAGTTCTGTAAATTACCAGGCCAAATGTTGTGGTATGGCTGTGTACAAATATAATATTGGAGTTGCTCAGATATCGGATCATTTCACTTAATAACCTAGGAAATCTTAGCTGGTGAATATAGTAATTCAGGTCTGGTTTAAGATTAACACAGCTTTTGCAGAATATGAACAAAAGAAAGCTAGTAGGAGCAGTGGCAGTAATATGTTAACACGAATCCTAAGCTAAATATGTAGATGTTCAGGAATTTCATTAGTGCCTCTATGAACAAAATGTACCACTACTTCTAAGATGTAAGATCCTGAATAATCATCAGAAATGTCACTTCATAGTGAAGAATCCTCAGTTATGATTTTCTAGACCCAGTTAATCCCGAATGAAATGTCAATAATTTGGATGAGTACCATCTATTGAAATTATGTTTGTTGCTTAGTAGCAGCATGATTTGTCAGAAAATCATAGTTAGTATGAGTTTAGCGTAATATTTTTTGGTGTTAGAAATGTTAAATATCACTATGGGAACATAAATTAATATGAAAAGGTTCACATGGGGCTCAGAACAATTGTCATATAATGCTTCATCAAGTCAAATTATCTGCTAATGCTTTGTAGAAGGTCCTCTTATTCCAGGGATTATTCAACAGTCTGTAATTTAAAGGGTCTTTAGAGCTATGATGTCAAACCTAGAACACGCTTATATGACCAAAAAAAAAAAAAAAAAAGCAACAGACCCAGGAAACTCAGGAAACTAGAAATTAGATTTCAAATACATTTTGACATTGTTCACTATAAAAGAATTTCTGTGAACAATTACGCTATTTAATTATGGTTGTATTTGAAAATAAAAACATTTTTTGAGAAATCTATTCAAATAGTTTAGCTTTATGTTGTTGGTGACTTCATTCTTACCACTATTACAGGAAGAAATCCTGGGATATGCTGGGAAAAGCTTTTTCCCATTAAATTTATGGGGCAAAATCTAGTAGATATAGAATCTTGTTAATGTGGCTATGATGTGGACTAGGAGACGAATTTGAAATTTAGCTGAGTGAAACCATCCTCAGATATCATAGCCTTGAGTATAACAAAGATTTATTCTCTCTGCAGTATTATTCTGGTTGTGTTTTCTCACATTTTACGTTGTGCAGTGGCGGGAGAGAAAAATAATTTTGGATAATGGAGAGATATCTAAAGCAGCTATTAAATCTGTTTCCTACCAACTCAGTATTGTGGAATTCTGAGAAAATCTATCTTTGTTCTTGGTTAACAAAGAAAGTAAAAACCTACTTTTATATAATTTTAACCATAAGTATGTTCATGAATCACTGCAGTTGACTCTGGGTAGGGACTGCATTTTAAATGAGAAAAGCAAGCATGTTCAAAAATGATCAAAAGTAGTCAGGCATTTTGACTACCTTGTTTTACTCATATATTTTCAAATACACATGATACTACTTTTGTTTTAGCCTTTTCTTGTCAAAGAAGAAGTATTTTGTTGAAGCAAAAGTTCTTGACAAATTTTTCTGCCATAGAAAATGTGCAGAGCACTTAGAGTTTTCATGCTACAAATGACAGCTCACCTCTTCTCTGAAAATATTATGTAACACAGTAATCATTGGATTTCAATTATTTTGGATAGTATATTTCTTTGTAGGTTTTAAACCAGAAGCTTCAGTTCACACGAGGCTATTTCTGCTAGAGAGGGTAAGTATAAGAGCCTAAGATAGATGTACAAGGTGATTTTAAAATATTTTGGTGTTTCTCCCAAGGCTACTGGCCTTTATTACATTGATGTGTGGAAACATGTCAGAGCAAAGTGGGTTATTTCTTATGTTTTTGGTTTTTTTTTTCCAAATTCTAGCTTTTAGAATGGGTAAAGTATTGTATGCATGAATAAAATTGTGTATTAGAAGAGTTCAGCTCAGTCAGTCCATGCTGCTTGACAAGAAGAATGTATTATAGCATTACTTTTCACTCAGATTGGTACATAGAGGCCAAAAAAAAGGACTGTGGTTCACATAAGTGACACAGTTTTTGCAAATGATAAGTATAAGCAAATCATCAGCCTTGTGGCAATTTTCCCAGGTAAATGAAGATTTATGAGATTGTCCTATTTATGAATGTATGTGAGTTTCTACCCATGTGTCTCAGCTATTTTTGTCTTTCCTTAAGAACAATTGCCCCTCTTTAGTTGAACCCAGACAATCTGGTCTCATAAACTCAATATGTGTAATGGAATGAAAATATTTGGTACGGAGTGATATTCTGCTTAGAAAAATTTGACGGTATGAGATTAAGTCTTACTGGGCTTGAGACAACCTGTACTGATATCTAAACAATGGGAAAATATCTGTTGGAGCTTTTACCAATTAGTTGTATGTCTTGTTAATCAACCTTCAGTTGTTTTACTTCTCATAAAGCTACTTATTTCTCTTTGGATGTTATTTGGCCACAAATATTCCACGTTCATCTTGAATTCCAGGCAAACTTGTTGATACCAGTGGGTATCTCTCTTTGTGAATTTTGCTTTTAGAAGAAAAATGGGAAGATATAGTAAGAAAGGACATTAGATTTTCTGTACAATAATCAATATAGACACCTTGGTTATAAAGCAGCTCTTAAATAAGAGCTAATGTAGACCTAAATAACCTTTAGTTTACAACGTTGATTGAATATCAGCTTGTAGATGAATACTGACAAGCAGCGTGACCCTGATCCAAGCTATAAACGAGATTCTCTGGATGCTGCCCAATTTTTCCCCATCTATCCAGTCAATAGTAAATGAAATTATGTGAGTCAGGTGATAGGTAGGAATGGACATCCTCATGTTTCCTTACTTAAAATTTGCTTGGATGTTGTGGGATTTATGGTTGATTCAGTTGTTACTGGATTTACATTCTTCTTACAAGGGGCCTGCAAGATACAGGAAATAGACAGTAATGGAGGGGCACGGACCATTAATTCTTGTTTATTCTTCATAGTAAAATTTATTTTTTCTTTTAATTTATTTTTTTTTTTAATTTATTCTTCAAGTAAAAAAAGGCAAGAAAACATTCTCATGTTCCTTAAATTGTTTTAGGACAGCTTGAAATACATTTTATTCTTTTAAGTTTAGATCTGCCATTATAGGGTTTTATGTAGGGTTTTATGTACTTTTGCCTTGCAAATAAATTCTAAGCAAATTATTCCTAAACATACCTGCAAAAATGAACCCTGTGAGGGAGAGCTACACCTCACATTATTCTTGAGTATACTTGTTAGTATTTTAGAACCTTTGTTTACTCAAATAGAAGGACATCAATCAAATACACCTTCAGAAACAGCTTAAAGGTTTTTTCTTTCTGCCTCATTAAAACTGTAGTCTGCAACTGTGTAGAAAATGTTACTTGAAGTGTAAAAGCAGAAAATATTGCCTTGAACTGTGCATGATGCCCTGGGCATTTTCTCAAAGCTAGTTAACAAGGGCTATCTCCTCCTTAAAGCCTGAATAATCTGACTGAGGTTTAGATTTGTTTTTCTCTTCCCTTCTCCAACTTTAATTTGCAGTGTTCATAGAGTGTGTTCACATTCTTCTAAATACCGCAGCAGTTTTGGGTATATTCTTTTGTGCCTTAGAGAGCTGCTAGTAAAACAGGTACTTGTTTTTGTTAATGGGTCTGCTGAGCTAATCCCTGAATTGATCTGCAGCATATAGGATGTGGGTACCTTGGTGAAAGGATGAAGATGAGGAATGTACAAGTAAGGAGATATTCATAGAGAATAGTCTTACCTTAGTAGCCCAAGTGGTTGTGGGTGGCAAGGAAGGATGATAGTATCCCCACAGACTTCTTGTTCTTTGCTGTACAACAGAGGGCATTTTGGCAGTATTAAGATTGGCAGCAGTCATTGATCTATCATAGAACAGCAAAAAATGGATAGCAGAGGTATCTATTGAAAGGCACATTTGTTTGAAGTCTGCAAATTGCAATTGAATCATAGAAAACACTGTACTGAGGGCATCAAGGTCTGGAAAGATTTAAATCTCTAGATACCTTGCTTAATAAAGAGGCATGTTAATGTAACTTTAGATTTCATAAGAATCATTAGACATTATTTATTTACAGGAAAGTTGGAGGGGATTGAAAATATATTTTATTCTGGTTTGAAGTAATTTAGACTAAAGAAACAATCTGCATTTTATTTTAGCCTATTTTTTCTAAGAAGTGATTAATATCATGAAAATTTGTCCGTCCTGTGTCCAAAAAAATTAAAACCAAGTTTAATAGTAGAATAATATTTTAAATTAATAGTTAAAAAGAGAACAAACAGGCAGTAAAGGCAATACAATGATGTGAGTCATAGCATGACTGTGGCAATGCCATGGTGTGGCAATAAAAATAAATTCTTACATAAGCACTGAGAAACAATACTTCTGGTTTTGAACACAAACATGTTCAAGCAGCCTTTCAGTCCTGAAATTAGAACTGACAGACTGATTTTCTAAGAGAGGGAAAACAAAAACCACCAATATATTCAAATCTTCAAGGGGAAAAAAATAAAATCACTGCATCAATAATGTAATGAGTTATGACTAGAAATGTTATAGGGAAATCTGAACTAACATCTTATTTTCTTTGTCCATAATTTCAGCTGGACAGTGTTTCTTTAAAGAGTGGCTTTTCTAACAAGTCTGCAGAAAGCCTGCTGTAAGGAGAGAGCATACATGAAAATTAGGGTCAATATATCCTTCTGTGTTACAGAAAGACATATTTATGATTTGGCGTCTGTCCTTATTGGGTTGATCTGTTTTGTAGACTGAGTATTAAAATGACTAGCTCTGGACAAGTCCTTACCCTGCTGAGAACATTAAATGCCATAGAGTTTAATATAAAGCAATTGAAGAGAACTCTTCTTGGGAAGGAGATAAGGTGAAATTCTTAAAACAGATTTTAAGACTGCCAATGAACTCTTTTTATCTGTCTTGAATAAGTGTGTTCCGCTTTAATGAGATTATTCTGAGGTTCCTATTTGGTTTTATGCACAATTTTCTGCTGGTTTACTGACAAAGACTTCTTTCTGTTTCTCAGTAGAATTTCCTTTCTATTGTGTTAACAGTAATGTCTTTATAGCCAATCAAATGTAGTCAAGTTAACTGATGGGCAAATTATTATAAACAATTATTGTCCTAATTTATATATTTCAATTATGTTGATATCTATTCTATTGTTTAGTTTCCCATTTGACTTTCTCCTTAGTAAGTCTTACAATCCAGTTGCAAGAGCTTTTCCTTTCCCAACACTGGGGTCATTGCAGTTTTACGTTTGAGGGTTATTATTTCGCTGCTTCATCCAATCACTCTGTGTATGGAAAAAGGACTTAGAAACTATTCAGCTGGAAAGCAAATAGGAGAAGGATAAAGGCAATCTATAGCCTAGCATCATTTGCATACCCCATAAAACTCAGTTTAACCAAGTCCACTCCTGGTTGTTGTGAAAGAAAAATAATGCACATCTTAATTTTGTACTTCAGCCATCATTTCTCCTGAGAGAAAAGGGGTTATTATAATTCTATCTTAGTGGAAATATGTAAGGCTTTTACTCATCTTGTGTGTAAAAGCAATAACCCATGTGGTTGGGACTGCTTATGTATTTCTTATTAATTCATCTCAGTCTTTATAAGTCAACTGAGCATTCTGCATTTGTAAAGTGATTCTGGAAAATTATTTTGCATAAGCAATAGTAAACACTAGCATTGCTTCCTGGCAGGGAATGAAAATGATTCATGAAATTCCCAGTGGCCTAATGAGCAGAAACAGTGACTGGAGCCATGAACAGCTCATTGGCTGAAGTTTGGCAGCTGAAAAAGCCATGGTGATCAGCTGTGCTTTCACTAGCAG
This sequence comes from Clamator glandarius, assembly GCA_033459285.1. Taxonomy (NCBI): domain Eukaryota; kingdom Metazoa; phylum Chordata; class Aves; order Cuculiformes; family Cuculidae; genus Clamator; species Clamator glandarius. Next base: position 857,452 of record JAUNZM010000091.1, on the reverse strand, counting down.
GCATCTTTAGAATCAGTAGGAATCACTTATTGTGAGGCATGCAGAGGCAGAGAGGGAAGATCTGGCAGGCGAATTCAAAGCAGGGGTAGATGGAGCAAGAATAAAACCTCATACCTGGCAAACAAAATTAACTGTAAACAGTATTTCACTTTTCCTATTATCAAGATTTGTAACAGTGCCAAGTTTTATATTCTGTGAAATGTTCCAGAAAGCTTCCGAAGTACACCTAGGACTATACAGCCTATGCAAATTTAGTGCTGCTAGGTCTGCCAAGTTCTTGGTGTTTAAATGGGACCCTCTTACTTCAAATAATTTCACTGTCAGCCATTACACAGTAAATTCTTCTTCCTTCTCTTGTTTGTTTTTAAGTAAATTCAGTTTCAACCTGTAATTTGGATTTTTATCTTCAAAAATCAGCAAGCAAGCCAATGAAAGCACTCTAAGAAAACAAAAACAACAGTGGTAATCAGATACCAAAAATAAAACACATGAAACAATATCTCATCAAGTAATGGATTGACACAATTTTCTGATTTCTCTTTTTGTTTCACAATAGCTAAATTGTCAGATGACTCATCTGCTTTGATTTGAAATAAGTTGTTTGTCTGTAGATTCACTTACTTGTATCACTGCCTTTTGTCAACATGAATTAGAGAGGCTTTCAAAAAGCACAACTTGGAACAAATTGCTGTTATACTGTTGGGATATATTGTTTTCTTCACATCTATAGTTATTGTTGAAATATCTGTCTGTGCTATGATCCTAAGAATGTTGCAGGGATTATTTGTTTATATATTCTATTTGGTGTGTCTACAGAATGCTCTTACTCCATATCTGAAACTAAATAAATGAATGATTAAGTTTAAGCACTCGAGTAAGTGCATTCAAGTTGATGCTCTCAATCACGCTCAAAGGAATTGGTTACTTCTACTTGCATGGATGAAGATTACTACCATGAGCAGGCTTGACAGGGGAGGGCTGTGGGTACAGAAAGTATTTCTAAAAACCTGTATTGTAACAAGTGTATTCAGTTCCCTCTGATGCTCTATCCAAACCCACAAAATAATGTGAAAAACAATTTCTGTGTGAATTCTTGCATGATTTCAAAGGGAAGCATCAAGTACACTTTGGGTAATTTCAAGCATATTTGTCCAATGAGTATTAATGAAATAAAGAATGGAAACAAATAAACTGAGCTGGATATTGTTAAGATAAAAATAATGAATAGACTGGAAGATGGGAACAATTAAAAAAAAAAGGACAAAATAAACTCTATTATAGAGGTTTTTATACTGCCCTGCAACCCAGGTGGTTGTTTCATGTAACTCTGTAGCTCTTTTTGCTAGTTAATAATGAACAACTGTACTATATAATATATATGTTTGTGCACATAACTATCATTAAAGCTACAGGAAAGCCCATTAGTAATTATTCTGAACATTGAAAAAAAGCTACTCTTTCGCTGTCTGCACATAGTAGTCATCCTAGCTCAGTGAGCTCATTAGAAAAAAACAAAAAGGTTTTGTTTGATCATGATGTAAGTGGTGCTCTACAGAGACTGCAGCAAGCATTCCCTAAGCCAGCACCGGAGTGCGAAGCCCATGTGGCACTCATGGGGCAGGAGAAAAACAATAAAAATCACAGCACCCTACCACACAAGCACTCTCCATTTTGTCTCTTTCTAAAATTACACTCTGTGGAAATGCCTGCTAAATGCAGATACCCTACAGCAAATGTGATCACCAAGTTTTTACCTTGATTTTTAGGAAGACAATATATTTAAATGGGTCAATTAATAATTAAAGACTTCCATTCAATTTCCAAACCATTGCCAAACAAATGTGGAGACTTAGTTTTTCTACCTTAAAGGATTGCTTTATTGCCCCCAAAGGAGTTCTTTGCAGCTTTCATGGACGACTCAGCATCCCATCCTGGAAGCATTTTTTCCCCCTGAGCTACCTATTTGTTTATAATCAATAGAAACTTGAAAATGCTACAAATAAGTAAAACTAAATGTTTGAGATCAGTAACATTCAAAGAAAGTTTGGGTAAATTATCTATGGGGTCATGGAAAACTGCTTAGGCAATCATAATTTACCAATATTAAAGGAGAAGTAGCCGTTGCTAGGGATTTCCGTGGGCATGTATTCTGCATACAGTATTATTTTTTAATTGCACTGAAGATGTGGATCAGAGAGTGATATGGATTATGTTTGCTAAATCTGTAAAGACACCAAGGAGGCAGAGAGTGGAGGTTGCTGTGCTGCTGTAGGGAAAATGTGGATTGTTTAAGTCCCTTTTATTCCTTTGATTACCCTTTGAGGAGAAAAGGTCTGGATGCAATTTTAGGTCGTATCCTACAGTGAGCTTTGTATTGTGGGTTAAAATCAGAGGAGCCCATAAGAAGGTAGCTTTTGTGATGGGAGTCTGTTACAGGCCACCCAGCCAAGGAGAAGCAGCTGACGAGCTCTTCTATAAACAGCTGGGGTTAATTTCCAGAGCAATGCCTCTCGTTCTTGTGGGAGACTTTAATCTTCCTGATATCTGCTGGAAGTACAATAGAGCAGAAAGAAAGCAGTCTAGGAGGCTCCTGGAGTGTGTGGAAGACAACTTCCTTGCACAGCTGGTGAATGAACCAACAAGGGAAGGTGCCCTCCTGGACCTGCTGTTTGTGAACAGAGAAGGCTTTGTGGGGGATGTGGCAGTAGGAGGAAGCCTAGGACTAAGTGATCATGAGATGATAGAGTTTTCTGTTCTAGGTGAATGGAACAGGGTGGTTAACAGGACAGTAGCATTAAATTTCCAGAGGACAGACTCTGAACTCTTCAGAAGGCTGGTTGGTAAAGTCTCATGGGAGACAGTGCTTAAGGGCAAGGGAGCCCATGAGGGCTGGGAGCTCTTCAAGAAGAAGATCCTAGAAGCTCAGTAGAAAGCCATCCCCATGTTCCGGAAAAAAGCCAGCAGGGGAAAAAAACAGCTTGGTTGAACAGTGAGATCTTGAGTGATATCAAGAAGAAGAGAAAAGTTTATGGGCTCTGGAAGAGGGGACAAACCTCTTGGGTGGACTACAGGAGGGAAGTGAGATTGTGTAGAGAAAAAATTAGAAGGGCTAAGGCTCAACTAGAAATCAGATTGGCAAAGTCGGTGAAAGATAACAAAAAAACATTTATATAAATAATAAAAGGAGGACTAGGGAGACCATACAGTCCCTATTGGACGCAGAAGGAACAACGGTGAAAGGGGATGAGGAAAAGGCTCAGGTACTTAATGCTTTCTTTGCCTCAGTCTTTAATTGTAAAGAAAGTTGTTCCCTCTGTGTACAAACTCCGGAGCTAGAGGAGCAAAATGAGGCTCCCATGGTCCAAGAGGAGGTAGTCAGAGCCTTGCTAGCCTGACTAGACACCCACAAGTCTATGGGGCTGGATGGGATACACCCAAGGGTATTGAAGGAGCTGGCGGATGTGCTGGCCAAACCCCTTTCCATCATCTTCCAACAGTCCTGGAAGACTGGGGAAGTTCCACTGGACTGGAGGCTGGCTTATGTTGTGCCCATCTACAAGCAGGGTCGCAGGGAGGATCCAGGGAACTGCAGGCCTGTTAGTCTGACCTCAATGCCAGAGAAAGTCATGGAACAGGTGATCAGGAGTGCTGTCATGAAGCACATGCAAGAGAACTGGGTGATCAGGCCCAGTCAACATGGGTTTACAAAAGGCAGGTCTTGCCAAACTAACCTGATCACCTTCTATGACTAAGTGACTCAGCTGCTGGACGAGGGAAAGGCTGTGGATGTGGTCTTCCTGGACCTCAGTAAAGCCTTTGACACAGTTTCTCACAGCATTCTGCTACGGAAACTGTCAGCCTCTGGCCTGGACAGGCACACACTCTCCTGGGTGGAAAAGTGGTTGGATGGCCGGGCCCAGAGAGTGGTGGCAAATGGTGTTAAATCCAGCTGGAGGCCAGTGACAAGCGGGGTTCCCCAGGGCTCGGTGCTGGGTCCAGCCCTGTTCAACATCTTTATCAATGACCTGGATGAAGGCATCGAGTGCCCCCTTAGCGAGTTTGCAGATGACACTAAGCTGGGTGGAAGTGTCGATCTGCTGGAGGGTTGGGAGGCTTTGCAAAGGGACCTGAACAGGCTGGACCGCTGGGCAGAGTCCAATGGCATGAGGTTTAACAAGGCCAAATGCCAGGTCCTGCACTTGGGGCACAACAACCCTGTGCAGTGCTACAGACTAGGAGAAGTCTGGCTAGAAAGCTGCCCGGAGGAGAGGGACCTGGGGGTGTTGGTTGACAGCCGACTGAACATGAGCCAGCAGTGTGCCCAGGTGGCCAAGAAGGCCAATGGCATCTTGGCATGTATCAGAAATGGTGTGACCAGCAGGTCCTGGGAGGTTATTCTCCCTCTGTACTCGGCACTGGTGAGACCGCACCTCGAATCCTGTGTTCAGTTCTGGGCCCCTCACCACAAGAAGGGTGTTGAGGCTCTGGAGCGAGTCCAGAGAAGAGCAATGAAGCCGGTGAAGGAGCTGGAGAACAGGCCTTATGAGGAGCACCTAAAAGTGCTGGGGTTGTTTAGCCTGGAGAAGAGGAGGCTGAGAGGAGGCCTCACTGCTCACTATAACTACCCCAAGTGATGGGGTACAGGATGAGAGAGAATGGCCACACGCTCCACCAGGGGAGATTTAGGCTGGACATTAGAAAAAATTTTTTCACAGAAAGGGTCATTGGGCACTGGAACAGGCTGCCCAGGAAGGTGGTTGATTCACCTTCCCTGGAGTTATTTAAGGCATGGGTGGACGAGGTGCTGAGAGGCATGGTTTAGTGGTTGATAAGAATGGTTGGACTCGATGATCCAATGGGTCTCTTCCAACCTGGTGATTCTGTGATTCTGTGATTGAATAGTCTCTGTTTAAAAATGAAGTAAAACCTAGCAATGAAACACGATTCCCAAATACAAAGCACAATAGCTTCTTCCTTTTGTGAAGTAAAGCTGCCTAGGTGAGCAAGAAAGTGGAGTTCCGTCCCTTTACAGGAATATTGAAAATCAGGGTCATCTTCATTGATTGCTGAGACTGCAAAAGTTATTGCTAGCAGCTAGAGACCACAAGTGAGGTCAGGGATGTTTATTTTAACCTTAACTTGTGGAGTCACTCAGTGCATCTTTAAAACAACAGCTTTTGTCTGGGTTAGGTCTGTGGTACAGCACAGAACTCTCGGTTTTTAAAAAGCAGTGTTGAGTCGTCTGAAACATATGGTAAATTCTAGTGAAAAAACCATTTAGATATTTGCCTTGTAAAGCTGATTTGAATCTCATTCAGTTTGTTAAATGTATTTAATCACAACAGCATAGAATTATCTGTAAGGATATATACCAACAGATCAAATATTGCTGTAACAGAACTAGTGTCAGTACCTCACTAAGGAAACATTTTTCTCTTCCTTTGTTGTTGTGCCTAAATGAATCCTCAGGAACATTTTATGGGGAATAAAGATTATACACACACACAAAAAAAAGTCTGAAATGATTCTGCAATATATGGCCACCAGAACCTCTCTGAGATTCCTGCAGTATAATCAGATCTTTTGCAGTGCCATTACTAAAAAAAAATTAAATATGTTTTTGTTGTCTAAGTCTTGTTTAGGAGAGCACCAGCACGTAGATCAGACTTGAGCTTTGCTTCTTATTTTTGTCTCCATCCTTCAAGTTCAGTGGGTATTAACTATTCCCCTCTTTATTTAAACAAGCTTGAGGTTTTATTCCCTTTTATGAGACCTTTCTTTTTCATAAATATTATTCTGTTTATTAAATTGCTAAGCTAATATAACAAGACTACACAAGGAGAGACAGCTGAAGAATTGCAAACACTGAATAATTAGGAGATCAATAAACAATTCAGTAATTGCGAGATGACTTTGAAGTGACCTTCCAGAATAAAAAAAGCCCTAAGCTGTGTAGGACATACAAATCTTAAATTATAGTTACTGTGCCAAGTGAATTTGAGTAGGTTGGTAATGTTGATTTAGCTGTTCTAATTGTGTTGAGCTGTGCAAGTCTCAGAATGAAAAAGCAGTAATGAGAACAAAAGGAGTACACGCAGTAAAGAAATATTCATTAAAAAAAAAACTATACATGAAACAACCAGTTCAAACTGAAATTACAAAGTTAAGTAAGGAGACAAGTATGCAACTCAATAAACTAACATTATGATAATATACAGTCTCCTCCCCCAATTTCAGGTAAAACATAATTCAGTTCTGAAGCACAATATTTTAACTGTCTATATCAATGCTAATGAGGCTAACCTGATCGCCTTCTGTGACAAAATGACTTGGCTGCTGGACGAGGGAAAGGCTGTGGATGTGGTCTTCCTGGACCTCAGTAAAGCCTTTGACACAGTTTCTCACAGCATTCTGCTACGGAAACTGTCAGCCTCTGGCCTGGACAGGCACACACTCTCCTGGGTGGAAAAGTGGTTGGATGGCCGGGCCCAGAGAGTGGTGGCAAATGGTGTTAAATCCAGCTGGAGGCCAGTGACAAGCGGGGTTCCCCAGGGCTCGGTGCTGGGTCCAGCCCTGTTCAACATCTTTATCAACGACCTGGATGAAGGCATCGAGTGCCCCCTTAGCGAGTTTGCAGATGACACTAAGCTGGGTGGAAGTGTCGATCTGCTGGAGGGTCAGGAGGCTCTGCAAAGGGATCTGAACAGGCTGGACTGCTGGGCAGAGTCCAATGGCATGAGGTTTAACAAGGCCAAATGCCAGGTCCTGCACTTGGGGCACAACAACCCTGTGCAGTGCTACAGACTAGGAGAACTCTGTCTAGAAAGCTGCCTGGAGGAGAGGACCTGGGGGTGTTGGTTGACAGCCGACTGAACATGAGCCAGCAGTGTGCCCAGGTGGCCAAGAAGGCCAGTGGCATCTTGGCATGTATCAGAAACGGTGTGACCAGCAGGTCCTGGGAGGTTATTCTCCCTCTGTACTCGGCACTGGTGAGACCGCACCTCGAATCCTGTGTTCAGTTCTGGGCCCCTCACCACAAGAAGGGTGTTGAGGCTCTGGAGCGAGTCCAGAGAAGAGCAATGAAGCCGGTGAAGGAGCTGGAGAACAGGTCTTATGAGGAGCACCTAAAAGTGCTGGGGTTGTTTAGCCTGGAGAAGAGGAGGCTGAGAGGAGACCTCATTGCTCTCTATAACTACCTGAAAGGAGGTTGTAGAGAGGAGGGTAATGGCCTCTTCTCCCAAGTGACGGGCTACAGGATGAGAGGGAATGGCCACACGCTCTGCCAGGGGAGATTTAGGCTGGACATTAGGAAAATTTTTTTCACAGAAGGGGTCATTGGGCACTGGAACAGGCTGCCCAGGGAGGTGGTTGATTCACCTTCCCTAGAGGTGTATAAGGCATGGGTGGACGAGGTCCTAAGTTGCATGCTTTAGTGTTTGATAGGAATCCCTTGTAACTTCTAAGAGACTTGTTGATCACAAATGACTGCCAAGACCTGTAATGATGTAATGCTAACTGTTTTCAAACACCAAAGAATACGTACAGGTTATTTCCACAAGTCCCTGGAACTGCCATATGTTGAGTCCAATTTGTATTTATTTTTCCATAAATACTCTTTAATTTATCCTTAGTGAAAAAAATTATAATATACAGTTTCTCTGTAGGTAAATGTAGATTATTAATTTCTACTGGGAAACTTCATCACTTACAGAAAGGAAAAGTCTCCAAGTGTAAAATTAAGAAAAAGGATGATGAATGAAGGAAAGGAACAAAGAAGGTAAAAGAATATCTGAATGCCCTCCATCTTTACTAGCACTTGTTTTCTCCATTGAGTTGAACAGAACATAACTGCATAGGTTTCATGAAACTGCATTTAGGAAGAGCAACAGAAGGGGGTTGCTTTAAGGAAAAACGATTTTTTTTCTGCAAAATAAAATACCATTCTTTAGAACATAAAAAAAAAAAAATCACTTTTTCCTCAAAAGAACCCCTTCTGTCACTTATTCATTCTTGGCATCCTGTGCTGAAATTAGTCCTGTGGAATCAGTTATTAAAATCTGTGCAAAGGCTCTCATTAACTTTGCAGTGTGCCCTACAAATGGGCCTCTTAAATGTATAGGCTGTTCAGCAAATGCTTGGCATATTAAAAATCACAGACTAGTCATTTAAAACATGCAATAATATTGTAATAACGTAGAAGGCCTAAACGTATATATATATACGTTATAGAACGTAGAAGGCCTAAAGCCATTAAAAGGGACTTCAAGGCACTCGGGAGAATGATTGAGGGCTCTGGGTCACAGGTAATATTCAACTCCATCCCAATACTAAGGAATCAGGAGCAGGAAATGAGGAATAAGAAGTGGGTTAATGAATGGCTTAGGGACTGGTGTGAGAAGAGGGGCTTTGGGTTCTTTAAGCATGGGGAGGCCCATGCACCCCCAGGCTTTCTTACTAGGGATGGGACACGCCTGTCTCCTAGGAGGACAAAAGCCCTCACCAAAAACCTAGTTAAGCTCATAAATCAAGCTTTAAACTAGATGTGAGGGGGCAGGGGATGGAGGCCAGGCAGGATGGGAGTGAGCCTGGAGGTGAGACTTCAGCGGCAAAGGGGTGATGTGCTGGCGATGCCTGCCAGTATATCACCACTAAGGAAGAGGGGGTGAGTGCAGCTGAGGATGGTAGGCAGCAAACTGGCACTGTGGCCTTAGTTAAGTCAAGGACCGCTCAGTTGGGGAGAAGCCCTATTACTAACGCTGAAGCTACCCCTGCCCAGCTGAAGTGCATTTACACTAATACACGCAGCATGGGAAATAAGAAGGAGGAGCTGGAAGCTGTGGTAGGGCAAGGAGACTACGATGTCATTGCCATTGCGGAGATGTGGTGGGATGACTCATACAACTGGAGCGTACCCATGGTGGGGTATAAACTCTTTAGGAAGGACAGGAAGGGCAGAAGAGGAGGCGGGGTAGCCCTCTGTGTTAGAGAGGGCTTTGATACCCTCGAACTGGACTACGGTCAAGATGGGACTGAGTGCCTGTGGGTGAAAATCAGAGGAGCCCATGGGCAGGCAGGCATTGTGATGGGAGTCTGCTATAGACCACCCAGCCAAGAAGAAGCAGCTGATGAACTCTTCTACAAACAACTGAGTGTAGTCTCAAAATCGCTACCTGTAGTCCTTGTGGGAGACTTCAATTTCCCAGATATAGGCTGGGAGTATAATACAGCAGAAAGGAAGCAGTCCCGGAGGTTCCTGGAGTGTGTGGAAGACAACTTCCTCACACAGCTGGTGAGCGAACCAACAAGGGACGGTGTCCTCCTGGACCTGCTGTTTGTGAACAGAGAAGGACTGGTGACGTCCAGTGAAGGCTGGAGGACGCTTGGGGCAAAGCGATCATGAGATGATAGAGCTCTCGGTGCAGGGTAAGATGAAGAAGGAGGTTAGCAGAACAGTAGCCTTCAACTTTGAGAGCAGACTTTGGGCTGTTCAGAAGTCTGGTCGGAAAAGTCCCATGGGAGGCGCTCCTTGAAGGCAAAGGTGTCCATGAGGGCTGGGCGCTCTTCAAGAAGGAACTCCTAGCAGCTCAGGAGAAAGCTGTCCCCAAGTTCTGGAAAAGGGGTAAGAAACCAGCATGGTTGAGTAGGGAGGTCCTAAGAGACATCAATAGGAAGAGGAGGCTCTGTGACCTCTGGAGGAAGGGGCAGGCATCCTGGGTGGACTATAGGGAGGAAGTGAGAATGTGCAGGGAAAAAGTCAGGAGGGCTAAGGCCCAACTAGAAATGTGATTGACCAAGACTGTGAAAGACAACAAAAAGTCTTTCTACAAATACATCAACAGCAAAAGGAGGGCTAGGGAGAATCTCCAGTCCCTAGTAGATGCAGAAGGAACAACAGTAACAGGGGATGAAGACAAGGCTGAAGTGCTCAATGCCTACTTTGCCTCAGTCTTTAACAGTAAGGAAAATTGTTCCCTCTGTGCACAACCTCAAGGGTTGGAAGAGAAGTATGAGATTCCCAAGGTCCAAGAGGAGGTGGTTAGAGACTTGCTTGCCCAGCTAGATGCCTACAAGTCTATGGGGCCGGATGGAGTCCACCCAAGAGGTTTGAGGGAACTGGTGGATGTGCTGGCCAAACCCCTTTCCATCATCTTCCAATAGTCCTGGATGACTGGGGAGGTTCCGCTGGACTGGAGGCTGGCTGATGTCGTGCCCATCTATAAGAAGGGGTGCAGGGAGGATCCGGGGAACTACAGGCCTGTCAGTCTGACCTCGGTACCAGGGAAAGTCATGGAGCGGGTGATCTTGAGTGCTATCATGAAGCACTTGCAAGAGAACTGGGTGATCAGGCCCAGTCAACAGGGGTTCATGAAAGGCAGGTCTTGCCAGAGTAATCTGATCACCTTCTATGACCAAGTGACTAAAAACTCTTGGACGAGGGAAAGGCTGTGGATGTAGTCTTCCTGGACTTTAGTAAAGCTTTTGATACAGTTTCTCATAGCATTCTGCTTCGGAAACTGTCAGCCTCTGGCCTGGACGGGTGCACACTCTCCTGGGAGAGCGACTGGGAGAGCTGGGGTTGTTTAGCCTGGAGAAGAGGAGGCTGAGGAGAGACGTCATTACTCTCTACAACTACCTGAAGGGAGGTTGTGGAGAGGAGGGTGCTGGCCTCTTCTGCCAAGTGACAGGGGACAGGACGAGAGGGAATGGCCTCAAGCTCTGCCAGGGGAGATTTAGGCTTGAGATAAGGAAAAAATTCTTCACAGAAAGGGTAGGTAGGCATTGGAACAGTCTGCCCAGGGAGGTGGTTGAGTCACCGTCCCTGGAGGTGTTTAAGGTGAGGGTGGATGAGGTACTTAGGAGCATGATTTAAGTATTGGTGGGAATGGTTGGACTCGACGATCCAGTGGGTCTCTTCCAACCTGGTTATTCTGTGATTCTGTGTGATATAACAATATGATTGTTGTAACACAGATCATTTACTGGGCACTTTATACATATGAGAATTACATTTGTGTGGCATAATCAAAGTCAATGAAAGCCTTTCCTTTGATTTCAATAGGCTTTGGATCAGGCTTTTTGAGAAGTATCATTAACTGTCAGATGTGGTTTTGAGACTATATGTATCAATCTGATTAATTAGCAGCAATCTAAAATGTTTTCATTAATGGTTTCTTCAAATTCAGACTCACATAAAGAACTCTATAATAACTCATTGTTTTGGTTCCTCCTACAGCCCTTTTAAATTCCTGTTAATACTCATTTGATAGTAAATTTAACCTCCCTACCAACATAAATGACTAAATAACAGGGATCGTAATGAAATTCTTATAATTCTTTCTGCATGCAAAGCTGAAAAGGGAATAATTACTGTCAAAGAAACTTCTGGATTCATCTTTGTAGAATTCTACTTCTTTTTTTATAAAGTAAGAGTTGCTCTAATCTTTCAAACTTACCTAGATTTTTTGTATTGTGTAAATACATATGCTCTTTCATTATTTCCTTTTTACAATGAGGTAGCACAGAGAGGTGACCCTCACTCACACCAGTGTGTTCCTATGCCAGCCTTTCTAAAAACACAGTTTACATCTACGACAGGACTTGTTTTTTCTGCCAGCAGAGCATTTAGTGTGTTGGAGATGGACAACTGTGTTGTCTCTACAGCAGAGCTGAGAAGCAAGAACATTTTTAAGTTTACGTGATGCTGACATCAGTGTCATCATACATTGTGTCAATATTACTTAAGAGGAGCCAAAGGTCTGCAGATTTAACTGATTGAACTGAAAGTTTGTAGAACTATTTATTTTATCACAGAATCACAGAACAACCAGATTGGAAAAGACCAACCGGATCGTCGAGTCCAACCATTCCCACCAATCCTTAAATCATGCCCCTAAGTACCTCATCCACCCTCACCTTAAACACCTCCAGGGACGGTGACTCAACCACCTCCCTGGGCAGACTGTTCCAATGCCTAACGACCCTTTCTGTGAAGAATTTTTACCTTATCTCAAGCCTAAATCTCCCCTGGCAGAGCTTGAGGCCATTCCCTCTCGTCCTGTCCCCTGTCACTTGGGAGAAGAGGCCAGCACCCTCCTCTCCACAACCTCCCTTCAGGTAGTTGTAGAGAGTAATAACGTCTCTCCTCAGCCTCCTCTTCTCCAGGCTAAACAACCCCAGCTCTCCCAGTCGCTCCTCGTAAGGCCTGTTCTCCAGCCCCTTCACCAGCCCTGTTGCTCTTCTCTGGACTAGCTCCAGAGTCTCAACATCCTTCTTGTGGTGAGGGGCCCAGAACTGAACACAGTACTTGAGGTTCGGTCTCATCAGTGCTGAGTACAGAGGGAGAATAACCTCCTGGGACCTGCTGGTCACAGGATTTCTGATACAGGCCAAGATGACATTGGCCTTCTTGGCCACATGGGCACACTGCTGGCTCATGTTCAGTCGGCTGTCAACCAGCACCACCAGGTCCTTCTCCTCCTGGCAGCTTTCCAGCCAGGCTTCTCCTAGTCTGTACCTCTGCTTAGGGTTGCTGTGCCCCAAGTGCAGGACCCGGCATTTGGACTTCTTAAACCTCATGCCATTGGTCTCAGCCCAGCAGTCCAGCCTGTTCAGGTCCCTTTGCAGCCTCCCGACCCTCCAGCAGATCCACACTTCCACCCAGCTTAGCGTCGTCCGCAAACTTGCTAAGGGAGCACTCAATGCCTTCATCCAGGTTGTTGATAAAGACATTGAACAGGACTGGACTCAAGACTGAGCCCTGGGGACCCCACTTGTCACTGGCCTCCAGCTGGATTTAACTCCGTTTACCATCACCCTCTGGGCCTGGTCATTCAACCAGTTTTTCACCCAGGAGAGTGTGCGCCCATCCAGGCCAGAGGCCGACAGTTTCCTAAGCAGAATGCTATGAAAAACTGTATCACACGCCCTTCCCTTTGAAACGTGATCTGAAAATTATCTAACAAGCAAATCAAAAATCTGATCAAAGTTTCACTCTTAACTTATTGCTTATTAATTGGAGCAGTGAATTCTGTAGCTTTCATTAGCAGCCAATTCCAGCCTGCTAAGATGCATGAAATTTTATCTTCCTCAGTAAGTTTTTCTTTAAAGAAGCTGTATAAAAATCTACTGCAATCAGTACTGTGTCTTTGCCTTTAAGAAATATAGGTTTGTTTTCACAGTAAAAAAAATTAGTTGTTTTTTTGTTATCTGTTTTCTTAAATTCCTTTTAGTGACCATTTTTTTACAATCATACAGATTCTAGCCTTTTATTTTTTAACTACTGATTTAGGCTAATAACCTTTGATTGTAAAGTCTATCCCTGAATAGTGACTATTATTTTTTTACCTGTTTTTAGAGACACTTAATATAGTGCTTATGTTTCCATGGATCTTTGTCTGAATTATTTTTGCATGAGTGAAGCTGTCACAAATATGCCCTCAAAGGACCTATTTTTGTTCTAGTGATGGTGGTTCAGCAAGCATGGTGAATTATGAAGTGTTTTGCAGACATTTATTCTAAAAACTTGACAAATATAAACATTAAATTTGCCTTTATACAATGAGTCTGAACTAAAGGTGTTTCACATGTCTTTAGAAGAGCCAAAGGCACCGAGGTAAATAATAAAATAAGATTAGGGTTGGGTCATCTTAACTAATTTCTTCCATGGAGAAAGTACAAATTTAAAAGTGATAGAGCTTTGTAGAAGGCCTTCACACAGTCTTCTACAATATAAATATTAATTCTGGTGTATAACAGAGCCTCATTTTTTTCAGGTTCTTGGAAAATATAGGAAAGCTGAAAGAAGGGAGATTTAAATTAGATACTAGGAAGAATTTTTTTACTGTGAGGGTGATGTAGGCACTTTCACAGGTTGTCCAGAGAAGTCATGGCTTCCCCATCCCTGGAGGTGCTCAAAGCCATGTAAGATGGGGCTTTGAGCAGCCTGATCCAGTGGGAGGGGAGGTTGGAACTGAGTGGGCTTTAAGGCCGCTTCCAACCCAAACTATTACATGATAATCCTACTGTTTACTGTTACTCCTAGTGCTTACTCCTGGAAGGATATGGTTCTATACTGTGGTTTCCCTCTTCATTTTTCCTTCCCTATCCCATATGACTTTGGGAGCTACATGGATTATCTCTTCATCCCATCCACCTCTTATCTTCATCTCCTTCCCCTCTCAATCCTGATAGGTAACAATCCTCTCAGAATCAGAAAATTACATAGAAACAATAGCAATTTAAGTTAACCTTCCAGCATCCTTGTTATGCCACCTCTGCAGTCTCACCAAAATTTATTATGGAGAAGGAGTAAGAGAGACTGTCTCTACTTATCTAGGTTTCACCAGGGAAGTGTCTCCTCTCTAATACCAAAGCACGCATCCATAGTCACATTTTGTAAAGGGGTATTTGGCCATTGGGGGGACGGGGAAGACTGAGCTTTAAAAATAGATTTGCATCAAACTTTCTTTTGCAGCTGTTCACACCCACTGTCACCTCAGAGAAACATACATTTATAACTGCTTTCCATGTGAACATGAAAGGTCCTTACTTTTGAAAATGTGCTTTACAAAATAGCTTAATATTTTTGGTGCTTTGTGCCTCATCTTCTCAACTTCTTTTCATTATTCCTTCAGGTGATGTTTCGGGCCTTTTTTGCTGATTTTGAGCAGTTGTGACTGCTGTACATATGTTCTCCTCATCTCAATGAGTGCAGACTACAGCGTATCCTCACAAACCTTCAGTCTTCTTCTCTTTTCATTGTATCACAGGCAATAAATAGCTAGGCCCTGCAGTTTATTTATAGAAAGATAAAAAGCCTCTAAGTGGGATGTCAGTGTCAGTTTTTCATGGAGTTTTCAGAATGTCATTTTCTTGGCATAAACTTTACTGTAATTAAGTATTCTTTGTGCAGCAAAATTGATTCTCCATTATGCACTTTATAAACTTAAGCATTTCTTTGTGAATCCACAGCTCATCTGCAAAGTGCTGTGCCTGTTCCACCCAGCACGCTCCCTTTTCATGCTACTGATAGAAGCTGTTTGTTTAAGAAGGAAAAAAAAGGCTATTGAAATATAATCAGACACTATGTGGATTGTTGTTGTATTAATTCTATTTAATTATGTTGTTGGCATTGAGATAACTCACATTGAATCTAAAAGTAATGTGGTAGAAATAATTGCTTCAGGTTAAAAATGTATCTACTGACAAAGCTTATGAATTATTATGCACATATGTGTCTGAGACTAAATAAAATGTATTTTGGCCTGTGTGATTTTTAGTCATATCAAATAAAGATGAGAATTTAAATTTAAAAATTCTATTTAAACATACTACCTTGCTCCTCCCTCCCTCGCCATGTATTCAAAGAGTGTAGGATTGCTCCTGAAAAACTTTGTTTATGTAAGTCTTCCATCTTTTGGATATGTTCCTGTGGAGTGATTGAAAGGATACTATAGGGACATGAATCTATATATTTCACTTTGTCAGTAAAATCAGTGAATCAAGTTTAGCCTCTAGATTGCACTCATTTTGCATGTTGAGTCACTTGTATGCATTTCTGAACAACTTCTCACTACAGATTTTGGTTATCGTGTGATATGGCAGTTCTCCTGAGCTAATCAGTACTGGACCAAGCCTGTTCTAAGGAGTTGATTAAACCATTTCACAATAACTACTGAAATTAAGTGTCCCCATAGAGTTAGGAGACTAAAACATGAAGGTTGCTAGTTACTTATGATAGTTGTACTGGTTTTACATTTTTGTAAGGGACTTGGAAAAGAGAAAGAAAAGGAAAGAGTTTGTGTGCGTACCTGTTCCACATATTTTACATAGTTCTGCATTTTCAGTGCATTTCAGTGGTAAGAATGAAACATGGAATCATAGAATCATAGAATAGTTTGGGTTGGAGGGGGCCTTAAAGATCATCCAGTTCCAACTCCCCTGCCATGGACAGGGGCACCTCCCACTGGATCAGGCTGCCCGAGGTCCCATCCAACCTGGCCTTGAACAATTCCAGGGATGGGGCAGTCACAGCTTCCCTGGGCAACTTATTCCAGAGCCTCACCACTCTCATAGAGAAAAAGTTCTTGTTTATGTCTGGTCTAAATCTGCCTCTCTCCAGTTTATATCCATTATCCCTAGACCTATTGCTAAAAGTCTTCGTAAACATTTCCTCTGTTGCTTTTTTGTAGCCCCCTTACCCTCCTCTCCCCAAAAGGAAAAACAAGTTGGAGCATAAAGGCTTTTTAATTTGTCTGCTCTTTCTTTGTTCATTTAATTATGGTCAGGTGAAAGTGTTGTACATACCAGCTGGCTGCTAATTTTTGAAACTGTTTCAATAGGTGAACTTTCCATTGTTGTTAGTCCTACTTGCTTTTTTGACTTTTCTCATTAGGAAAAAATACCTTCTCCTACTTGAGTATTAATGATATGTGGGTACCCAGTATTGATTAGTACCTTTCAAAGAAGATATATTTGTTGTCCTTTTTACTCTGTGTAGCAGTTCAGTAAATGCATTTCTGCTCACTGCGTCATCCATCTAGGCTGTATCCCATGGACAGAGGAATATGCATGTCTTCATATGCCGGAAGGGAAAAATTAAGGGTAAAATACCCATAAATTTTTTATTTTTAGATCTTGTGAATGGCAATCATCAAAGGAAAGTCTTTATCATTAGTTTGGAGCTGTGTTCTTCATCTGTTGTAAGAAATGGAAGACCAAAATCCTTACCTTGTTAGTAGATGTAAAAATAACAGCAGTTTCAAGGTTTTTTTACTGGATCAGACCAAAATAGACAGGGCCTTGCAGCAACTATCAACTTGCCTACTTACAAAAAGTTGGAATGCTAGGATTAAAGGAACAAAAAATAAAGAAGATGGTATTCTTGTGACCTAATGAGGCCTGAATGAGGATCAGCAAACAGAGAAGGCAGTGGGGGGGAATTCTGCCCTCAGAGAGTAAGTTTGCAGTAAATGTAAACCATCCACTGTTGTTTGGTCTTGCCTGCTTGCCAATCAGTCAGTAGAACTGACTACCAGTAAGGAATGATTTTAGCTTTAGTTCCATGATTGTTCCTCTTTGCCAGAGAGTGTTCATTATTAAGAACATTACTATTCCATTCCTACTTTTAGCACTGTAGGATGTTACTTAACTTTTTTTAACTGTTGGGGAGGTGGAGGGAAACCTGAGAAATCATTCTAATGAGGTCTGTGTTAGTTGTTCTTTTTAATTGAATACTTTCAAAATACCCTGAAGTCAACAAGATCCTTATTCTTCAATCTCTCTAACTTTTCTAACAAACTATTAAAACTGATCTTGCATCTAGGCCTGTGCAGCACTGTGAGTGGGAAAGCCAAGTACATGAATATTTTATTTTTAAAAATAGCATGTATTTATTTCCACACTATCAAGACCTGCTACATTTCCAGCAACATTCAATACAAGTTTTGACATTCAAAACAAGATTTGTTATAGTAGATAGAAACTATTCAATACCATTGACAAACAACAGTCCGTAGCTCTGAATTACTGGATGGATACTTAATTTCAGCTCTGTTTTCTAACAAAATATTAAAGGCGTTGAGGGGGGTTTATAGGTCTTGCTTGTGTTATGAGACTCAAGAGTCCTCTCTGAATTGTTGATGTGCAAAAAAATCATCGTTACTAATGAATTTCATAGTGTTACATAAGTGACAAGTGTTACATAATTTATTCCATCCATGCTCTGGAAAACAAAAGATATGAAGCACACTTTGCAGGTAGATTGCCCCGGTACACCAGTGCACATCTGGCACACAAGTGTTGGTGCCTTTTTATTTGTCTGCTAACAACCAGTGTTTACCTGAAATAGATGAGGAAAACAATCAGGCAATAATATGGTTGGAGAGTTCACATCTATGTACTACAAGCTATATGCTTGACTCTCATAAACCTAGCATCAGTGACTTTTCTACAATTCTTGTTCCAATCTCCAGACTTGAGAGCGTTCCATAGCAACTCAAATTTACTGAAGTTCCCTCCATCCCAATTTAGGCAGAGAGCATCTCAGCAAAGTCTGGATGTTCCTGCAGAATTGACTTTATTAGTAAGAGTCAATATAACCTTGCAAAAATCCTTAGGGACTTCATAGAGTAAGTTTATGACACTACTGTTATCATTCAGCCTCATTAATGGGAGTTTCTTTTAGGTTTGTTCCTCTTGGGAAAACTATAGTCCTTCTCCTGCTAGGTCATAGGAAGAAAGATCCAAGATACTCTTGACAAAGGCCTGCTCTGAAGATAAGAGAGCTATTATTACCTTACTAAAATACCTAAAGGGAATAGCACATGGCTGGGAATAAGAAGGCTTTCCTTAACAAAGAAAAGGTTTGCCAGCTGTTCATAATGAAGACCCATACATGCATATTTAGTTGAAAAATATTTTATGAATGTACTATTTTTACATATAATGATTTCTTTCATGCTTTTTGTAGTCAATAAATGCAACAAGCATCTCTACTTGAAGTTAAATAAGGCAGACAAATGTGCTCTGATATGCTGTAACAAGGAGAAGTATAATAATACGATCAAGAACAAATATAAAACCTCAGAAATGCTGGACTAACATAAATGTTACCACAAAGAAAAGCTGTTAAAAAGAAACTTAAAGTTTGCATAGCCTAAAGGAATATTTGTTCAAATAAACAGCTTGATGAGCCTGTAACCATAGTAATGTTAAAGACCACTATAAACTAGAATAATTATTCTCTAGAAACATCAGTGTTTGTTTCGAACTCCTGTTATTTCAAAAAGTCTTGTTTTGTAGCAAGAAACAGAATTTAAACACATTAGAACATGATCAGTTAACTTTTTTAATACTTGCTTCTTCAGGTTGATGAATTAATTATGTTGAATGAATAACAATGATGAGGATTGAACTAATTGGAATAACTGGGGTCCACCTATTTCTCACCAAAAACATTTGCTCCCTGAAAAAACAAGCTAAGAAGGCTTTGTCTGGATGCTGTGAAGTGTCACCACAGGGATCAAAGCAAGCTTTCCATCAAAATTAGTTCAGCTTTAATAGTAGGAGAGTTTTGGAACATGTGACCACCCTGAAGGGAATCCTAGCTTCACTAGAATGACATAGGTATCAAATTTTGGGTTTTGTTTCAGTAAATTTATGGCCTATGTGCATAGCCTGGGGCTCTGGGATAGAGTTAGTGGTCTCTTGAAAGTTTTGCCCCAAAATCTTCAGTTGCAAGACAGAAATAGCTAACCAAACAAACAAAAAAGGAAATATTTTGTCTTTCAAATCAAAGGAATTTAAAGTAATTTGTCCTTTAAACCACTGAACAAATGGAACTATGAATGCAAATGGACTTGTAAATGTTGAATGATCTTTGTTTAACTATTCATATAGTTTAAAAAAGTTAACTACCCCATATATCTCTGCCTGAAGCCCAGCAGTGTTCAGGAACAACAACTTCTCCAGCTGAAACAGTAGGAGAGTATTGATCAGGGTCATGATTGAAGTAGAATCTTCTGTTATTCATCTTTTCATTTAATAATATCCTGGAATAAGTAACTGAGAAAAAATCTGGCAAAGCATCAATAAAAAAGACTATGTACATCTAATCTATTTTGTCTGAATGGGAATTTGTAACCAGCTCTGTTTAGCACCTATCTACTGTATCTTATTTGCTCCTGAGGTTTGTCCAAACTCTAACAGATATATTTTTCATACTAATGCTTTGTCTAAAATACTTTCCATGCCTCACATACGTTACCAACTAGTGAGCTTAAGGATTTATTAAGATTTCACTTAAAATACAGGTTTTATTCAAAAGTCTTTGGAAATGACAGCATAAAACTAAATATTTAAATATAGCTTTTCAATGTGATATCTGCCAATAGAACCTTATAAAATGGCAATGAACCAGGGAAAAACTTCTGTGATTAGAATCCTGTTTGTAAAACTACAGTAATATTTATTCCTCCTGTATCATTTTAGTCCTGGAGGTAAAAATTCTGTTTCAGAGAGGTTGTGAAATTTTAAAATATATTTTAATTTCTTAAATGAAACTGAAAGTAAAACCTTTTGGAAAAGAAGCACTGAAATATTTTGTTATAACATAGGGGAGAAATAGTTTTAAACCACTGTGATTTTTACTTCCTCTCTCAAGCTAACCTTCAGCTAAATTGCAGTGCATGATCAATGTTTCCATGCAGCAGTCAATTCTTCCAAATTTCTCACTGCCATTTCCAATTGATCTGCTCATTTTAAGGACTGAGAAGTATAGTTGCTAAAATATAGTATAACTCCCTGGAGCCTACAACTCAATTAAAAAAATAGTAACAAAATCATCCTTCAAGATTAAATGAGATCAAGAAAAGTCTCCTGGTTTAATCTGGCTTTCCTAGAAAAATTCTTTACTGAGCCCCACAAAGAATCAGAATGCCTCCAGAGGCATACTGTGAGCTCGTCATCTGGCTGTATCCTCCCACAATTATTCAGACATCATCTTACCATACTAAAAAGCTTGACAAAGAGTTTTAGAAGTTTGGACCTAAATGAAGGGAAGGAGATGTTAGGTTAAATGTCTGTATTATTTTTTTCTTTTAGTTACATTTTTCTTCAGTCAGTCCAAACCTTCTCCTCCATTTATGTTGTATTAGTAAGATCACTGGCTGAGCAGCAATCAGAAGCGAAAGGAACCTTTTTGTTAAGAAATCTATTTAAGTTGCCCCCGAGGCATATTCCTTTCCTCCATTTGTCTTTCCTCGGTGTAAAATGACCTACCCTTTACAGTGCCATTGGTTGTATCTTAAAGCCTTGCAATCCCTTGTTAGAAGTACCATATTTATCTGGAAAAAGCCAAACCTATTCCTAAAGCTATAGAAATTGTAATGTGGCCTATACTTAAATGAGTTTAGTGAAGGAGTGAGTGGGAGCTTGTTTAGGCCACATTAGAACTTGTGGAACACTGATAGTGGAGTTACTAAGCAATTTGATACACACAATAAAAGTGATCCCTCTCAGTTTACAAATTTACCAAACACATCTGGATTAACAGTTAAGTAATTTCAATGAGTTTTTAAAAACTTCATTCTTTTCTCCTTTTGCCAGGACTCCTAATATCTTGTGGTTAATAAATGGTTACCTACTTTGCATTCCATTTAGCCAACAAACTTCCAGCCTATATTGGTAGCTGATGCCTGCTGCTCAAACCACAACACATTCCATGAATCAATCAGCTGACAACTACCTAGCAGCTATAAGCTAGCTGCTGTTTTATTGATTTGTTCTTGAATGTTTTCCTGATTTTAGCTAATCTGTATATTTGGTTGTTTACAGCATCAATCCATTGACAGAAAATTAGACTTCCATGCCTTTTCGTGTTTTCACATGTGAGCTCATATGCTTGGAGTACAAGACCTTATTACATGATGCTGTTTCTATCTGTGTGACTATGTGTTTGTGAGCATTAGTCAACACCATCTAAAACTGAGATTTCAAAGCTGATAATGCATTTGAGAATTTTTATAGTGAAGAGCAGTTTGAACAAGAGCTTGAACAAGAAAACTTGAACCTTTCTGAGGCTGGGGGACACTTCGGCAACAAAAGCCAACTTTTACTGCTTTATATCACCTGAAGATGTAAAATGACTAGAACAGGAAGCAGCAAATCTGTCCAACAGGGTTAATGTCAACAAGTATAAGACATTAAAAGTACTAGCTGATTATAACACGGTTAGTATTGTCAGATAAAAATGATGCTTTAAGAATAAATTTCCCCTCTGAGAATGAAAACGGTAGGTATAACAATTAAATGGGACACCTTTACCAATATATAATCTCAAGTTCCATTGCACACCTTCATTATTTCCCCTATAATTAGAATTTTAATCCTTGTATTTGTTCTTTTTAAAAGTATATTAGCATTGCAATGCTTTCCTACTCATTTATTAATTTATTATGTATAACATGAATGACTCCTGAGGAGCATTAATAATGAAGGAAAATGTTATTTAATTCTATACATATACTTAGGGATGAGGCAAATATTGCATTGCTTTATTATGAGAAGCCCTGTTTCTTCTAATATCAGTGTCACCTTACAAAGCTCCTCATATACAATGAAGAAAGAATGATTATTAGAATTGATAGAGTACTTGGCTTTCAGGGCTATTATATTTCTTGTAATTATTCCTTCTGAATTTCTACAGACAGTGCGACTTTCACTGAAAGCCTGATCACCCTGCCCTGTTGGTCTGATAGAAATTTCCTTCAATATCGAATTGTCAAAACCAAACTGCTACTAGATATTTAAACAAGATACCTGATATGATTCTTTCGATATTTTTTTTATTTTGGGAACAGAAGACATTGGCAGATGCCTTCATGTGACCTTCTATTAGCCATGAGTTTTAATAGATGTACTTAAATTGAAAACCCAGTCTTTCTGTCTTTGTATAAGGTCTTTTCCTAGTTATTGCCAAGGTTTTCATTGTTTGGGAAGGAGAGACTCTTTTAAAGGAAAAGAATATAGAATATAAGAAAAATAAGAAAGGGAAAAATACAGAGAAAAAGAATTCCAATGAGCTAACAACCAGTGTTATTTTTCCCTATTCAATATATAATTTGGCATTTACTTTTTACAAGAGATGCTGCTGGTTTTAGCAAGCATAAATTGGTTTCTCAGGGGCTTTCTATTAAAGGTAAGGAAAGGGAATAGCATGAAAGCAGCATGTATGTTTTATAAATTATGTTCTTTTTTGTTCTAAAGAGAGCTGTACTAACCTACAGTCTCATGTGGCAAAGATACATTTTACATATGTTTCACATATATGTGTATATTATGTGTACATATATTTTTCTATTATTTTTCTCTTTGCCTTAGGTTATAATCACATCAAATGTCCAGACCTTAGGTTGAGGATATTCTCTAAGGATGCCACAGGAGCTGATTCAGTGAGTTGTACTCTTTCTTTTGAGTCAGAGCTGAACTAATGCCTTGGCATATGGTTCTGGAAGGAAGTCTGAATGAGAGAGAAAATTGCAGTCTATCAGTAGGAAAGTTAGTGATGTTGTCATAACATGAATACCTGCCGGCAATAGCAGTAGATGAATTTAATCTTGCATAAGCCCCCACTTTAAGACAGGTTTTTTATTCTGTGACTGGAAGGATTTCTTTGTTTTGCTCAAATGAGGCATTGAAAGGAATTAAAAAATTTACAACCACATAAAAATGGCAATGAAAAATTCTGTGTTTGAACTGGACTTTGGAATTAAAATTTCCATTTTAAAAAAGCTAAGAGCAGATGCCCAGGTGCGGAACTTGGTGTGTTTATGGTAGAGGGCAGAGGGACTTGTGTTTCTCGGATCAACTAGCTTTCTATCACTCTGATCCTAGAGACTGTCTTTACCATGCTATTACTTGCCCAGGTCTTCCTGATTTCTTTAAAGAAACTCAAACCCTACTTATCAGCAGCTGCTAAAAATAATTTTTGTGTAACAGTTACCAAGACAGCTTTTCCTGTCTTCATAGATGCAGACGTAGTCATGGTTACCTGTGCATTCACAAGGCACATGAACTGGCAATGAAAATGCTGGCCTTGCAAAAAGTATCTAGACTTTTCACCTTGAAGCAACATCCAATAAAGCAAGTCAGATAATTGTAGTACTGTATTATCTGGGATCAAGAAGATCTGTTGTAAAATAGATTAAAACTTTGAGAGTTCATGTACAAATGCCTTCTTTAGCAGGGTTTGCATAATTTTTAAAAGTAGTCTTAAGAGGAGATCTTTATTTATCACACCAGGCACTATACATGTGAAGTGTGATCCATTAAAATATTATATGTATTTTTCTTCTATTCAAGCTGAATCTAGTTAAATATCCTCTGGAGGTATAATAATAACAATTACTAGTAGGAAAATCATTCCCTGAGGATGAAAAGTTCAATTTGTGTCTTTACCAAAACTTTGGCTGGTAACAATTATTATGAATTTTCTTGATCTCCACAGAGTCTACCTAGAATTCACGTAATGTTGTTAGATGCTCAGATACCATGGCAAAGAGGGCAGAGGGCTGCCACACAGAATGACTGATCTGACAGAATCTCTGTGAATGATTGTATGAAGGAAAACAAGCATGCTTATCAAATGAAGCTTTAAAGAAATGAAGAAACAGTGAGAATGCTTTTTTTCATACTAGCATTTAGCTTCCAAATGGATCTCAGATATGTCTGTGAAAAGTGAAAAAGGTTGACAAAGCAGCACATCATGGATTTTCTAACTGTAATTATATATTGCAGTATTTTGAATTCTACCAGTGTCCTGTAAGAACTGTTCTCTAACATACAGAATGGAATGGGTCATATTACATCATTGAGGATAGACAAACATTGCCACTTATTTTTTCTTTTTTTTTTTTCCTTAGGTCAGTTCACACAAATGCTGTGCCTGAAAATTTGTGCAAGGTTTCAATCAGTTCTTGTAATGGAATCATGACTAATCCCAATCCTCCTTTTCAAATAGCTCTATAAATTCTTAAACTGCAATGGAAAGAGTGGTGATGGTAGAGGGTGGGCAGGAAACAGGAAAGTTGCTTAAATTAGCAGCTTCTGGACTTTATGGTATTTTTGTGACTCTTGATCACAGTGTAGCCAGAGGCTACAATATGAAACCAGCAGACTTGAGTCTCACAAAAGAAAGGACTAAAATAAAGTCTAATTAGCTTTCATTTATAAAAAGGGGAAAAAAAAAAAGAAAAAGAAAATTAGCAGACATACTCCTTTAGGACATTGCCCACTGAAACATTTACAACCTGTAAACTAATAAAAATAGACAGCTGCACAGAAAGCCATCAATATAAGTCTTGATGGGTGGGAAGTGTAAGACTTATTTCCTTCATTCCTAAATGGATTGAACTTTTTTGTTGTATATATTTGCCAGTCTTAGAGAGAAAATAGGTGCGTTTAGTGCTCAAACTAGGTTAGCACTAGGTTAGCTCATCTGGGTTACATGTGGGAGAGAGAATTGTCTCAAGAGGAAGAAAGAAAAGATTTGATCTGTTTCTCTTTAACTGGCCTGCAAATTTATTTGAAATGTCCCGGGTTAGCTGACAAAAACTTCTCCCAAGGAGGTTATCATTCCTTACTCTGACTTCATGGAAAATGCTATTTCCTCTAGTCAGCTTGAGTTAAAAAAAATGACAGCTACAAAAAAACTCTTGCATGCCCCAAACGGCAGCTAGTCCAGTGCTAACAGTGTAGAAAGAGCCTGACCCTTTGAATGGAGAGGAAAAATGTGCTAGGAGGTGGAAAAAGCATTTCTTTCTTGGATGTTCTGATATTCAGAAGCTAAATGTTATACCTGTTCCCCTAAACCCAGACCACTAATCCTGATATTTTTCTTTTCCCTTTTCCTAACCTAAAGTAAAAGGAACCTTCAAAGGATTTTCATTTCCATACTTCTCATTTGACCAAAGATGCCGTTTCTTTTAATTTGCTACTTCCAGTCTTTTTTTTTTTTGTTTCCAAGATCACAACTTTGAAATCAGGCTTGAACCCCCACATTTTTATCAATTCCATATTACTTTAAAAAGCCCTATCATTTCCAGGAAAATTGTACTGAGAAAAATATGAATACTTCTTGTATCTATCTTCTGCAAGTAAATCACTTCAGGTGCAGATTCCCTAACCAAAGCCTTGGCTTGAAACCATTCTGTTTGTGTATTTCTTTAATTCCCTCTGACCATATTTGTAATCTGGAAGGTTGTGGTGTGGAGGAGTAACCAGAAGGTTTTGAAACAGAAAGTCTGTTAGTGTGATTAGTGAATTTGTTGCAGACATGTGCCAGTGAAATCATCTTTAAATACAGTGACTGGGTATCTCCTCCACCAAACAAGACTAGGGTGGAAAAAAGGAGTTTTGTTTTTTCCCCTGAAAGATATGTGAGATTTTAACCCATTGTTGCCACACATTATTATTTATCTTCTGGCTTTCTTTGTATAATTGGTTTTGATATTTAGTATGTGTTATCAACAAAGACTCTAAGTTAGTGTCTTTGCTACAAAACAACTTCTGATTCATGTTTAACAATAATTCATAAGTTGTAGGTGACCACAACAGAGGGATTGATAGATTAGGACTCAGATGATGATGTGGCTCTGAAATACTGTATTGATGAAAAACTGTGTTTATTAAACAAATACTGTTTCAGAAATTAAAGCTCTCATCTGCTTCTCACTGAGCAGGTTTAAAAAAACATTTTCTTCCTTTTCTCCAAAGTCTTTTTGTACAAATCACATAGTTCTCCCACTGAGATCTGTTTTGCAAAAGTAGCCTATTAGTTGAGGATATTTTCTAGCAGTGCCAAAAGGCCACTATAATCAGTTATGGAGAATATTTGTAAAGAAGAAATCTTGCCCATAAAGCAATAAATCCTGAGTTGTCTAATTTGTTCAGTCTGATAAGGCCATGCCCACTTTTTGATTAATCAATCTTTGTTTTCTGTTTGCAGATTATATCAGGAAGTCTCTTAGTGTAATGGGTTATCATATACAGAGTTGATTCTGGGCAATGTATTGCAAAAATATTTATTTCTAATATTAAAGTGCATATGTTCAATTTGAGGAGATGATTTTTCTAGAAGAGGGCATTCTTATTTGTTATGGTAAGCCTAGAATTGAAAATAGAGCCACGTTTGGATTTGGAGTATGAATAGTAATATGAATGAGTAAAGTCATCAACTCCTGCAATGAAGATTGAAGTCTTGATAGATTGATAGATAGTTGGATTCAGATTGTATCTGTTTTGATCCAATTTGTAAATATTCCCTGTTGTATTCCATTCAAAAGTCTTAACATCATGCATTTATACTGCATCATGGGTATACAACGCATGACTATAACTGAGTAAAATCAAACTTCTATTGTATGCCAAAAAACTGGCTGTGGATAGATTCAAAATTATTTTCAGGGTATATTTAAAAGTGTAAAATTTGGCTAATTTTTAGAATCATAAACAAGGAAATTGAGCTTACTAAAATTAATTCATCTTTGTATGCTTCATATAATCAAGGTTTTTTATCTTGTCACAAATATTAATGTAATTTGTAGGACACAGATTAGTGGCAAGAGTTATATATATAGAAGATGTTGTCAGTTATGGCATAATTATCATTATCTCTGTTGGCATGAGTGCCTCATTTCCACTAAATAAGATGCCTTATTTTCCTGTGACTCTGATTCGTTTGTGTTCTTTTGTACTGTAGTTGATGTAAATGAAACTCATTAAACTGCCCCCTGCTCACTTTGTGCATACTTGAGCATTTAAAATGTCTCAAAAATCCGTTATCACTCCGCAACAGAATGATGAGAAAAATGTGTGAAAAACTCATAAACAGGTAGATTTAGAACATGACTACTAATTACCTCTTGACAGGCATAAGATATCTAAGCTCTAAGCTGGAATTTGTGTTGGAATTCGAATAAAATAGTGCTACATTTTAAATTTAATAGAGATAATGAGCTCTTGATGCTAGCACTTAGTGTTACTATTATAAAGGAATAATGTTTTTTTAAAAACTCATGAATTTTCCAATAAATGAATATTTGATAATCATATCATTTGCTGTTAAAATACTCAGTAGGACCAGATAATCAAAGGGAGAGATAGAACCACAAAAATAATTTTCCATTAATCCTTACTTCAGTATTTAAAGTGCTAAATTTTAAATGCCTCTTTTTGCTGTATAAAATGCTCATAACATACTTTAGCATGATGCATCTCACTGTGAATACTGGAAAGAATAAAAAACTGGAAAGTTTTTTATAAGAAACTGGAAATAATAAAACCAGGCCCTATTTCTGCAAGAATTTATGCACAAACAGATCCATTTGGATGACTTGTGAACATTGTAATTTACTGCGATAAACAAGGAATATTCAGAAGAACTTCAATATCAGGTCAATTGTTACAAAACAGTGGTACCACCTATTAAAACCACCAGGCTTAACTCAACAACATGTGCCATGCCTACAGTGCTTTCAAATTAAAACACAATATTTTTGCCAGGAGGGTACTTACATTTAAGCTAACACATTCATTGAAAATGAGAATGTAATAGTTCTCTCTATAAATTTTTATAAGTATGTTGATTCTCGGGCATTCTGGAATGTGGATTCAGGTTTTCCAGCTCTGGAAATCTAATGTTTGACATGTGGCCACCTGCAGTTTCTTTTTGCCATGGCAAAATTTTTGTGTTTTTCCCCAGGGAAAAACTGAGGTATCATAGATGTTTTCTGGTTCACACATGCTATGTAGATTACACTGTAAATATGTGACCTGGAATTTGAATCCAGATAGATTTTTGACACTGATATTGATGACTTGAAAGATAACATACCACAAATTTTAAACTTATTTATGTGGTAATTGTAGTTGTTAGAAATACAGCCTATTTGTTTCACTGCATCTCCAAATTGGTGCCAGAAAAAAGACTCAGCTTCTCAGCTGAGAACTGTCCTTCTTTGGGAATGCTGAAAGGTTGTGACATTCCTTAATCCTAGGAAAACTGAAATGGTGAAAGGTTGTATAGTTCTGATGTCATTGCTGTCAAAACCAGGACAAAACATTAACAACTTCATAGAGGAAAGAAATACACTCTCTGATTCTTTATGGTAAAGACTGAAAAAAAAAGAGGTGGTGTAGTGTTGTAGTGTCACTAAAATGCCCCATTTTGTGTTATTACCTCAAATTTCTTCCATTGTTTAAGTAAGGACATAAAATTTGCGTAAGTAACATTATGGTTTGACTTTCAAGAAATTGTTTGCAAAACCACACTCATAATAATAAAATCTGTTTTCCATAGCCAAAATACTTTAATAGTTTCATAAGCATAAATAAAGGACAGAAAGATGATACATCTTAAGACATACATGGAGAAGTCCCTAGAATTTTCTAAGCAAAGAATTGGTCTTTTTTTATCTAAACTATTTTTCTCCATTACCTTAAGTAAGAATAGAACTTAGTGCTGTGATATATTTAGTTTTTCTTAGGTTTCTTTCAACTGTTATATTATACATGTCTCTGTTATGCCTTTTTATGTCACTGCCTTGACAATGAGAGCATGTTGTTCCATATTGGCAGCTGCATATTATTTCCCAGCAGTTACATACAACAACACCTTTGACTTCATCATCTACGGAGGCAAAGTACTCTGACACAAAACAGCATATGGAAATTGATGTAGGGAACATACATCCATCCATCAGATTGACAATGAAAGTTGGTTACTTAATTTTTTTAGTAAAATTTAACTACATCATACTCTTGCATTCAGGCTCTCCTCTCATGGATTTCCATGCAAGTGTGATTTGAGGTGATTGGACTGTCGTCCTTATTGAACTCTGGTATAAATTGGTGGAAAATCAGGTTCAATCCTTGGACACTTGTGTATTGACATAAACTGAAAAAAACAAGTATGCAGTTGTCAGCTTCAGTTACATGATTACAAGATATTAGAGAATCCATGAGGCAAGTACCAAAAGTGAAAAATAATGTTCTGTGTGACAGTATGCAAAAAAGAAAATAAATAGCTTGCCTGAGAGAGGCAAGAAAATCATTCTAGATTTTAAAAGCACATAAGACTAAATTATAAAAAGTATATCTAGAAGGTCAAGAAAAGAAAAAATACATCCTATGCTTTTAGGCTTCAGACTTATGACACAGGGCAGTGATTTAATAGAGTGAAATATTAATCAGCAGGTAATTCATTAAGAAGTATCATAAAAAGTGACTCCATTTTTAAAAGGTATTGGACAATTACTATTCTCCATGGCCTCTAGTCCGTTTACAGAACATGTTTGTGCAAACACTGAAGGAGTTATCAAAGACTCTCCTAAGGTTTGACTGTTACAAACCTCAGGTTCTTGTGTGTCCTGCTGAAGCATCTAGTATAAAGTATTCATGGAGAGGGGCCATGAGTTTAAACAACATCTATTTTAAGTCAATATAGTAATTCTCTTGGTTTTTTACTTTTTCAGAAGAGTTAATTAAAGTTCAATGGCACAAGATATTATTGACATCATAGTTAAACTTGACAGGTTTTGATAAGACAACATCTTGGCTTGTCATATTTTTTTTCTCATTCTAGTTCATCCAGATATAGTCACAGCAAAGTAAATTGTGAGTCAGACCTGAATCAACAGTAGCAGTAGATTGATCAATCTTGTTTGTCAATACCTTTGGGCAACTCCTGAAAGAACTCTAATTATCTTAGAAAACAAAGTCCTTGCAAAAGGCAATTGCCTGATTGATTAGTTGCCACTCTTTTATCTTGCAGTCTGAAACATGAAGCTAAGGACTCTTAATTCTGAGGGTCAGTCCTTTGAAAGAGGTCTTTGAATATGAATTATTGTTTCAGAACAACTCCTGAGTGCCAGAAACTTCCAGAAGAAGGGGAAATTTAGAATTTTCTCTTTACCATATAAAGAAATTAGTCTCAGAAGACTGCATTAACAAAGTGGTTGGCCAGTACTGCTGTACCCGGACACAAGCTTACAGCACATGGCTTTGGGCAAGAGAATACCTTATTTTGTCCACTAAATTTTTCTACACTCTCAGAATTTTCTGAAGCAGTAGCAAAGAGAGAAGGAAATCATTTGGTGGATTAAAAAAAAAAAATTCTTCAACAAGCACTTAGGGGTTAAGTAAGGCAAAAGCAGGTTTCAGAACAACATTCATGTCAATAAGCTTAGGAGAGCATCTGCCACCTTTTTTTGCATGGGGACTAAAATGAATGGAAATGTAGTTGTTGACAGTCCATAGAGGTGATCTGGCACTTGTACGTGTCCCGTCATAAAAGCTCACCAAAGTCTTGAGGAATTCCAATAGCTTGATCAAGTAAAATGTTACTGTACCAGACTGCCTTTTTCTAGAACTGCATACAGAGCTGGAATGTTTACAGAGAGTGCAACAGTTTTCTGATGAGCCCATTAGCTCTCTCAATCTCTAATGAGAAAAGGATGCACTGTAGGCTGCTTGCAAGACTTATTTCAAGAACCTGGGTAGGCTGGAAGATAAGGATAGAAATTAAAATTTGAGTTTTCACTGGTATGATAAAAGGTTAGATCAAATCACTGATGACAGAGGGAAGTGAAATTTTCAACTGGTCTTGCTATTAGTAAGTAATTTTTTGTGCTGTTGACATGAAAAAGATAGGAATCAGATAATGAAGCAGAATTATGAAACAACTATGGGTGATAGACCAGATTTCATCTCTGATTTTGGAACGTAGTTGAGTTCCATTGGAGTAAAGAATACTCAAGAGTAACCTCATGGTATCCACTAAAATAGGAAATACAGTAGAGGTTAAAACAGATTCTTTTTCCTAATTCACAATACATATTAACGTGTTTTAAAAGATTCACTCTGCTTTCATAGGAGTTAAAATGGAATATAAAAGAATTGTCTGTTTAATCCGAATCCATTTGCAGCATAGTAGCTGCTTTCTTTGTCTGTCGAAACATAATAGGAGTCAGCTTCTCTTTGAGAGAAATTGAGAAAATCTTATAAGTGCAGTTATAGAGATTCTGAATTTTCATCTCTCCTGGGGAAAGAGTGAACTACTATCTCCCATCCTGCAAGAGAGATTCTTATCACCCCACAACAAATTATTCAAATGTGGGCCACTTTCAAATGCTTTTGTGTTATCTGTCTGAATTTGCATAGGGAGGACTAACATCATGCTGGAGGGTGGGATGATCCCAGTTGAGAGTAGGGTGCCAAAGCCAGTGTTAAAACGATTAGGTCAGTCCTCAGGTATTTGTGATGAGCTCAGAATAACTGCAGACCCTTGAAATGCAGTGCTGGCAAGCTCAAAGTCACACAGATACTTCTGAAAATGCTACAGTAGAATCAGGTGGTTGTTAATTTTATCTATATTTCAGTGCATAGCTCAGAAATCCTTATCTCTAATGTTGTTTGCTTTATAAAATCAATAACTGTCAAGCTGGGTTTTATGGAAAGTGTATTTTACTAAAAGCAACAGGGCAGTTTTCACCACAAAATAAGGGTTTATGTGTGAAGGAGGGATATACTTAATTGATAAAGAAAGATTTGCATTCTAATTATACTCAGCAATATTATAGACAACTTATTAATGAAAAAGTGGGATACATACAGTTAACAATTACAAAATGGACATTTGTGACTTATTCATTTCATCTCTAGAGTTGATAGCTCTGGATACCTTCGTGTCTCTCAGATTACTGGCAAAATCCCCATGTAATATCTATATAGTCCTTATTATAATTAAAATTTATCCATCTTTCGTACAAAGAAACGTTTTTCACTATTGACTATTTTTTAATGAGAATTTTTGTCTGTTACTAATTGTGTTAATGTCTTCAAAGTGTCCCACTTTATTCCAAAATTAACTGAAAAAATGATTAATGGAAATGGATCCAATCAAATTTTATTTATTTTAATTTAAAAAATCTTAAGATAGTTTCTTCTTTATTTTTGTGCTGTGAACCCTGCAGATCAGAAGTCTCTTCCTCATTGTGTGTGGTTCACAGTGTTGGGTTTCCATGGGTTCTGAAGTAAGGTGGGGAGGAAGGACAGTATTGTTCTAGATCTGTAATGGAACAGTTCTATGAGTGAGGGCTAATCAATTCTGCAAGTGCTGAACAATTTTATTTTTTATTTTACTGATGTAAGCCATAGTTTTCTTTGACATAAAGCCTGAATGTAGAAAAAGAAATAAGTAAAAATTGACAGACTCTAGGAAATCTGATTTTGACTCCCTGGATTGATCTCAGCTCTAATCCTGTCAGTGGCACAACCACCTGCAGTTTAGCTGCATGTAATCTGTTTACAAACAGCAATATTACAATCCCTGATTTGTGTGTCCTTTTAATATCTCCCTCCCCACTGTGCCCCCCTAAGATGCAACAGACTGTTAGGATTATGAACTTCCTCCTGTTTGTTGGCCTGGGATTAGCATGGTTTGTATGTGAGGAGCCGGTGTCATGTGAGAGTGTAGTACACTTTAGCCGAAAACCTGTGCATTTTCCCTTAAAATTCAGAGCTTGTCCTAATCCTTAGAGTTAGAAACTTGCTTAAATACTGAGTTTAGGTTTTAAATGATCTGTAATGGCAACCCCAGTCTGTGCTTGTTGTCAAATGAATGAGTTCATTGATGATAAATGGGTTGAGGAGGCTTCTTGGGCTCCAAAGGGCTGTCTCTTCCTCCATTCCTGCAGAAAGTACATCTGGGTATGCATGTGGCAGGTCTTTTTCCTCTTTAGCCCCTGGAAAGAGTAGTAACACACAGCTGAGGTTCACAGTCAGCCTCCTCCCTTATCTGGCCCTGAGCTGGGTGGATGCTCCACAAGAGTCTGGAGACTTCCCCAGGATTCCCACCTTATTCCCTCACAGGACAGCCCCTAGATGAACCCAAAGCTGAGTGGGGTTGTCCAAGGGGGGATACCCATGCATATGGATCTGGTGAATAGGGTTGAAGCGGCTCTGGCCAGCAGGACCATACTAGCACAGGGCCTGTGATTGCTGCTGTCCAGAAAAGTTAGTGAGGCGTCATCCAATGTGATTTTAAACTGTTTTATCCCCTGTGATTCACTTGGTGCTCTTGAATGGTATTGGATGCTATTATCCTTCACCTGCTTTCCTTCTTTAGCCTTCTTTAGGCATGAGAACTCTGCTGTTTGTCATGTCATAACACCTTTTCTTACCCTGGGAAAGAAAAGAACAACAGAAAAAGGTAACAGCATGACAGTCAGGCTGTGCTGAAGTAGAAGCAACAAAACCCTTGCTTTGGCCTTGATCTACCCATGAAGGATGCTTAAGCCCAGGTGCTACCTGTGAAGGATACTTTAGCCTGTCTCTTCTGTCATTAAAGGCTTGTCGTCTGTGCAGGCTGGCCAACATGCTTGTGGAAACTTCTGGCCAGAAGGTCTGCAGGAGCCACACAATGGTCAGGCATCCTAGCTGAGTTCAGACCTGGAAGTATTGGAAGCATGTGGAGAGGGAGAGAAAGAAAAACACTGACCACCCGAGAATGCTGGTAAGGAAAGAAAACACCAGAGGGCTGTTGAAATATTCACAGAGGATTAGCACAAAGTTACTGTGTTTAGCACAGGTGTTTCTGTAACTGTGATACATTAGGAAAATTTACAATGTTCTATGACTCACACAGTCTCTCATGTAGTGTGGTAGTTTATTTTACTTGGCTAGAGTACAAAGTGCAGAGGAACACCTGCTGGCATTTGGTTTTCCTGTAATGTCTAAGCTTAGTGAGGTTTTGTTTAATCTGTTTGTGCTTTTTTTTTTTTCCTGAATGCATTAAAATAAAACATTTTAACATTTAAAGGGAAACAGATTTCACCAGAAGCATGTAGAAATATTCTGTTCCCTCCTTCTTTGGAACTGCATACCAGGGAAATGTTTGACCTAGCTCTCAGTACCTCTACAATCTCTGTTTCCTGATGATGATGCTATTTTATTCAATGAGGGATCTGAAAAGTGAGGAGAGCTACTTATTGAGTGCTGATGCCTGTCTTCTGCTTTTTGCCTCACTAAGTTTGTCAAGTATTAAATAATATAGCTTAGGAAATGTGTTTGTGTTTTAAATGTGAAGATTAACTATACCAGTATTAGCTCAATTTATATTAAAATAATATAGATTTGAGGAGAGAAGTAAGGAAAATAAAATAAGTTGTCTTACTGTTTTGAGGTGGAAGAAGCATGTATTTGATTCCTCAGGAGGAACCTGATAGGGCAATGCATAGGCACAGTGGGATGGACTTGAGGATATGAAGCTTTTATGCTCAGCCTTCAGGAAGATGTTAGATTTTGAACAGGTTGATTTTATGTTCTTGACTGTAGAGTGGAAGGAGTAAGATCCACAGATGACCATAGATATTACAATAGATCTAAAAATGTGTCCTTTTGTGGACTATTTTATGGTATACTATTTCAACCATACCATAAACGCAAGAAGGTTACCTTGAAAAGCAAAAGCTAAGATTTTGGAAGGATTGTGCACTGAGAACTGAGGTTAGTTTTTTAAAAGACTTTTGCTTTACTGTTAGGAGTCTAGTTAAACAGCTGAATTTTAAAACAGGTTTGTATACTGAGTATTACAGTTCTTTTTAAATTTCATCAGAAAATTCTGTTCTGGTGTCCAATAAAGTTGCATATGGTCCAAACAAGTTCCACTGTAGAAGCAGGGCTAAAAGAGATCCTCCAGATTGTTCTGAATTCAATATTGATATTAAATGATTATTTAACTCTCTCATGATAAAATTATTAGAAAAATATTAAGGAGAAATATGAAACTCCATGGAATATATACAGAGGCTTAAGACTGTTCATCTTGTTATTTAAGAATACCCTTAAGAGGAGTAGAGCTGGATTCCTACCCTGTAATGAAATTAATTATTGACTTTTACATAGGCAGTTATGAGGTTTTTCCCAAATGTGTACAAGATGGTACACAAGTAACTAGAGGGCTTTGCTGCTATTTGAAGGAATGAAAAATAGATAAAAGAAACCCTGCCTTGATACTCTGTTCCAGTGAAATATTCAGGGCTCATATTTAAGGGAAAAATCAACCAGTATTATTAGAACTTGTAAACTGGAAAATTTGATCTGAAAATCTCTGAAACTCCACAATATCCTTCTTAAGAATAAAACTAATTTAATAGGCCTCTACCAATTGTAACTTGATGCCTCGGTATTTGCAGTTTTCTCTACTTCTTTTGTTAAATGTCTTCCTTATTAAATTACTGCTTATGTTGTAGAATGAACATAATAAAAATATAGCATTTGTTATGTTGGGTAGGTTACTGTAGCAACATTGTCTTTGGAATGCCCTGTATTGTGTGCTTAGTGTTCTACTTTTTCCATCTGATACACTGTATAAAATACATGTTGCATGTTTATTTTTAATTGTTTATTTGAAAATAAGTATTTCATGATGAGTTTTAAAACATAGCACCTTCAAAGAAAGGGGGAAGCTTGAAGGAACCATTATGCTTAGCTGTACTTGGATTGCATCTACTTATTTTTCAAGGAAGATTTTCATTGCAGGCAAGAGTTTTCTGCTGTTACGCGTTCTGTGATCTGCAAAATGGAGGTTCCAGTACAGCAAATGTTTTCATGGAGGACATGTTTTAAAGTTACCAGAATGATCTGTAAATATGTACTCCACATTTAAAGGTGTATTTCTCCTGCAGTCAAAGGTGTGATGGCAGGTGCCATACCTGGCCTAATTTTAAATTAATTACTTTGTAAGTGCAATAGTGCTTTACATGAGGTAAAAGCTGCATTATGTAAATACACATGGTGATATCTTATATGTAACTTGATGATTTTTAGGTGCATCTTTTACTGAAGGATAGTCTTACTTTTATATTTTTGAGAACCTAAGAGATCTCTAGGTCTGATAAGAAAGGTAGCTATGGACTTGCAGAAGTATGTTCTTGGTGGGATTAGGAGCTTTTATGGTAAATTAAACATCCATGTATTTCCTGTGTCTTCAGATACTTTCCAAAATGAGTAATTTTCTTTTAACTTTCATTTTCTTGAAGCTGTTAAGGATGTTCAGTGCCTTATTTTATTAAACTACAGATTTGCTGATTCAGTTGCTTTTGATTCATGAAGATCTGTGAGCACTTTGTATACTGATAGGGCCAGGTACCTAGAGAGGTTGTTTATGATCTTCCTTCAGTGCATATATAGCTTAAAGAAGACAGGCAGGCACTTGCATTCACATGCATTCCAAATATGTGCAGTAATCTTATTTATATGAATAATGCCTTTTACTGGAAAAATGCAAATGGGGAGAATTTTGTCTGTTAAGAGAAAGAAGTTTTCCCTGCACTTTTTTTTTTTGGATCTACAAAGCAAGAGGAAAACATACCAGGTGCATGCTACATTAAGGGGGAACACACATATATTAAATTCCTTTGATGATGCAATTGTGAATGATACCCTTGTTGCATTTGTAACTAGGGGGTGTAACAGATGGTAAAGGATTTTTCTAAAGTAATGCGTCTATTAAAATTATATGTGTTGCTAAAATAATATAAGAGGGCTTCTTAGACATTGAAATACTTGGTGTACTGATACGCACTTGATTATTACAGCTCATTATACAGAGACACTATATATAGATATAAATCTATACCTTTATTAGTTATACGCTATATATGCCTTTAAATGCCACTTATCACGGTTGTGAGGAAAATGAAACCTGATTCTGTAAAAAGCTTTCCATGTGAGTAGACAAGACTTGCAGTTGTATGGTCATGTATTGTATTCTTTTCTTTATCTCCAACTTAATCTGGAGCTAAAGAGCAAAGATTAATTTATTAGATAAGGTGTTATGATTCAACACAGACAAGTACAGTGTTGTTGTCATGACCCTGCAGAAGCATTCTTTATTTCTAGTTAGTATATTTGACCTATCTTCCCTTGTCATAAATTGACTTTGTTTCAAGATCTGGAGGTACTTGTGTTTGCAACCATTTTTTTCATGACAACTATGATGTTTTCCAACATAAGGCATGCACCAAACTGATATTACCTGGATATTGTCTGGT
Source organism: Clamator glandarius (assembly GCA_033459285.1). Lineage (NCBI taxonomy): Eukaryota > Metazoa > Chordata > Aves > Cuculiformes > Cuculidae > Clamator > Clamator glandarius. The sequence goes on along the minus strand of JAUNZM010000091.1, from coordinate 819,842 downwards.
TATTATTCTGGATGTCTTGAAGCTCTCTCCTGGCATCAAATTCTTCATCTTTTCGGGTGCTCAGAAAATATGAAAGGCATGAGAGGAGGTGATCCTAGTTTTTGCAGATTTTATTTATAAGCTCTTTGATATATAAAACAAAATTATTCTAACAACTTTGTATTGACTTAAAATGGCTTCCATGAAACATTCCCAAATATATTCTAGGGATGATGGTTCTTCTCTGACCTCTTTATATCTAAAATATCTGGTTCTGATTGCATTTTTCATCTGAAAGCCCATCCATACTAATGGGTATAAAGGATGCTCCTTAGGATGTTTTGTTTCAAACACTAAATTTCAGTGAATTTCTATAGCAGAGTATGATGCTGTAGCTCAGAGAATAGGGTGTTTGCATGTACATGGTTGCGTGTTCTTGAGATCATCATGACTACATACAGAAGTACAGTAGCTGGTATTCCCATCATGCTGCCAATTCCAGCCAGATGTTGAAGACAGGAAGGCCACAATAAATTCAAGCCCAGACACTCAGTGAAAGAAATCAGCCCATGGCATTTTTTAAAAACAGGATTTGACAAGCAAATGCGTAAAAATATTTCTTTAGTGATCCAACATTTCCTCTTAATGAGGCAAGTTGTCATTGACTCTGCTTGTTGTCCATAAATTCTGACTGGCTCAATCTTCATAATGTCAGACTGGTCAAAGACATTAGTAAATTGCATGAATAAAACATAATACTTGGTGATTGTCCTTATCTGGTAACATACTTTAATTTTCACTTGTTCAATAGCCTTTATTCAAAATTGCATTTCCTGAATTGGCTATTACTTTCACTTTCCTAAAATGGATACCATAACCTCTGTGAACACCCAATCTACTCAAGTTTTATGCATTATGAAGTGCTAAAGGCACACCTTGTGAAAGTAAAGCAGGGACATTGACTATCTGCATATATAGAATTGGACTAAGTCTTTCAATGATTTTCATTTTTATCTAGGTTAATTATAATGTCTTTCTTAAATTTAGCATAGCAAGTGGAATCTGCCACCAATACATGACCTCCGCTAATGTGACAGAGAAAGATTTGCTTGGGAACTAATAAGAAGTAGTATGTATCAACATGTTCTCTTTCAAGAAAGCAAATTAAGCACTTTTCTATATTTCTGGAGGCTTCAAAACATGATTTGCAGGCATCTGGCAAATAAAACAGTTTGCTGTAAGGAAGGTTGACTCTTGACTCAGCCTGAGTCACTGTAGTACCTCATTTTTATTGCAGGTGAAACACCCTATTAGATCCTACTCTTAGAAAAGGCAGAGATGGAAGACCAATACTCCTGACAATGCCTTCTGGCTTTCTATATATATATGGAATGATATGAGCAAGTCCTTTGTAAAAGTTAATTTCTGTGTTTTGGATTCTACTTTATTAAAAAAAACCCACAAAGATTATTGTCAATCTGGCACTAAGATGATTGATAGCATTTCTTTATATCCTTAGACTAAGTCTCTCACATGTAAATATTTTGAATAACCTCTGCCAAATAAACTTGTTGTGAAGTAGGCCTTTTATGATTTTTAAGTTTATTTTGAAAACATATCCTAACATGCCCTCTGACAAACTGCTGGGAGCATAATTTTTAAAATCAATGGTGCAGAAAAAAGAAATCATCCTATAAGATCTGCTCATAGCTACTTCCTACTGTGCTCTTTATTCTGGCCGTGGAATGTTCTTGCTTGCTATGTACTTAAGTGCTTTACTACAATGTACATATCCTCTGATTTTAGAAGTATGCCTCAATGCATCCTTTTCCACTCAGGGAGAAAAAAATATCAGTTCAACTCCAAAGTGAAGAAATCAAAGCTAAATAGCTTACAAGCCACACTTTCTAGTTGAAGGATCTTTGAGCAATGAAAACATAAAGCAAAAGAGTGTTCTGTGTCGATTATGTTCAACTTATCTTCCTAGGCCAAGAAATACATCAAGCATCTTATCAAATTCTAACAGTTTATCCAATACGGGAAAGAAGCATATAATCAGTGCACAACCTGCAGTGAGAAGGAAACATGAAACTAATACTGAAAACACAACTCCATTAGAAAGACCTGTTCAGCCAGATGGAATAGCCATCACTTTCTCCTTAAGTGTGTATTTCACACCACTGTAAATTTACCTATGATTCACAGTCACCATCTCAAAGTCTTGAGTTGGATTCTTATGGGGTGTAAATCAATCTAATTTTATTAGTTTGTGTGAGCTGTACTAAGGATCTGACTATTCCTTAGGTTGAGTTGTTCTTTACTTCTTTATTTCCATTCAAAATATTTCATGTTTTGTCCTGTTAGATCCCAGAAATTAGACATACTCAGGGACAAATCTGGAAGTATCTCCTAAGGCAGGCCCTTGCAGTAAACAAAATAATTTGGCTCTGATTCGCATGAATGGTATCAATGCAGTTTTCTTGCACATGAAGAGTAGACTTGCAGATAAGTCATCACAACTGACCCAATGTGTAGTCATGTGCTAAGTCATAGAAGATTCAGCATACTCGAGGATCTTTTCTGAAAGGTTTCTCGTAATTGTTTCCATCTAAGAAGACAGCAAGAGGTCCTACATTAAATACTTTCTCCATGCAGTTGTGAAGGAGACAAAATACTGGTTGGCTGCTCTGTGAAATTTTTACGATTCTAGCAATGCATAGAGGTCTTCAAGATGTATCCATGATTAGCCAACAGTTTTGGTTTCTAGCAGGATTTAGGAATAACCCAGTAATAATATATTGTCCCTTCCTAGCTGGCTAAGCAACTTGAAGAGGATGGTTAGTTCAAGGTTACTGTTTCTCCTGAAAAGATTGCCCCAGATTTATGTATTTTCCAAACATATTGCTTGATTTGTGATCTGTCATGCAGTGTCAGTGACAAGATACAGAACACACCAACTTTTCTTCCTTTCTTTGGTTCCACTGTCTCAAATAAAGAAATTAGTGAGAGGTATATAATAAAAATAAAATAAAAATAATCAGACCAAGATAAATTTATCTTTTGTTCTTGTTGAACAACCAGATCCAACAACGTAGTGCAATATATGACTTGAGTTTTTGTTACCATTATCTTTCATATTGTATAGTAATTATGATTCTTTTGAATAGTCATCTGTAAGTTATGATTATATTAATGGAAATTAATGTGGTTCTGTCCCTGAAAAGTATGTAAGTAGTTAACCTTTGGACTGCTTTTGAAAAATTATTACACAACAAATTTTCTGAAGATTCTTAATATACACTTAGTTCCTGAAAGATCGATGATGTTCACTTCCTTCCCCTCTATGGAAAATGCATAATTCCCCACTCAGGGTGAACTTAGAAAGACTTGATGTAGAGACTGTTCCATATCAAATCAGTAGTGTTAATTATTTCAAGTAATCTTGTGAATGATGCCATTAGAAAACACAAAAATATCTTAAGATCAATAAGTGTAAATTGTTACTCAGTTTTCTCAGCAAATCAAATGGACTGAAATAGAAACTGAGATTCTTATTAAAATATAATAAATAATAAATGTAATAAACTGGATACCTTTCCATTCATTTCTTCCAAGAGACAAAGACTCTTTCAGAGACAGGAACTACTAGCATGTACTTAGATACATCTGGATGTGAACTACTAGCATGTACTTAGATACATCAAGAATTCTGTGTAAGACTGTCCCAGTACAGAAACAAATGATTTAGTAACATGGCAGCTATTTGTTAGTTTCCAAATAATTATTACTATGTTTACTAAAATCTCCAAGTAATGTAGTTGCAATTCTAGGTGCTTAAAATTGAAGAAAAACACTATTGCTAACATATTCTCAACATTCTGAAAGAATTTCTGAAATAGCTTTAAAGGACATCATGATATAATTAGTTTTAAATTAAAAATGTGCGATTCAGTGTAAATTTGTGGTCAGTCACTGGTCCAAAGGTGTTTGCATCTTTTGGGCTTCTGGACAGTAACATTAAAAAAAAAAACAATCTCTTTTTGGCAGGTGGAGAGGCAGGGCAAAAAAAAAAAAGCAAAATGTGATTCTTCTGTTTTACTTTCACAAGGTTTCCCTTGAAACTACTCGGATTTCAAATGATAGCTGGGGAATGAATTGGAAAGCAAAGTTTGGACTAAGTGGTCACATGATAGGAATGAAAGTCAAAGGTCCATGACAAATGCAATTTATAACAATGCTTTACAATTTCCCCTGTCACAGCTGATCTAGCCTGTCAGTAATTCACACTGTATTATGTGGGAATGAATACTCCATGGTTAATGTTGGATTCTACTTTCTTTTCACAGCAGGAATTACATCTGTTATTATGTATAGAAAAGCAGTGTAACTACCAAATTAATGTACATGCTCTAACTGCTTGAAAATTGATTTAAAAATAAACAGCTTTGAGTTTTGATTAGTTTAGTCCCTTTCTCAGTAACGCTTCTCAATGCCTTCCATTGCACTGGCAATGCGCTGAGTACCGTCTCCAGAGAACACCTTGGTAAAAAACCAATCATATTACTTCGACAGGTACAAATAAAGTACTGTCATAAGCACTTCCATTTCTTAAAAGCCAGTTCCAGACTAACTTGGATTTTGATTTTGGCTATTTGTTCTTTATCAGCTTTTCTGTTTTTCTTTAGTGTGAGAAAGCATGAATGAGGCACACATGCAGTAACTGTGCTCCTTAGAGATCTCCCCCAGGCAGCTTCTAAGGTCTGGAATGCCTAATGTTTACTCTTCTCCAGTTCATCTTCCAGTGTAGTGGGAATCAAAGTCTCTTCAATACTCTTAAATATCTTTAAAATATAAAAGCTTGTATATTGCTGTGCTACTTGGTGCAAATCTGATAATGTCATGAGTCAGTGTAGGAATTGCCTTGTATCTTTGCAGACTGTAGAAAGCTAGTATTTAGTGCACATTTGACAGTATTTATGGTATGTTTTTGGGAAAGTGCAATTTTTCTTTTAATTTACCATGTCACTTTCATATAATGTTTTCAGGCATGATCAACTATGAGTGGTTGAAAAATCTTATTAACTACATCATGTTCAACAAGGCACATTTAAAATATGCTGAGAGCTTAAGAAAATTAAAGATGGTTTAAAAATTTGTATTAAAATTATTTTAATTGGAAAAGCTATAGTATGTGACTAAATCAATGACTCAAGATTGTCTGTAACTTGAAAAACACTTACCACCGTTTTTCCTAGCAAAAATATTTTCTTGAACACTGAAGGTTAGACAGTAATACACAGAGTTGGAGCAGATGCCAGAAAGCTGGGCCTCATGGTGGATGAAATTTGGTAAACCGGAAATCTCTGCAAGTCTGAAGATAATTAGCTGGCACTGGTAGACTTCCTTTCAAACATCAAATAAAAATATGTATTTTCAAGGGAAGCTGAGAGGCAATATATGAGGTAAAATAGTTTTTTTCTGATGGCTCATAGTTTCATGGTTTTATATTTTTAAGTGAAAAGCAATGATTAGGAATCTGCATGCAAAAGTTATTGATTATTTCCTAATAAACACTAAATATACTGTAGTTGACTCATTATAAACTATGTGTTTAAATTTAGTGCAATTTTCAACAGCAATACTGAACTTGGAGCTATTTGATCCCTAGATTCTAGGACTGAAGGGGAGTCAGAGGATTTCTTTCCTAGTGTAGTTGTGTCTCTGTCAGTGTTTGGTGTTTCCTACCCCGCTTTCAAGTCTTAAATCGTTGCTATCAGAGCAGCTGGGTGATATAGCAAGAGAATATCATCACTATTGCCTTCTAATATAAAATCCTTACAGAAATCACCTAGAAAATCTAAATAATCAGAAAAAGGAAAGGTAAAAACCTCTGCACTAATAGACTAGTGTTATCCTGGCTCCTAGATCAAAGTACAGAATGTTGAACATCAATTTGATACGCAGTACACTTTTGCGTAGTTATTACATTTTGGTAATAAAGATTTGATAGAGAACTTTCTTGATGTGATCTTTGTGATATAACCTCAACAAAAAAATTGTTTTCCCTTTCTATGCTTTTATTCTCTCTTAGACTCACCACATTAAAGTTACATCTTTATTTAGTGTAAGATATGAACAGCTGTGTAAAAAAAAAATGCACTTATGTTAACTAAAAATCCCAAACACTAGAGATTATTTACTGCATGGCCAACACATGCTGCACATTTTTCCATGATGGCAATTAAATAATTAGTTATCAGTGACTGAGTCAAACAGTACAATATGTCTTAGACATAACTGGTTGCAAGCTCTCAAGAGCAATATGTAGATGAGATTTTTACTGATAACATAGCTGTAGCAATGTTCTATGTGTTTCACCTAATTTACTCTACTTGATTTATGAGAAACCATACAACTTCCTTAATGAATATTAAAAAAGGAAGAATAATCGATGGCCATCATCCTAGTAAATCAGTTGGGAAGGGTATTTACCTTATTTTACAATAGTCTATCTAGATCTGTTTTGGGCTAAGCCAACACATTAAAGATTGAAGTAGAGATACTAGAAAGTGGATGGCTTTGTGATTGAAAAAATGTACATCCCAGAAGTGTGTGGAGACCCTCACATATTATAGGCAAAGGCAGCTTTGAAGTTCTTCCAGGTATAATAGTCAAAATAGCAGCTAATGGGTCTACAGTAGGTGATCCCTCAGGAGCTGAGGGAGGCTTGGCTTTCAGCTTCCTCAGCTCAGTGGATTGGGGAGGCTAAGTGTAGAGAGAATGGCTGGCTTTCTGCAAGTTAGAAGAGCATTGGAAGAAATCAGTCTGTACTTGTTTTGTATAAAGTCCAGGGGATCTGTGGAATATCTGATACAGGTGGAAGAGAGGTTCCCAAGAAGAGGGAAGTCTATCAGGTGCATGAAAAGAAAATTATTTCTGCAAGAACGATTATAGCCACAAGAAGGCATTACTGGGAGAAAACAGCCTGGTAAAGTTTTCCATACATGGAAGTATAAGCAGAAATCCGTTCTCATGTTTCTTTTCTGAAATCAAGATAAATGAAATCTCTGCTGATTTAATTACTCGAAACAATCCATTTCTCAAAGGAGTACAATTCTGTGACTTTTCTTGTTATATTTTGCGTATCACATTACCATTGCAGATGATTTTTTTTCCTATGCTGAGTACTAATGAGGATAGAATAGAGACAACAGGATTATTGGAGCATGCATCATGCTGCTATTCATCACAACATTCAGACAGCTGACAGAATTTGTCAGAGGTTTTCACTTTTAAGAGCAGAGGATAAAGTTCTAATGAAGAACTTGCCCTTGCAGCTTAAATCTTCTATCACAAAATTTGTGAAGTCTTAGTATTTTTTTTTATTATTATGAGTTCCTAAAGAAATGCATAAATTTATGTTTCCTGGTATAAAATTCTTCGTCTGCTTCCTAAACCACTGTGTAACTGCACAGTAGATTAAAACTGTTGCCAAGAACTATTTAGTGTTGAAGACTGTGATTGAAAAAAAATTGGAGCTTTCTGAGAAGTACATGTTGCCTGTCTCTTACCAGCCCTTCAAAGGCAAATAAGCTGTATTTGGCCTCTTGAGGACTGACCTATAATCAAAAGTGATGATGGCTTCGCCTATCTTGTGTTAAAAAGCATCCTATCAAGTTGCTTTGAGTGCTCACAGGTATTTTCCAGGATCTTTCCAAGTCCTGCCAACTATACTCACCATGATCTGTGCTTCTTAAACATCCCATCCATGTGACTTTGAGTATGTATGGAAAATATATAGGAATAGGACGATATTTTCACAGAGTTAATTTAGTTGCTTTTGCCTTACAGCCACTGTTAAATTTATTGTTGACTTATACAGAAAGACTTATAAGTAAGAGCTCAGTGAATTAGGTGTACCTCATCCTGCTGGACCTATTTACTTGGAACTGAAAGTTTAGCTTCTGAACTGGCCCTTAGCAGCAAGATAAATCTTCAGTACTGATGCTTATGTGATTAGTCACAAGTGGGAGTTGAAGATCCTTTGTGAGAGCTAGTGGTTCTTTCCTAAAGATGTTCAGACGCCTTACTGGCCTAGGCAAGTCATGGGAGTGGTTTAGAATAAATAGGCCATTGAGGTACTATTTGGAGTCAAATTATTAGATATGTCACACAGTGAGCTAATGTGACTACTGAAGGGGCAGTGAATGTTTTTTATGTTACAGTTCGTGTAGATTTTGTGTATAATTTGTGATAATGCTTCTCGGCTGAATAGAATGCTGTTGAACCTAGCAGAGTGGACTGAGAAACAGTGTCATCACAGGAACAGCAGACACTTGGGTTCTTAGAGTAGTAGAATTATATTCCTGTTGTTTAAGATATCTCTAGTGGTGTTGAATATTTTGGAATAAACTCTGAAGCTCCTTATGGAGTTTATGGAGTTTGTACAGTTATTCCATCAATTCGCACTATGACTGCAATTATATCAGAATATGAAGATTGCCAGTTCAGGTGAAAGATGAATCTAGAGATTAGAAGAGTCTTTGATTAAAGTATCCAACACTCCATCTATTATTTCTACAGGGAATATCAATTAAAATCACTTGCCATTCCTAAATATTGGCGTATGTTAAAATACTCTGATCTCTTTGGAGTCTTTGTAAGCAGTCGGGATTTGTTTTCTGTCTCTGGTTTCTCCCGCGCAAGTTTGTATTTGCATTCTGTTTTCCATTTTGAGACAATTGAATTAAAGCTGACTTTGTTTCATAATCACAAACATTTATTTTGACTAACTGACAAATTTAGCTGGAATTTTGTTCCCAAAGCTATCATTCACCAAGACACACAGCAAAAAAAATGATTTGGATTCAGGCTAGTTTCTTTTAATTTTCTTCTTTGAAATTACACAACATCTTTTTAATTTACATTCCCTTGTCTTCCTATGTGATTTAAATATTCATTGATAATTTTTATAATTTTTTTCATACTATAATAGTCACCTTCAAAGTAGATGGAAAGAGTTTTTTAAGATTTCTACTAAGCCTCACCTCAACACAGGAGTTATGTGATTAGAGACAGTTTCATTACCCCTGCAGGGGAATTCAGCTCAAGTGAACTGAGTAGAAGCAAGATGGTGTTTACAGAGAACAGCTATGTACATAGTTGTCTGGTGTTTGGGTCATGTCCCCTACTTTGGTTTCCTTTACTAGACAAGTGTGAGCAGGGAAAACAAACATATGTAAAAAGTCTATCATTTCCAGACAATAAGGAAAATATTAATGGAGGAGAAATTGTAAGAATATTGTTTGCACCAGCAGTTGCTGATGAGCATCCTGAAACAACCGTCTTTTCTGAAGGGTTGAACACTTAATTGTTATATTTTGCTGGTAACAGCAAATGTGGAAGGGGTGCCCCATACCTCACACCAAGACTCCTGAATCTCCTCTGTCTCCTACATCCTCACATTGGATAGGAAGGACTTCATTTTGAAATACTGGTCTCATTCCCACTGAAGCGTTTTAATCTCCTGTTTTCTTTGGGTGCTGCTAACTGCAGGTTTGCCTCTCATTCCTATCCTGGTAAGGGAACTGAAGTTCCAGCTTTCCAAAAGATCCGTATCTCTTTGAAAAGCTCAAGAGAATATTTTAGTCAGGAAGAGTACAAAAGAAACAGCATGAACTGAGGATGAGTTGGAACGGAAATATGCTTGGCTGACATTCTGAAGTGTTATTTGAATATCCTTTCTTTTGCATGCAGGGTATGCATCTGAAATATGTGAATCTGGCATTCAGGACAGTAGGAACAGAGGGATTAGAGGAATGTAGGAAAACCACAGATTTTAGTTTAAATTGAGAACATAAAAAAATGAACTGTAGAAAGTTAGGTGAATAGGAGGAATGTTTGAGATTTACAGACTAAATTTATAATACCTGATATAATATACATTTATATTCACTGTAATTTTAGCACTTGTGCATAGCAGTCAGGTCTAAACCAGCTGCATATCAAAGCAATTCTAATTCATTAAGACTTAGGGACCATCTGTGAATGGGTTTTCTTGAATGAAAGGCTTGAAATCTTAAGGAACAGAGAATTAAATTAAAAGCACAAACAGACATAACCGTGACAAACATCATAAACAGTCCTGAGGATTTAGAATGTCATGGGCCACATTATGTCCTTATGTGAATGAATTAAGAAAAAAATCCTGTCTGGTGAGTGGAAATCTTGGAACAGCCAATGAAATGCTACAGATTATTGGGATACATCAACTTGATGGGGAATATTTTTATTTAATTGATTAATCTTACTTTCCTTCCCTTTTTCAAACTTTATATTTCCAAAGGTCAGGTTGTTACTTTTTTTCTTTGCTTTCCTTCTCTTTTGCATAAAGGAGGTAGATGAAGATCTTGAAGTTAATCTTATTTTAAAAGTATATGTAGAGCTGTTTTCTTAAAAAGAATTACATATTTCAGCTGTGGAATTTGAAAAGAACTGGCAAAATCTGTGTTCCAGAGAGCTTTGTGAGACAATAAGGTAGAAATCTGTGCTTATAGTTAACCACGTTCAACAGCTATTCAACCCAAATGAAAAAAATCTGTATTTAACTAACATACTGTCTGAATATTAACTCTGCTTCCTTTAGCTTGGGCATTCCCTCTTCTCTCAAAATAGTGGCTACCTCCTCTATTTTTCTTGTTGACTTGCTCCACTTGCTTGTGAATGTTTAATATTGATCAGCTCTGTCCTTCACTCTGGGATTTCTGCCAAACACCTCATGCTACCTATGATAGGATTAGATATATTTTGTCTATCCGGAAGAAGATTCTTCAGTCTCTCGTGTTCCTTGGCATCTGGCTTATATGGGTTGCTTTAAAATATTTTGCCTGGGGCCAAATCACCCCTGCTAATAACAAAACCTACAAGAAGGCCACCAGCAAGGCAGGAATTTTTCATATGGTTTAGAGGGATGAATATTTTAAATATCATCTGCCCAATAAATAGGGAGTTGGAGTGTAGGCTGCCAGCCTTACAGTGCTGTGGAATAGCAAGCACCCTATTAACACTCACCCTTAGTTTCTTCGCTGCCTCACCATATACTTCTCATATGCTATGCTGATGTATGCAACGGTTGCTCAGCCTCTCAATTACATTCCTGTGTCCTTCCAGGAAGGATGGTTCTATACAAGTACAAGATACCATACTACCATTAGCTCAATCACCCTGGTATTTTTCAGCCATGCCTCTAGCAATATCAATGCCATCTGGGACACCTGCTCACATCCATACCTTCCCATGCTTACTTGAAGCCCTTCTCATGAGGCCCTGATCTGATGTGTTCATCCTCGTGGAAGAAATGTGGCAAGGATATTGTTCTACTTCTTCAGCCTCATAGGAGTTTTATATACTCTCCCATTTTCACAGAGTAGTAGCTGCATAGTCAACCTGTTCGAGTTACAGCTAGTTGACAGTCTTTGAGTCAATAGGTAGAAAAACATTGCACTCTGCTCCTACTCTCTGACATAAGAGCATTGGCATTCAGCCAACATCTAGAAGACAACCTTACAGATTTGCCTAAGCACTCAGATGCTGCTCTGGCCTGTAAAAGTTGAATTTAAAGCATGGACACATCACACTAATTAAAGGCCTTGATGTGCAATTTTCTATTCTATGCTGTATCTTGCTGATTAATGGCAATAAGTTTTATTTCTGTATGCTAGCACAGAGCTGTCATAAACACTTTTTATTTATAGTCAGAAAATCACTGCAATGGCTTGAAGGCATCTTCCCTTGTAAAAACAGTGGCTCATTGAACACGAGGATTGAAATGCAAATGTTAGAGTACTTCTAAATACTGAACTGAGCAAATAGCTGCAAACCATTCAGTCACTTAATGAACTAACGTGATGGCACCTAATCCTGAACTTGTGTTGCAGGTCTGGTTGGCTTGCTTCCTTGCCACCAGATGAACCTTAGAGCAAAATTGTACCTGGCATCTGCCGCCAGATGAATCCTAGAGAAAAATTGTACCTGGCATCCTAGTCAAACCCTTGTGCAGGAGAGCTTTTCAGGCAGCAAAATCTACCTCCACTGTAGGTGTTCCATGCCTTTATTAAAGGAGTCAGCAGTGGTGGATGAGCCCGATTTTTACCTTGACATTTTGTAATTTTTCTTGTAGCCCTTTTTACTTGTGCTTATGTCTTTTATGGCCCTTGTAATGTTTCAGCAACAAGGATCTCAGTGCAGGCTAGCCAACTGAAAACACGCCTGTGGCCACAGGCAGCAGAAACTGAAGGCAGTGCTGCAACAGCACCGTTCTTCTGAGGTGTTCCCTTCTCAAGGATGGCTAGACTTTTTCAGGTGAAGTGGCAATGACACCTGATGTAGAGGTGCAGGCACATCCAGAAAGCCTTGAATGAATGTGTGCTTGATTCCTTTTCCTATCTTCATTCCCTTCTACTGCCTATCTCCCACAACTTTTTCATTTCTAGGCTCAAACATAATATAATACATTTGCCTTCATACGTCCAAAGAGAACCAGTCAAGAAATAAGAAATCAATGTGCTTCTGGAAGCTAAATATTACAAAATCTCCATAGCCTTATTCCAGCCTGGTGTAAATTGATATTTTATCACTGAAGTTGATTTTTAGAATCTGAAAATCCAACACAAATTAGATTTTCTCACTATTATTTATTCTTTCTTAGCCACTTGCCTTCCAGAATTATGTAAAACATTGCAGTCCTACTGAAATGGTCTGAGCCAGAAGGTAATCTCAGTGACTCACAAATGTTTCAAACTCACTGTGCTCAGGCTTTGGAAAATAAAAATAACTAGAAAAAAAGGTCTTTCTGGAAGGTCGTTACTGTGGGCTTTAATAAAAGGGATTGGTTTAGTGTTTTGGGGGACTTTTTTTTTTTTAAATAGTATTCAATTTCTTTTAAAGAATTTAATGTTCAAAAAAAGAAAAATTCCTGTTCTGTGTAAATATTCATCAGTGGAAATTATTTTTTTCTATCTTTCTTTTTGTGTCTTGTCTGAGTTTTCTTTTTCTATTCATAATAATTTATTCGACCTTTCTGATCTCTTATTTTAGTTACCTATTATAACATATAATATTTTTTTATCTTTTTAGGTCAAAAGTGAAGTTCTATTTTTTAAAATTTCTTCTTTATTTTTAACGTTTCACTTCTTTTATCTTTCTTTTAATCTGTAGACACATCCATTTTAAGTTTTTTAACTATTTAATTTTTTTTTCCATTTCATTGCTTGTGGAACCCTATATCTCTTGGCCATGACTTCAGATAAGTATCTAAATATTTATACATTGTTGTTTCAGTAAATATTCACAACCAGGAATAAATTACATCTTCCAATTCCTTTCTGGACCGAATGGCCTTATTCATTAGATGTAAGTGATACAGCACAGTATTTTCACACACAGAATCACACAGAATAACCAGGTTGGAAGAGACCCACCGGGTCGTCGAGTCCAACCATTCCTACCAATCCCTAAATCATGCTCCTAAGCACCTCGACTACCCTGACCTTAAACACCTCCAGGGAGGGTGACTCAACCACCTCCCTGGGCAGACCATTCCAATGCCTAACCACCCTCTCCGTGAAGAACTTTTTCCTAATCTCAAGCCTAAATCTCCCCTGGTGGAGCTTGAGGCCATTCCCTCTCGTCCTGTCCCCTGTCACTTGGGAGAAGAGGCCAGCTCCCTCCTCTCCACAACCTCCCTTCAGGTAGTTGTAGAGAGTAATAAGGTCTCCCCTCAGCCTCCTCTTCTCCAGGCTGAACAACCCCAGCTCTCTCAGTCGCTCCTCATAAGATTTGTTCTCCAGCCCCTTCACCAGCTTTGTTGCCCTTCTCTGGACTCGCTCCAGAGCCACAACATCCCTCTTGTGGTGAGGGGCCCAGAACTGAACACAGTACTCAAGGTGTGGTCTCACCAGTGCCGAGTACAGGGGGAGAATAACCTCCCTGGACCTGCTGGTTACGCCGTTCCTGATACAAGCCAAGATGCCATTGGCCTTCTTGGCCACCTGGGCACACTGCTGGCTCATGTTCAGTCGGCTGTCAACCAGCACCCCCAGGTCCTTCTCCTCCTGGCAGCTTTCCAGCCAGGTTTCTCCTAGTTTGTACCTCTGCTTAGGGTTGTTGTGCCCCAAGTGCAGGACCCGGCATTTGGCCTTGTTAAACCTCATGCCGTTGGTCTCAGCCCAGCAGTCCAGCCTGTTCAGGTCCCTTTGCAGAGCCTCCCTACCCTCCAGCAGATCCACACTTCCTCCTTGATTTTGATCAAGACTACACAAAAAAGTTGTTTATAATGAGAAGAATTAAATCCAGACTAGAGTCTGTAAAAGAATAAGTTTCTCAGGAATAAGATAATGCATGAACTTTATCTTTCTTGCATTAACTCAGTGTTATTGCCTACGTGCATATTCTTCTGTTTCAGGATTGTACAGGATTGTAAATATCAGGGGGATTATTCCTTTTCATTTTTCTCATCTTGGGCAGTTAGGGAATAGCAAGAATTTTAGAAGGTCACTAAGTATGACATCACTCATGACAACTGTTCAAGTGCATGTTTAAATGTACCTTTAAATCAGCTCCATTGTGAGCTCATCTTCAGAAAAGAAACTCTTTTAAAGTCCTCATGTTTTTAAACTGAGCTAAACAACTTGCATGTGCCTTTGCTCTATGCTTCAGTGCTGAAAATGAGTGCTTAAACACATTCCTCTCATCTTCCTTGTATTTATTAATATGTGCATGTGTGTATATAATCTATGTACTCTGATGTGTATACTCTTCTGTCTGTAATAAAAAGAACCTGAAAAGAGGATCAAACAAACATATCAGCCTCCCTACTTGCAAAGTTTTCCTCTAAGTGCTTAAATTCTGGTGGGTATAACAGAACTGTAGAAAAGAACAATAGAATGTAATGGCATGTATGTATGTTACTAGCTTTTATTAGGTACCATTTGGAAGACGAGAATGTGCTTTCCATAAGAGTGTACACATCTTTTTTTGAACCCTGTGGTGCCAAGAAATGAGAGTTTCAACTTTAGATTCTCTCTGTGTAGAAAATTTGACTTTGGTTCACAACTGAATAATTATTTTTACTGGATACTAGCAGATGCATCTTGAAGGATAAAGTTCCCCACTGGAGGTGAGAAAATAACAGAAATATTTCATATCTGTTTCACATTAAGAAAGCTTAAATATGATGGCCTGGTGAAGCTGATACATGAGTTGGAAGTTTAAACATTTATGGAGTCCACTTATGGAGTAAGAAATTTTTCTAAGCCTATTGCATTCAACAGGGACAAAATCTGATTTAATTGTCCTAGGACTAGCCCCAAAGTAAAGGAAGAATAAATTCTTTTGTGTTGTTAGCTACAGTGAGAATCAATTGCTTCCATATAGGATCAAAATACATAGCATAATTAACTAGATAAAATCTGTGCTGTTAAACTCAGTATGGAAGGGTAGGCAAGACATGCACACATCCCATGAATTCTGGAGAGTTGTAGTCCATGTTTACATTATCAAGCAGTATGGACCAGGAGAAATGAATTTGTAGAATAAAATAGTTTGTTCAATTTGTAGAGCAAAATTGTTTGTGAAGAGGCCTACATCTTGTGATGTAATCTTGGCTAGCCGCAATGCACTTGCATGACTTCGTTTGACGGTCTCAGTGGTGTGGTAATGTAGCCAAAGGCAGTATTACCCTAGAAATCATAGAGTAGATTGGTATTTTTGGCAGATGTAGAGAGAGTAAAGTGATCTTTGCTCTGTCATACTTGCTTTACTCGCAGGCTGGCCACTACTGTTGCCCAAGCATTTGAGTGAAACCGAGCATTTAATAAAACACTAATTAAAGTAAATACTGTGAAAGCATTAACCTCCATAAGGTGTTTAATTGAATTCCTGGGTACTTTGGCATAATTCCAGCTTTCAATAAGTTCCGATCTAACTGTATCAGATCACCAATTCAAAGGCTCTGATTTTAGTTTATGGAATATTCACGTTAATAATGATACCTTAGACTTCCATTAAGTCTGGAACATTAATTTTATGGAAAACTTCCAATATAACCCCATTAAATTTTTTTAAAATTTTTTCAAGTTAAATTAGCAGTATAGGCTTTTAACAAATGTCATAAATAGCTATATTTAATGGAAAGACTATCCAAATTAAAACCAGACCAAAATAGAAAATACAGCTTCCTCTGTTTAAGTCATGACCTTCAGAATCCACTTAAAAGTTATAGACTAAATAAAACCATGAGTGGTTCAAACTCCTTGCTGTTCCATCTTTGAGTGTGCTAAGAAAATAGAGGAAGACTTATCAAACATCAATGTGGTTTTCTTTTTTCTTTTGTGGTAGGTGAAATCCCTTAGTTACACATATTGATATGATACTTTTGATAATGTAGTTGTCATGTATATTTGTAGTGTGTGACAGCAGCCATCTAAAAGATCATGGAAATCTATATGGCATCCAGATATGGTCTGCCATCTTCATTTTTCATATTTAGATCATGTATAGGATGATTTCGCAAATAGGAAGATTTCCTAAATGAATAAGGGTAAACAATTGAGCTTACCTGTTGCCTTCATCTGTTTCTGACCTGTAAGTCACATTCAGCCAGATATAACAGACAAGGGAGAGGAGGTTTGTTCCTTCAAATTCCATGAGAATCAGCTACTGGGTAACAGGAAAAAGATGCACCTCGAGGTTCACAGAGGAGGAAAAGCGTAGGGGAGCTCAGACATCATGTGCTCTGTCTAGCATAATCTAGCTGACCCAACAGCAAATACAACCCGTCAGCCTGCTAGTAGCAGCTGACGCTACTATGAGCTTCTCCTGCTCAATATAAATGTTATGAGATATGGAGGATGCTGGAGTTACCCCAGTGGGGGACTTAACAAGGCAAAGGACACAAATCCACAGGAAATCAGGTTCCAATTGCTTCACTTCTCTCATCTTCACTTATTATCCCATCTGAACCACTTGACATTTTTCTGTTAAAGGCTCTTCCAGGATGAAGTATTCTAAAGAAAGCAAATTTGTTAATCCTGCCAGGTGGAGCCAGTGTTAAGTTTCTGCCAGCTAATATCAAACATGTACAGAACTAATGTTACTAAATCAAATTCCTTCAACCAGTAATTCTTTATTAAATCTCACCGAGTTTGAAATTTTTGAGCCAAAAAATGGAATATGTTCATCTCATATATGTGCGTCAGGCTCTGAATAATTCTAGTTAGAATTTTATCTTATTACCTGAATAAATTAAGAAATGTAAAAAAAACTCAAACCATGTGATTTATTTTAATGTACAGAGCAGATGGGACAGAATTAACATTGAACTTGCCTCCACAAACTAGCTTTTAGTGATGATATGTTCTCAGCTGTTTCATGTTCATTTTTCAGTCATAAGCTTCTAATCATGCTCATCATTGAATCATAGAATAGTTTGAGTTGGAAGGGAACTTAAAGATCACCTAGTTCCAGCCTCCTTGTGATGGGCAGGTACACCTCCCACTAGATAAGACTGCCCAGGACCCCATCCAACCTGCCCTTGAATCAGGTATAGATTATTTCTTTTTGCATAAAAAGACATTTTTGTATATGTCACATTATGCTCTTGTTTGTTTGTTTGTTTTTTTGCTTGTTTCTTTTGAAAAAAAAAAGAAGTTTAATAACTTTAATTCCTTCCCTGTTGTCAGTGCTTTGATGTGGAAGGAGAGGGGTACTGAAGCCACCATAACCATGCAGTTTTGGAGATATTTGTCATTGTTTGTGTTATAAAGAGGAACCTGAGTCCTCAACTGTTGTTGAGTGCAAAGCAAAAGTAAGAATAACATTCACTGGATTATAGTTCCTCCTTAATCAAACAACATTTAAAGCACAGTGACTATGCCTGTGTTTTGTCTTAATGGTCTTGTATTATTTTAACTGTAGTAGTATATCCCAATATTGGCATCAACAATGCTCCTTATGAAAAAAATCTCCATGGAAATATATCCTCCCTGTTTTGAAATACTGCAGTGAAATTAGTGTTGCTTTCTTTGAAGAAAGGATTCCTTAAAGAGGTATCCACACCATGTATGAATTTGTTTTCAAGTAAGCAATTAAATTGATCTATTTAAATTTATAAGCCACAGACTCTGAATATGGGCTGTCAAATCTACTGAAAATTAAATAAGAAATTGGTTTGTTCTGTCTAAATGCCATGATCGTATCTATGTGCTTTGTGTTGCTGGATAATCAAGACAGATGAATTCAAGAATCCACTCCCTCTGGAACTTTCAATGTTTAGCAATGTTTCTCTCTTTGTAGGGGGAGTGATTTAATTTTGTTACACTGTGGGTCCTTTCCTTCATTCAGATTGCAGACACAAGACAATGCCTACACAGCCATAATTTTTGAAATCAGAAAAGAGTTGAGTGTCACTTATCTTTCATACAAACATAGACTGAGCAGAAGGCTCTTTACAGAGTTAGTGTTTTCAATGTAGTAAAACCCCCAAGTTTTAACAGGCAACAGGAGTTAACATTAAATAAAATATATATTGTTTTGAAGTCCATAAGCAAGCTTTGTAAGCAAGCAGGGAATGTATTACTTTTATTAGTATAAAAATCTCTAAGGTGTAAATGCTAGTTTGAAAAATTATATCCATTTATAATAGTGACACTGGGTGACTATGGTTCTGACCCTGCTCCCCTGTACAGTAGTGTAGGTAAGCCTTCCATGGCTTAAACAAACTGTTCAGGAATATGGCATTGTACCTTTAAACTTCACTAGAACAAAAAGGAGATTTCTCATAGGCATTGGAAAATGTTCCTAGCTAATCATTCAGCTCATAAGAAAGGTACATGTGCTGTCCAGGGAGCTGACTTACCATATTTAATGGTTTTAAAAAATGGGTAAAAATATTTCTACAGAATTTACCTTATCTGTTCAGACTACCATGCCTATTAGGATTTTTCTTTATAATTAATTTTCAGCTGATCTACCTCAATTGCCTATTATTTCTCAGTTGCTTTGAAGTTTGTTGAAAGGAATATACAAACCAGAGTTATGAACTAAGCAAGTTTTTAGGAAAGAACAAAAATCCAACAAATACAGTGAGCTTTCCTGCTGGTAGGGTTGAAACCTTTAATGAATAAATATTACAGTCATATTTGACCTTGGGTTTGTAATTGTATTTAGCACAGGAAACTTAGAAATTTTGCATTTTAGGTATATTTGGTGTCACAGTATTTATGAGGAGGTAACACTTATTCTCATTGAAATAGGAAAACCCCCTGAAGATCAGTGAAATGCAGACATTTATGTCACTTGGAGGTTATGATCCTAAAAGGTATATCCCAGTTTACACAGAATGGAGGAGTCATCTGACTCCCTATGATCTGCCTAGGACAATCAGACATTCTGTGTATGCATTTCTGCATACCTAAAAGCATAGATGTACTTTTCATCTAAAAAAGTAATTTATAAACCTTGTCTAAGGCATTGCTTTTCACAGTTAGCCAAGGTTCCAGTGCATGCACAGGTTTTTCTGGTCAATAAAAGAAACGTTCAGCCTGCATGAGACAACAACTTTAATATTAGCACATCAAGTTGCATCCTAGTAATCCTAGCATTGCCTAAAATTTCTCTGACCTAAAGCTTTCAATTTTCTTCAGCAGGAAGCTTGATCCAGGTCTCAATGGAATTAGTAGGAGTATTTCTGTTAACTTAAACAGGCACAGAGACAGGGTCAAGGTCAACAATACTAATTTGCTTTAGCTTCAGGCAGATTTCCTCCTTTTTCAAGAGCAAATCTTCACTCCACATTTCATGAAATTTAATAACCACGGATAAAGCTTGAAAAGTTACAGTTTCTCCTAAGGACCCAGGAGCATCTTATTTGGATGAGTGTGTGCATGTCCTGTTAGCAAGCTGATGACAGATATTATTTCCCAGTGCCTTAGATTTTAAGGGCCTGGTTCAAATAATTTTGTGATTTTTTTCTTGTACTTCATGTGTCTCTTCAGTCGCTAGTACAGAAAATTACTAGTACACAGCTTTTTGATATTAACAGAACTCGTAAAAATAATCTTTTAAGGCAAGACCAACCAGTCTCAGATACATGTGGTCACAATGTTTAAATAGGGATAAAAGTAGTAATTATCCCATATGTCAGTAAATACAGGGAACATATTTTAGTGTCATGGAAGATTCCTAAAGTTAACAGACTACAAAGCAGTAGAGAGAACCCATTCATCTTTCAGAAGCAGCCATGTGTTTATCTTGTTAGAATAATGGATTTTGTCTCAACTGTTCTTTTCAAAGAATTTTCTGAGTGAACTAAGCAATCAGGAGTTGAGAAAATTCCAGTTATTTGAAACATCCATTTTTCAATCTGTCAGTGAGTCAGGGTAAGAGAATCAAGATATTCACATATATGTGGATATTAAGGATGGGAGGATATGTGGATATTAAGGATGGTATAGGAGAAGATATTTGTAGCTGCAACAAATGCAATTTTTCTTTGCACTAATTATCCTAATAAAAGCATTGCTTTGTTTTTACACTATGCAAGATTTTTGTTAAAATATTGAAAAGATACTCCTTAAGAGTCAAACATGATGCTATATTACACATTCAATATGTGGTCATATGTACTTTTATTAAGTGTAAAATACTATTATTATAGTCTATGTGAGCCTACAACTGTCTCATAGAGTCATAGAATATTTTGGGTCTCAAGGGACCTTAAAGATTATCTAGTTCCAGCCCCCCTGCCATAGGCAGGTACACATTCCACTAGATAAGACTGCCCAAGGCCCATCCAGCCTGGTCTCTCATGGTTACCTGATAAAAAGTCATAGGATCATTTGGTTGGAAAAGACCTTTGAGATCATCAAGTCCAACCGTACCTGTCCACTACTTTACCATACCCCTGAGCATCTCATCTTCCTCCTTCATCTACTAAAAGACAGGTGGATGAAGTACTTGGGCATATGGTTTAGTAGTGGTCAGGTACAGTTGGATCTGATGATCTCGAAGAAATTTTCCAACCTAGTGATTCTACAATTCTACCTGTCTGTTAAATACCTCCAGTGATGATGACTCAGCCACTTCCCTGGACAGCCTGTTCCAGTGCCCAATAACACTTTCAATGAAGTAATTCTGAATCTCCCCTAACACAACTTGAGGCCATTTCCTCTCATCCTATCATTTGTTACTTGGTCAGTGAAATTGAAGTTCCTAAGTTATTTAGATGCTTCTGAAGTTTTTTGCTCTTTACAGTGTATTATTAGGAACAACATTTAAAAGGTATGACTGGAAAGATCTGTAATGCCAAAGTCTTTAGGTAAAAACCTGAAGTAGTTATGAAAAAAGCCAAAAAGCCAAAAAAAAAAAAAAAAAAAAATCAGTAAGATGGCCAAGAGTGAGAAAATGCAGACACCACACAAAATGTCTGGCACTGTGCCCAGGCAAAATTTTCCATACATATCAAGGTCAGGCATCACAAGTTTTTCTGAGGATAAATCCTCTATATGAAACAGGAGATATCTAAACAAGCCACAAAAGACACTTACTGTCTCTTTCCTGACAATATCGTTAATGCAGATTAGAACATTTGGACAGTGACTGGGGCAGCATGTGCCAATTAGGCAGTCACAGACAATGAATAGCACCAGGATCGGCAAATGGGAGCTGCCATCAGCGAACTCAAGACAGTAACTCAAGATGACTCTGGTGAAATATGAAAAGAACACATAATGTAACCAGAAAGGCATTGCAGCTCCATGGAGGGCTGTCTTGGGAAAAAGCCTAATAAATAGTAAACCGAATTTTTCATGGAGTAGGAAAATCAGATCAGCTGTCTTATGCTCTCTTCTGGATGCCTTGCTTGGTACATGCTGTTACATTTATTATGTGGAATTAAATATTTACTTTAAATACAGTTGCTAGTGAAAATTTTACAGAGATGCCACAGAAGGTGATGGATTAATAACTACTCTGTGCATTGGCTGTATTCAAGTGTGGCATCCCTTTTGCTCAGTTATTTTTGTATTTAATTTTTATATTCTTCTGTTTTTCTAAAGTAAGGATCTGGGAGTTAATATGGACTTCATACTGTCCCTGCCATTAAGAATCCCATTCCTTGAAAAATGATACAAAATTAACCTTTTCTAATAGGCACTAATTCTTTCCATCTCATCTCCAAATTTGTGGCATGCTTCAGAACTTATTTCTGTAAAGTACTTCTACAAAGAGTCACTTCAAAGGCTGGAATCAGTACATGAAGTACAGATGGGAGTACTTGTCCAAATAAGCTTGGGAACAATTCAAATGATGGCTTATGCTGTCAGTCAGCAGTAACTGTTTGTAAGGGCTGGGAAGTATTGAAATTATTGCAAGAGTGGTTCATCTTAACATTTATAGCCTAGCAACCAGTAGACAGAGACCTGATTTGATTCTAGTTTACCTGAAGTAAGCAATCATTCAGTAGGATTAAACTAGATTATTGAATTTAAAAAAATACACATACTACTCTCCTCTTTGGTCTCCTTCATTATTCCCTTGAGTCCTCCACGAGTTCCTTCTGAGGTTCTCCAGTGTGCTTTGCTTTTTTATTCCTGCCTTTCTCTGGCATGATTTAATTCATGTAAATAATTTCTGTTCTAATTCTCTGAGCCTGAATATTTGGGAAAGTCTCTTCAAATGCTGACTTAAACCACCTGAAATTTAAGTTATCACATAGTAATACCATCTTTCCTGAAGGCCTCAGAAGACAAATGTACTTTAGTGTTAAAAACACATGTGTAAAAAAGAATATTTAAAAGTATCAATCTCTGATTAGGGATTTCATTCTTTCAGGTGCAAACAGAATATGGGCATATGTTTCGACCTGTTAGCTGTGTAATGAAGCATGCATTGGTTTGCAGAGGCAGCTTCACACATGGCAAATAAGTTAACAATCTTCTTGATATCATAGAGAATCTGAGTTTAGATATGTTGATACTTAAAGTATCTTATACATGCCCAGTGAAGTTAGAAGGCATTTAAGGTTCTGAAAGATCCCCTCTGAAGTTTGTTAGGGGAATGAGTGGCTTCTTGCAGTGGTGAAGAGCAGAATGAAACTATGGGGAGCACTGTCTATAAAACCACACAAATTCTAATGGTGGTAAAGACTGAATTACAAAAGTGATAGGAAAGTGTGAAAATCTACACTGAATTACAACTGATGCCAACTTTTTAAGTATCAGTCATCATTTTGTGGACTGCTGGCAAAACTGTTTTGATAGATGCAGTCCTTTACTTTATGGTCTCTTTTTCAGTCCTTGAAATCATGTGAAATATTTAATTGAAGTACAGAAATCATAAGCAGAGCTACAGAACCACTCTTCTCTGATTTATATAGATATTGATGCATGAAGGAACAGCTACAAATAGATCTGCAGCCTGCTATATTTTAGGACATTGATCTAGTATTTGCCCTTATTTTCCTACATATTACTTGTGTTCATTAACTCTTTCCAGCAATGAAGGAGTTAACCCAAGTTTCAATTAAGGCATGGTAGAGAATTGGCCCAGCTGTAGCAGATAAAAGACCAGAAGGAGAGGCAGGTAGGTTTTACTTAGAGAAACAAGGCTAGTAAAAGTAGAAGGACTGTGGTCTGGTTTTAGGGAAAAACAGATGAACTTTTGGCTTCTGAAGGACACTCACAAGCTGGAGTTATGCTTGGTTCTTGGAAAAGATTGGATATCTACTTTGAGGGCAAGGGTTTCTATTTATGAGGCATTTGGAAGCGAATTTTGGAAGGCATTTTCTAAAATAAGTTGATTTATTTGCAGTTTGAGTCTATGTTGCTTTTCAGGACAAGGTAGATACAAAATTGCCCTTGCAGACTTTTGTTGGGGCACATGTAGGCTCTGGAAGACTAGTTAATTGTATGGGTACAAAACTACATGGATACCACATATATGCAAATAATCTGATGTTTAACATATTGTATTTAGTATCAGTGCAGAAATAGAGTTTTGCTGAGTGAAGCTGGTGAAGGGGCTGGAGAACAGGCCTTATGAGGAGAGGCTGAAAGAGCTGGGGTTGTTTAGCCTGGAGAAGAGGAGGCTGAGAGGAGACCTCATTGCTCTCTATAACTACCTGATGGGAGATTGTAGAGAGGATGGTAATGGCCTCTTCTCCCAAGTGACAGGGGACAGGACAAGAGGGACATGGTTGATTCACCTTCCCTGGAGGTGTTTAAGGCACGGGTGGATGAGGTGCTAAGGGGCATGGTTTAGTGTTTGATAGGAATGGTTGGACTCGATGATCTGGTGGGTCTTTTCCAGTCTGGTTATTCTGTGATTCTATGATGCTATGATTATTTTAAAAGTATATCTAACATGTTTGGAGCTAGTCTTTTATGCTTTTTCTCCCTATAAAAACTCTTCCATCTCTCACATAACTACTGCAACTTTGCACATGTTACCCCAAGGGGAGATGATATTTTCACAGGTATAGTGTCAACTTTCTTTTCTAGAGAAATACTTCCATAGACAGTAGTGGAAGTGCAGGACACCTGTTCCTGAGTGTTTCTCGATCTAAACAGCCATGTGAAGCAGTAAAACAATAGCACTGAGGTGTTGTTGGATGAGAGTAACATATTTGCATACAAGTTTATCAATCACTCTTGCATTCTTCTCTTCTCCTTTTGGTTTTCATGGTTCCTTAGGGTGCATGGCCCTTTACTAGGGAGACTCAAGAGGGAATGGATTTTTCTCTCTTTCTCTTTAGTGGGAAAAATGTTGTTTCTCTGTTGCCTGTAGTGTTCAGTTTGAAGCTTCTTTGTAATAGTTATGTTGGCTTGTGTTCTTTGAAAATTCTCCAAATGCTGAGACTCTAGGACCTAGTAAGAGTTGTGTACTGTATGTGGGAATGGTGTAGGTGGTCAGTGGACAACAGGAAGGGAAGCAGAAAGCAATATGTTAGCCAAAGACGACAGCTTGAACTGAAAACTGTGCAATGGGATTCTACCCTGGAGGGAGGCAGCAAAAGTTGAAGAGATATCTGTTTTTACCAAAGGTTGGGAAGAGGAATTAAAGCTGTCCACTTGAGTGGAGGGGATTGGGACCAGGCTAGACAGGAGTGAGACTGGAGTGGGGCACTAGTGATTCTGAGAGGGTGTGCTGGTGAGGACCACCAGTACCTCACCACACAGGAAGTGGGGGAGAACAAACCTGGGGGTGGTAAGGGAGTTACGGGCACTCTGGTACAAGCTACTCCAGTTACCAGGCAATTGGGAACGAACTCTGTTCCCTCTAAGAGGGCTGAACGGGATTCACCCAAGGGTATTGAAGGAGCTGGTGGATGTGCTGGCCAAACCCTTTTCAATCATCTTCCAACAGTCCTGGAAGAATGAGGAAGTTCCACTGGACTGGAGGCTGGCTGATGTTGTGCTCATCTACAAGAAGGGTCACAGGGAGGATCCAGGGAACTACAGGCCTGTCAGTCTGACCTCAGTGCCAGGGAAAGTCATGTAACAGGTGATCTGGAGTGCTATCATGAAGCACATGCAAGAGAACCAGGTGATCAGGCCCAGTCAACATGGGTTTAGAAAAGGCAGGTCTTGCCAAACTAACCTGATCGCCTTCTATGACAAAGTGACTCGGCTGCTGGACGAGGGAAAGGCTGTGGATGTGGTCTTCCTGGACCTCAGTAAAGCCTTTGACACAGTTTCTCACAGCATTCTGCTACAGAAACTGTCAACCTCTGGCCTGGACAGGTGTGTGACTCTCCTGGGTGGAAAACTGGTTGGATGGCCGGGCCCAGAGAGTGGTGGCAAATGGTGTTAAATCCAGCTGGAGGCCAGTTACAAGTGGGGTTCCCCCGGGCTCAGTGCTGGGTCCAGCCCTATTCAATGTCTTTATCAACGACCTGGATGAAGGCATCGAGTGCATCCTTAGCAAGTTTGCAGATGACACTAAGCTGGGTGGAAGTGTGGATCTGCTGGAGGGTCGGGAGGCTCTGCAAAGGGACCTGAACAGGCTGGACCACTGGGCAGAGTCCAGTGGCATAAGGTTTAACATGGCCAAATGCCAGGTCCTGCACTTGGGTCACGACAACCCTATGCAGTGCTACAGACTAGGAGATGTCTGTCTAGCAAGCTGCCTGGAGAAGGACCTGGGAGTGTTGGTTGACAGCCAGCTGAACATGAGCCAGCAGTATGCCCAGGTGGCCAAGAATCATAGAATAACCAGGTTGGAAGACACCCACTGAATCATAGAGTCCAACCATTCCTATCAAGCACTAAACCATGCCCCTCAGCACCTCATCCACCCGTGCCTTAAATACCTCCAGGGAAGGTGAATCAACCACCTCCCTGGGTATCCTCTGCTAGTGCCCAATGAGCCTTTCCTTTCTATGAAAAATTTTTTCCTGATGTCCTGCCTAAATTTCCCCTGGTGGAGCTTGAGGCCATTCCCTCTTGTCCTGTCCCCTGTCACTTGGAAGAAGAGGCCATTACCGTCCTCTCTACAACCTCCCATCAGGTAGTTATAGAAAGCAATGAGGTCACCTCTCAGCCTCCTCTTCTCCAGGCTAAACAACCCCAGCTCTTTCAGCCTCTCCTCATAAGGCCTGTTCTCCAGCCCCTTCACCAGCTTTGTTGCTCTTCTCTGGACTCACTCCAGAGCCTCAACATCCTTCTTGTGGTGAGGGGCCCAGAACTGAAAGCAGTATTCGAGGTGTGGTCTCACCAGTGCCGAGTACAGAGGGAGAATAACCTTCCTGGACCTGCTGGTCATGCCATTTCTGATACAAGCCAGAATGCCATTGACCTTCTTGGCCACCTGGGCACACTGCTGGCTCATGTTCAGTCGGCTGTAAACCAACACCCCCAGGTCCTTCTCCTCCAGGCAGCTTTCTAGACAGGCTTCTACTAGTCTGTAGCACTGCTTTTATAGCTGCATCGAGCGATGAGACAGTGAGTTGTGTGGTGGGGTGGCTATTAAAGGCAGTGGTGCGATTCCCTGAGGGGGAACAGCATAAAAAACTCAATTGGGGGTCGGCACTTGGCTCCTGGCTCAATGGCCTTCCTACGTGGTGACTGATGGGAGGGAGAGGTCCTGGAAGCTACTGGGAGGGATTTAAACGGTCCTTAGGGAGCACAAGTGAAGAGAAGCAGGACACATTAAAACAGGGCAGTTTGAGCAGGCGGGGCACAGAGAGGGACTGCAGCATGGCCAGAAGGGACTGAGAACCATGGTGGCTACCCATCAAAAGATTAAGCCTGCACTAAGCATGATGGAAGCTGCCACGCACAAGGACCCCCAGTGGGCACATGCAGCTACCCAAACCCTGGGCTGCAGACAGTGGCCCCCCTCCCACACCAGCTCGTGCCTGTTACTGGCTCCACTTGTGAAAGCTGCACTCGAGTAGGGGAACTCCACTGTATGGTGGAGGAGTTAAGGGAGGAGGTGAAGAGGCTGGGGACCATCAGGGAGTATGAGAGGGAGATAGACCAGTGGAGTAGTGCCCTCTCACTCACTCAGCAGCCTGCTGGAGCTGGTATGTCCAAACACCATCCACCTGCAAACTGCAAGGTTGTGGTTACAAGAGATGGGGAATGGCAGCAGGTTCCTGCTTGACGAAGGAAACCTGCTCCCCTCAGCAAAACCCCAGATCCCCCTGGTGAACAAGTACCATGTGCTGCAGGTGGAATCTAATCCTGAGGATGCGGATGATGGCTCCCACAGCCTAGAATCTTTCACTAGGCCACACCATCCTCAGAAAAAGATAAAAAACACCCTTCATTAAGAAGAAGAGGAGGGTGATTGTTGTAGGGGATTCCCTCCTAAAAGGAACGGAGGGACCCATTTACAGACCAGACCCACTCCGCAGAGAGGTCTGCTGCTTACAGGGGCATCAGTGAAGGAGGTAACTAGAAAACTTCCTTCCCTGGTCCACGAGACAGACTGCTATCCTCTGATAGTAGTCCAAACTGGTAATGATGATTTAGTAAGCAGAAAGACCAAAGCCATCAAGAAAGACTTCAGGGCCATCGGGAAAACGATGGAGGGCTCTGGGGCACAAGTAGTATTCTGCTCCATCCCAATGCCAAATAGAGAGGACCTGGAAGTCAGGAAGAACAACTCGATTAATGCCTGGCTCCAAGCCTGATGTGAGGAAAGGGGCTTCAGCTTCTTTGATCATGGGGTGGCTCATGCCCCCCCAAACTCTGTTGCTAAGAGTGGCAAAAGTGGGTCTTCTAGGGGAGCTAAAGCCCTTGCTAAAAACCTAGCTGAGCTCATAAAGAGAGCTATGGTCAGTTCCAGGCCCCTCACCACAAGAAGGCCAATGGTATCCTGGCTTATATCAGAAACAATGTGACCAGCAGGTCCAGGGAGGTTATTCTCCCTCTGTACTCGGCACTAGTGAGACCACTCCTTTAATACTGTGTTCAGTTCTGGGCCCCTCACCACAAGAAGGATGTTCAGGCTCTGGAGTGAGTTCAGAGGAGAGCAACAAAGCTGGTGAAGGGGCTGGAGAACAGGCCTTATGAGGAGAGGCTGAAAGAGCTGGGGTTGTTTAGCCTGGAGAAGAGGAGGCTGAGAGGAGACCTCGTTTCGTTGCTCTCTATAACTACCTGATGGGAGATTGTAGAGAGGACGGTAATGGCCTCTTCTCCCAAGTGACAGGGGACAGGACAAGAGGGAATGGCCTCAAGCTCCACCAGGGGAGATTTAGGCAGGACATCAGGAGAAAAATTTTCATAGAAAGGGTCATTGGGCACTGGCAGAGGCTGCCCAGGGAGGTGGTTGATTCACCTTCCCTGGAGGTATTTAAGGCACTGGTGGATGAGGTGCTGAGGGGCATGGTTTAGTGTTTGATAGGAATGGTTGGATTCCATAATGGGTGTCTTCCAACCTGGTTATTCTATGGTTCTATGAGTGAAGCAGTACATTATGAGTGCTTAATGTTAGGGTGGGACCTAGCTGAGTCCTCCTCAGCTGCCACAGGTGTGCAGCTCAATGGACTGCCTGCAGGACAGTCAGGGTCAAGTGTTTGGCAATCCAGTCATTACAGGCCAGGACCACTAACAGCTTCAGGTGAGTGATTTTTGTTACTAGTAACTCCTGTGTGGCTTGTATAGAGGAGCATAATCTTATGGAATGTTGACATTTTCACTTACAGAAGAGAAGACAACAGAACATGGGTAGATCCTCAGCTGTGTATTTTGTCACTACCCAATCAGCTTACACCAGCTAAGCAGCTGTCCCTGCATTACTCAAAGCAAGACCTAGATTTCCATATGTTTGGCCCATCATCTAAGTGGTTCCATTGCTTCTATGTTTCTAATGGCTGATGTATGGGATAGTTTTCTTTTTAGTCCCACAGAACATGTCATATGAAGTCAACAAATTGTCTCAGCCTTGAAAACCTTTGGGCTCCCAACGACCTTGCTCTGTTCCAGTAACTTACTCTACTTGCTCTTGCTGTTTAGGAACCTGATCGAAACAGCATAAAAATGAGAATCTTTATGCGCCTACAAAATGATGAAGGTGAAACCTTCGTATGGGCCTTAACATTTGTGCTGCAAAATCTTGTATGTAATTCTTACGTTAACCCAACTCTGTGTAACTGTTTGGCTGTTCTCAACAGAAGTAGTACAGATGGTGACTCCTGGCAGGCAATGTTATGGGAAGACATTATGCTGTGTGTACAGGTTGTTACGCTAACTGACAGTTTTTATGCAGCATAGACGGCTGAGATTTTTAAAGTCAGAAAATTACCATTTGCAATTCAGAGGTCAGCTCTTTCTCTAGAAGACTTAAATAGCCCAGTCCTGAAGCAATGGTGCTGTATGTTATCCCTGCTTGTTGCCTTGAAATCATAGTTGTGAGAATAAAAAGCCAGTTGTCTGTTGTAATAACATTGTAGTGAAATATAGATGCAATGCCTGTGACCCTGTTAGATATACAGGATATAATGCAGTATGAAAACAGCCAAACTCTCCTCTGATCCATACTGGGAAAGTCAAAGGAGCTTTCCGTCTGTGAATGATCTATCTCGATACAAAAACATGGAATTTGATGTGCCTGTTCACAGTCCATAATGGAAAAGGACCTCTGTCAGGGGTGAGGTATTCCAGTGGGGTATGTCTGGTACTGGGGTTAAATCTATTTTATTGATTTAAAAAAAGAGGAACCAGCATACTAATGACACTTTCAACTGAAGAAATTGCTCATAGCCCTTTGGGCAGGGTAAACTAATATAAAAGAGCTTAATAAAATTAAGAACGTGAACACAAAACAACGAAACTACATTTATGAGAAACGGGAAGATGACCCATATTAAAGGGAAAATTATCTTTCATGTGGAAATTCCATTGGAAGAAGGAAGCTAACCACTAATAAAGCCAAAACTCAGGTCTGTTAGTGGACAATTGTGTGATATATGCTAGACCTTTAGACAGCAGGGAATACCATCAAGAATGTCAGCAGCTTTTCCTTCTATTTCATCTTGCAGCGTGTCAGTCTGTGGCTCAGTGCACTGAAAGTGGAAGAGTGCTGTGTTATTGTGGCTCTCCTTTCTTTGAGAGGAAGAATACAGATGGGGAATAACATTGCTCATCCTTCTCATGCCCCGAGAAAAGAAGAGCACTTGCCTCATATCCTGCTTAGGCTGAAGTGATGTGTCATGGAACCTAGATTTTAATAAGCAGAGCGCTGTAGCCCTTAAATAAAATAAAAAGAAACTAGACCAGATTAGTTTAATCTTTTCTAAACTGTTACTTATATTGTAGATAGGAGAGAACGTGAATTTTACACAACTATTTGGAAGGTATAAAGCTTAAAGAACCACAAAGGGACAGAAATTGAAAGATAAAAGGAAATCTGAAATGGATACCAGAAGATGATTAATATGTAAAATCTATTAAGGATGTGAAACAGCTGCTTGAGGAATAGAATGGGAGAATTCTCTTCTAAAGATTTTTAAAAATGGAAATAACACTGGCACAAAACCTAATTCTATGTACACAAGTGTGTGAGGAAAAAAGTAGATGGATTAAAATATCATAATTCTGATGATGTTTAACCTCTCTGGTATATTTAGGGGATTCAGTAACTCTAATTTTGAAATTAATCTTTTAAATCAATCTAATAGTATTTATCTTCACTATAAGGATGAGAAACTACCATCTGATAAAGAAATCAAGTACATCTCCTGAGACATAATATTGTGAACATTTTATTTTTCCTCTGACCTATTACTGAAATGAGAAGGTAAAATTCATGTTCTTCCATCCAAATATCTTTATTTAGCTTGTGAAGAGAAGGAAAAGATGTTTCTCTCCTACAGTGGCTAAGAGTGTATTCAGTCAGGAAATTCACAAATTGGTGATGCTTTGATAACAGGCTTATGTCAAGCGAACCAGGTGTGGACAAAGTTGGTTGATTAAGCAATATCTAAGTGATCAGTGTGATTAGCTCTAAAAGGAAGCGGCTATCACTTGGAACAAGAATTAGTTTCTAATGAATAGTATTGCTTTTTTGTAATTGTATATCAAGCAAAAGATCTAATAGACAAATTGGGGGATTTTTTCAAGGCTAACCAATTAAACATAGCCTCAAAGATGTCTATGGCCATGTGACAAGTGAAAGTTAGAAAGGGTTCTAGTAATTCAGAATTTCCATTCTAATCACTACCAGTCAAAAGGCTTTTCTTTCATATGGGAAATACTTTGTAGCAAAACTTTTTGATGAGCCCCAAAGGCCTTTAGGTAATATGCTTATTCTACTTTGCTAATGATCCTAGTAACTTCTAACTGTGACTCAGTCTGCTATAATTGGCTTAGTCCTCCAAAATTTTGAGTTGAAATTCCAAAGATAGGTTTCATACTAAATGGAATACAATAGGAGAAAGTTTTAGTAGAACTTGAAATATGTGCAATTAGAACCCTGTAATGTTCCTGGAAAACCTATTCTAACATTCAGTTGTTGGTACATAGTGCTTCTAATATATGAACTTCAAGCAGGTATAGATTATGCCTATCACTTGCTGACCTTTTGAGAATGGATATGAAGAACTACTTACTTTTATTCTGCAAAAGACATTTATATTTGAAGATTATTCTCCTTTAGTCCTTCCTTTTCTTAGCTTAAACAAGTCCAGCTGCTAGTTTTTTATTTATTGGTGACATCTTCTGAAGCAGACACAATTTGTGGGGTTGTCCTCTGTACTCTTTGCTGTTGGACCACATCTCTCCTGACAGACAATGTTTCAGTGGTAGCCTTATCAGCCCTAAGGGGAGAACAAAATGATATTGTGCATCTGGTAGGCTGTATGCATGTTTGTATGTTGCACTACGATGACTGCCCCTTTGCTACAGCATGACAGTTGCTGCTATTGCCTGATGCAGCTATTCAAATGTACTTCAATGAAATATTTGGGTCACAGTTAATAGAAAAGAATGATTAACTGCTCTCTGTTTACTGTATCCATGGACACAGGACTTTTAGATTTTCAAGGGTTTTTTTTAATGTACAAGTTGTTACCTAAATAACTTGGGACATCATATACTCTTATATCTTCCCTCTTAATGACAAATATTTTTTATGTTGCGTACTGTCTCTGACTTATATATTGAAAACAGGTTTAAACTGACATTCGTCTTAATCACGATGTGTAATTGACAGTAGTAAAGGTGTTTAAATAAACTACAGTAATCTAAATGGACATCTTGCCTTATGGAGTAGAGAAATGAGGAGGGGCAGACCAATGATAAACTGAAGTCTCCGTCTGGTGAAAGGACATATGTTTCAGGAAACCATTAGGAGCTAGTACGGACTGTGTAACATCATACCTGTTTTCTCCTCATGTTGAGGAGGGGTTGAGAGTGAAGAAAAAATGATAGTATTTTCTTACTACTGTGAAATTGT
This sequence comes from Clamator glandarius, assembly GCA_033459285.1. NCBI lineage: Eukaryota > Metazoa > Chordata > Aves > Cuculiformes > Cuculidae > Clamator > Clamator glandarius. Next base: position 786,908 of record JAUNZM010000091.1, on the reverse strand, counting down.
GGAACTACTGAAGAATTCCATATCACCTGGTCCAATCAAGGGTTGAAGTTTGAAGCTAGTGCTCTGCAGGTGTGTGCTGCTGCCACATTCTAGCTAGAGACAAATGTTACATTTTTGGTATATATTGTCATTTTTATAAGAGTAACTCAGGCAGCAGTGGTTAGTACATAATCAGTGTGCTACATTAATTCTTTACATGTGTGATTTCCTCCCTGTCCTCATATCTCTTAAAGATCTTTTCCCTTTCCCCTCTAGCCTCTCTTGGTAGTGTCAGCTTGGCTTTTCTTAAGTTTGTTTGGAATGGGAATTGAGAATATCTGTCTAATCATTGAAGTAAGATGCAGAGTTACTGAACCATCTAGCAACGTGTTATCTGAATAACACGCATTGTATCTGAAAGCAGATGATGTAAAATATATTTCCTCTATGTAGTCAAAGTGCAGAAACACACATAACTTGACTTTTTCCTGGCAGTTACTGATCTAGTTTACTTGTAGAACTGAGTGCAGGACAGAGTTCTTAATGTATTTGTTTTCATCTTCTTTGGCCTTGACTGGCAGATTATGGGATTTTTATATTGTCAAGTGATAGGCTCTAGCAATAAAACTGAGTGTAGTCTGAATCTGGTGTTGCATTTCTACACTGAGTTATAGACAAGCTTCACTGAAATCTGATCACATAAATGAGTTAATGATTTTCTCTACTTATTCGAGCCAAGATCCGCCTCTAGTACATTTAAAATATTCATTATATGACTATCAGCATCCCTTGTTTCCAACCAATTTTCTACTCATTTAGGACAAAATTTATCTAGTAAAGCAGTTTCTCCTTTACTGTATTTCTCATAAGTTAAAAACAAGAGAAAAAATACCCAAAACCTGCCAAGCCATTGCTATTATAAACCATTTAATACGCTTTATGATAGTAATAATAACCCTTGAAACTGATTATATTACTGCGGTTTGTTATAGTGCCCTTGTCTTCAGCTTGGCCCATTAACTGAAAACTGAGCCATTAACTTATAATGGGATGATTTCTTCAGGATTGTTACCTGATTCATAGTTTGGACATAAATATTTTTGAAAGAGAGTGGGATGGTAACAAAATGTAACAAAAATCTCCCAGTTTGCTTGTTATGTAGTAGAGATATATTTTGACTGAATGTCTGTCAGGCTTGCATTTAGTTTATTTTGGTATCTGTGTCATCAAAGATGGAAGCGTGCAAGCAGCACATTTCTTTTTCTTGAAGGACCCTTGTTGGTCCAGATAATCAGTGGCGGATGTCATACGACAAAAATGACATTAAATATGACAGTCTGACAATGGAGACTTAAAACCTGATCCTCGTTGTGGGGAATTTTGCCTATGGCTTCAGTGGAAAAATATTGAAGGCCAAAGACAAGCAGCAGATTTTACATGTCTTCAGAAAAGGTATAACATTGGATATAAGGGGGTAGAGGAGGGGAAGTCTTAAGCAAAAATCTATTCCAACTAGCGTAGTCTTCATCTTTACAGCCAAAAAAATATTATTCAATGAATTTATAGAGCTAATCGCATCACAGGGTGGAAATCCTACAAAAGTTCCCTAAAGTATATCCTTAGCATATTTCTGTGACCTACATTTTCAGTTCCTCAAGTAATCTTTTTCTTTGAGTAATACAATGCCAAATCTGAGAGAGATTAATTATTCGTTATACAGCATTATTAATTAACCCTGCAATCCACTCCAACTAAATGTAGAGCTATTAATACAGTTTTGGTGGGATAGCTGGAATTACTTCACTGCTTCTTCCAGATACATCAGACTTCTAGGTTTTCTTTTCATATCCTTCTTAGATTTTGTCATTTCATCTGCTATGAATTGTCAGCCAGAATGACAAAGTTCTACTGTATCATGGAATTGTGGAATGGTTTGGGTTGGAAGAGACCTTAAAGCCCATCCAGTTCCAAACCCCTGCCACAGGCAGAGACACCTTCCATTGGATCAAGTTGCTCAGAGCCACATCCAACCTGGCCTGAAACACCTCCAGAGATGGGGCATCCATAACTTCTCTGGGCAACCTGGGCCAATGCCTCGCAATAGTATCAGTAAGCTATATAAACAACCTTTAAAATATACTCATAATAGCTTCTGGTAGTGATTATTTGAGCTGAGGCATGCCTTTCCTAGTATCAGTTTGCTAGTGTGAAGGAAGTGCAGAAAAATCCTTTTTCCTACTTTGTAGAAGCTATTTGTATTTTGATTACCCCTTCTTTGTGACTAAAGAGAGAAACCTGGCAACACAGGTCTTCTTTCAAGAAGGACACCTGTGTTCATTCTGTCATGCCCATATAAACAGCCATTCCATAGGCGTGGAAGCATGATGTCAGGAAAAACACTTTATGTATCTGTCCTTGTGGCATCTTTGTGGCTGTATCACTCCTGATTCGGGGACTATCAGAACTGGGGAGGTAAAATGAACTGGACATAGTTCTTCAAAAGGCTACAGAGGCCTGCGCCTTGCTGAAATCAACAAAGTTGGCTTTGGTTATCAATGGCTTGTTAAGGTGTTTGAATGAGGCTTCACAGTATTCAATGAGAGGTACATCCATTGACTCCATTGTAGGAGGACTGGATAGTCATTTAATTTGACTATATGCACAGATGTATAGGAAGTCATGATGGTCAATATCACAGGGATAGCAAAAGCACATGTGGATGTTAAGACAAAATAATATTGAAACTGTTAACCTCAGTCAGAACTAGTGATGTTATATGAAGCAGGGGAGGGGAGGGCAGAATCTTTGCAAAGATGGGTTTTCTTTCTGGCTTTTTAACCTTCTCAGACCTTCATCTTGAACAGCTTAGCCAAATATTTATTATCATAAATTCTGATTGTTATTACTTAAACTATGTTGATACTAATCCATGAAATGTGAACATAAAATAAATAAGAGCTTACCATGGAAAAACATCACTCACTTGGTTTATCAGCTTGGACAATAACAGTCAGAAATAAAGATAATAAACTTTCTTTGTTTCAAAAAAAGAAAAGGCTAAAATAAACTCCTCTACAATTATTTTAATTACTGTCTCCAAAGACCCCTACATATGTTGTGGTTTAACCCCAGCCAGCAGCTAGGCATCATGCAGCTGCTCACTCACCTCCCCACCCGCCCCCAGCAGTGGGACAGGGAGGAGAATGAAAGAAAGTAAAGCTCTGGGTTTGAGATAAAGACACTTTCATAGGAGAGCAATCGGGGAGAAAGAATAATAATAGAGTCTCTGTTAATTAACTGTCCCATATGAAACCAGGACAATGTGTCAGTGACACTGGTGACAAAAGAAGGGTAATATCTTGACTGTTTTTCTTCCAGAATCTCATCAAGTTATATAAGGAATTTGCCCTAGAAAATAATCATTGTAATCTAATACTACATCAACCAGTTTATTTTTATGGGCTCTTATAAGCTGATAGGATGAGTTTTGTTTCACTGTTTTAAAAAATTTTCAGACACTAAAATGATATAAAACTGAACAACTGTATAGAAATAGAGCTGATTATTTTACAGGTTGCCTTGGGTCCTTTGATAACTGTAATTTGGTCTGAAGTTGTAAAACAATTTGTTTGTGAGCGGTGTTAATAGTAGTAAAACTCTTCCTCCTTTCAGTACAGCAATATAATGTTTCATAGAATTTAGGATGGTTTGAGTTGGAAAGGACCTTAAAGGTCACCTAGATCCAACCCCTCTGCCATGAGCAGGGACACTTCCAACCACCCACTTCTCATTCACCATGTCCTTGAACACTTGCTATAATGTAGGTTAAATATTGCACTTCCATCACCGAGAAATCTGAAGTTTCCTGAGTGGATGCAGTGATTGGAACAAAGTAAGTAATTTTGAAATAATATAAGGATACGTGTGCCTGTTTTCTTTTTGTATATTTAACCCAACAGACAATCTGAACTACACTAGCATCGATAAAGACCACTGAAAGGTAGCACTATAGGCTATTTCTCCCCTCCTACTTGCTTGTGCTTGTTTCTGCTAAGCAATTTTACTCTGAAGGCATGAAGTGGTACCAAGATTATATTTATCTACTCCAAAATGTTATATTTGACTGCCACACATTGTGAAAATGAGATAAGGAAAGAATCTATGTATTTATATCCTGTACCATGAAGTGCATACATTATGATTTTAACATTAGCAGAACTAGTAATGAATATTCATGCTTATCAGTCTCGTTCTAATTAAAACTACTTAGTTTTAGACATTGACATGAAAGGCTAAACTAGCTCTTTATAGCTGTTAAAATAAGTTGTTTTAACATTCCATGGATTGTGTGGGTTTTTCATGCTGAGAACTTGTATGCTAAAAAGTATTGATAACAACAAAACCATTTAAGAACATTTATGATAGTAATAATAGTTTAAGAACATTTTAAAACTAGAGCCTTATATGATGACTAAGAATGGTGTTTAATTTATTTAGCCTCACAGTGCTGTTGTGAGGATAAATGGTTTCAAGTCTGTTTTTTTCTGGGCAGATTTTAACATGTAGAGAAATTAAGATCTGGATTTCATGAACAACTTGGTTCCCAAACACTGTAGTATTGTAGGTCCTGCAAACAACATTTAGTGATGCTATTTGGCCTGAAATTCCATGATACGATAGAAAACTTTGTTTGCTGTGGAGTTGTAAGCAAAGTTTGGCTCTTATAATCCTACTGACTGCAGGGGTTGAGTAAGAGAGTAGATCCTTAAAAGCAATGCTCAAATTCAGGGTCAGCTGAATCACTTTGAGTCCAGGTGCCCAGCCTGCCCACAGCCTAAGCTACTGCCCCTGTGAAGAGGAAATTATGATTGTAGTATGGATGACACTTAGGGTTTTTTTAGCATCCAAGGTTCTCTCCTCAGTCTTAAGGACTTTCTCTACTGTTCATACAGTTATGTGAAATTTAGAAAGCTGTTCAGGTCTTTTCCCCGTCAACTCCTCATTTCCAGCTTGTACTTACTGGCCAGGACTGGTTTGTACCATTGACCAGTTGAACTGCTTTACTTTTCCTAATGAATAACAATATTTCAACATTTTTTCCCCTCCCAGATGGCAGAAGTTCAGATTTGCCTTAGTCCATGTCAATGTAGATTGTCTCAGGCTTTTCTCAAACTGTTGTTCATCGTTGTTCTGCCAGTTTGAAGAGCAGAACCTTTTCTTCCCCGCCCCCCTGTATAGAGAATCATTAAAAAAAATTGCTTTAGACGTTTTCCGAAGATTATGATTTAAAGTCTTATAATCTCCTGAGGTCCTTTGCAAAATAGGTCAGTCTCTGATCATTCTTGAGCAGTTGCCAACTTGCCAGAAATATATAGAGAAGGATAGGATGTGTCTGCTTTTCTAATTAGCTTTTTTTCATAAAGTAACTTATGTAACCCTCTTTTTAAGTGACAAAAAATTAGGCTGCTCAAAAAATGTGTGTTTTCCACTGGGTTTTATATCGCTGCTTTGAATGATTTCAAAATTATAGTTAAACTAAACTGGTGTAAACTACAATTCAAATCATATGTCTTTTCAGGAATTACTTTTTCCCTCCTATCAGCTTTTAAAGGTAATTATGAAGTTCTGAATCGTCTACTGTCAGCAGGCAGTTGTGAATATACTTGGACGATGACAGCATAGAAAAGAATGTTTCTTTTTCCATTATTTACTTAAATGGGCTCTAATTTCAGGTGATGGATCTTGATCTGGATTTGTATGCAATCTTTAGAATACATACTCAAAAAAAATTCTTTAAACCATCAGAAATCACATCAAAATCCTTTCTTTCAGGGTTACTGTAGTAATGTTGTCTTGTGCCTCCTGGATGTAAGTCTAGGAGAACATATATGAACTCATCTGAGAGAATTATACATGTCCCAATGTTGATGAGATCTAGTACATAAGCAAAATTTATTTTGGATATGGCAGTATGATTAAAATGTATCCTTTTAGATGTTGTAGGCAAAAGCCAAAAGAGTGAACCAGTGGAATTAATATAAATATTCCTCCAAGAGTTTCAGATGAGAAGTGCCATATTCCTTAATCTAGCACAGATTCCTTTGTCTTTTACTAAACAGAAGAGTAAATAGATCCACGTGCACTTGGTCACTTGATATAAGTCTGCTCAGACTACTGCTGAGCTTAATTGATAACTGCTTTAATGAAATTACACGAATAAATATGGGGATCCTGTTCTGATATGAAAGGGGGGAAACTACCAGCGTAAGTACTAGTAAGTCACATCTAAGGGAAAATAGCCACAGCAAAGGGTGAAGATTGAATTGGAGGAAGGTAGGAGAATGTGAGTAAACATCTGTTGCTTTCACTGGTTTTGTGCATCTTGTATGATTGAGTCGGGGAACTCAATTTCTGATAACATTATTTTATAGAATCACCAGGTTGGAAGAGACCCACTGGATCATCGAGTCCAACCATTCCCACCAATCTCTAAACCATGCTTCTCAGTATCTCATCCACCTGCACCTTAAACACGTAAACAAACACCAAAACCTACCACTACTGGGTATTAAAACACAGAAAATGCTTTATCATGTTTGGGCACAGTCAGGGAGCTTTTCTGCCTTGGCTTTGTTCTACTGGTTAATAAAGTGCATCTTTACAAATACTATGAACAGAAATAGTTGGCACAAAGATACTTTTTTTCCTTTTCAACATTTACTTGATTGGAATGTGACCTCAGCCCTCCAAAACATCACACTCTCCTGGTGTGTTTTGGTCGCATTAGGCAAAAGCGGTTGTGGGAGATGCAGCTCTCCATGATGAGGTATGGAGCAATTTCTCGAAGGAGAGTGAAAGAGCAGGAGCAGCCAATTTCTCCTGACCCTGAGACCTTTGAAGTATTCATATACGCTGGGCACAGTCCCAGCCCTTTTGCAGGTGGAGTACAGCAGCACACAATGGGGCTGGAATGTCTCTTATGAGAGTTTTGTAAAGGTATAAATGGGTAGGAAAAACAAAAAATGAAATTAATGTTAAGTATGTGGTACTGGGCTATTAAAAGAACCCTTTGAAATGGGGACATTGCCAGTAACAATGTTGTTCAATCAAATAAGAGTCTTTGTAAACAGGGTAATTATTATTTACATATATATTTTCACCTGCGGAAAATCAGAACTGATAAAATGGTGCTCAGTGTAAAATAGTAACAGGTCAGTCTTCATGTAATTATCATGCCTTGCAGTTGGTAGGAACAGTTACATTGTTATAGTAAATGCAAATAACATCTGTGCTTCAGCCGTTTGATCAAAATGTTGGTATTTCCATTTTTTGTTGTGCCATTTATTTTCTTCTATCTTTATAACTATTGAATATTCAAACTAATGTTTCAAGCTTCAGTGCAGTACTGAAGATGATAAAAAGATGTTAGCAAGTTCAACTGTTCTGCTTGCAGGAATTCACATGTGTTAGATCTCCTGGTTCTTTAACAGTATTTACATGTTTTGTGTCTGTCCAGTTCTGCAGGCAGCTTTCCTGTCAATGTAAACTGGGGTTCTGCATGTAAAAAGACTGGTACTTCCATAGCACATAAGCCCATCAGTTTAGGGAGGATTTGGATAACAGTGATTTTTCTCTGAAATAAAATATTGAAGAACTTCTATTCCAAGCAAATACAGAGACTTGTTTTCCTTCTTTTTTCTGTTAGAGGTTTAGGAATAACTTGGAAAGCTGATCCTATAGCTCGTTTCTTTATTTCTAGGTCTGTTATATCCAGATATTTTGGCACTTGAACAAATTCAATTTTGCCCTACTTGAAGTAATTCAAATTGCCTTATACTGAGTGTTTTCAGAGATAGCAGTGCCTAATATTTTGTTAGAGAAGAATTTGTACTCCAAGATTATAAAGGTCTTCCCCTTTTCCATCCACTGGATGGACTGATTTCAGAAAACATTGTTAATCTTTGGAACTTGCTTCTTTAGGGAACTGTTCCTGGCTAAAATTTTGTGAATATGGGCTGTGGCTTTGCCTTGTCACAGGAAATTGTTATTCCTTGCTTATCACACACAAATAAATCCTAAGAGAGTTTTGTGAAGAATAGTTTCATATGACAAGTAGATGTGAAATATTTGTGGATTGACAAATACTTCTGAAATGGAACCATTTGACTTATTTCGGAGAGTACCAAATGGTGTGTATTTTTGTAGATGCTATTCCTTTTATCCCACTTTAACTTGGACATTTCAGAATATTGAAATTCACATGGGCACATATTGGGTAATAAGTGATCATGGACTGATGGTGTCATTCTTCAGAGTGACTCAAGTCTGTAGACTCTGCAAATTGATATAGAATTTGCACTGAATAGATTAATGGAAGACAGAATTCCCTTTAAGAATATTTGAAATTGGGAAATCGAACCACAGGATTATTCTCTTGGGCAGGTATCAAAGGCTTAACTGTGCAATGCCAACTTGAAGTTTTTGGGCAAAGCGTTCTGGTTCAAATTTTCAGGTAAAAAGTGTTAATGGACTATTGTGGGGTCATTTTTATTCTTGTAGTTTTAATATAGTACAACTTCATTGACTTTCAATTTAGATAAAAGCTGCAATATATTAAAGTGATGAAAACTATGTGTGTAAGCTGAGATTTTAGGACCTTTTGGAAAAGATCTGTGTCTGTTTAGCATATCTTTAATAAATTCTACCCTGTGGACTATTTTTAGACAGGACTTCTGTTTTGCTGTCTAAATCTTTTGCCACTTGTTGAATTGTTTTAATAAATTTTTGATGTTTAGATTAGCTTAATTAGATCACTCAATCGTTTGATGTGTTCAAATGTGTTATAGCATTCCCACTTTGATTTTGACACTTGGTTTGAGCACTTTCAGCTTCTAGATGCAAGTAATTTGCTCATATAATGCATTAAGAGTGGAAATTGATGTGCAGCCTGGAAAAATACCTGTTCCACGACCCAGCGTGCAAAGGTGTCAGAAGGACATCAATATTTGATGGAGGCAAAAAATAGGCAGCATTTTGAGGGAATAATGGTTAACCTAACAAACACTGCCCAGCTTTGACTGGCAAATAAGTTTTGTTTCTCATATCACAAAATAGATGCAAGCCTTCAATCACATTATTGCTCAGCAGATAGCTCAGTTAGTTTTATCCTTGCTCCTTTCACCTGAACTATGTTCAGATTGTAAGTATTTCAAGAGTCTTGTAAATCTTTTTTGACTGAAAGCAATGTATTTCAGTACTTTATAGTCATAATTTGAATAGTTTGTGGAATAATTGTTGAGAGGAACTGTGTGGTGCTGTTTCTGTTTCCACTTGATCCATGACAACATCTGACCAATGTGTCTCTGATGGTCTTTTCTGTTCACAAGAATACAAAGGCCTGTAACAACTAGGGGTAGCAAATAAGAAATTTAACTCTTGGTTTTAGTCCTGGAGGTTGTGCACTGTGTGTCAGATATATAGTGGCTATTTTGCTCTAATTACAAATATGTCTATGTGAAAGTGAAGTAGTTTGCACAGAGTGCAGATCACAGTTTTGGAAGGTTCTTTCTGTTTACATCTATGCTAGTGAAACTTGCTTCAATTATTTGTTTTGGTTTGTGGTTTGAAATCTCTTTTGTCTAATTTTGTTTGGGTTTGCTTGTTTTTTGAGGGGGGTGGTTTGTTGATTATTGTTTTGTTTTAACAATTGCAATCGGAATAATGGGCCTGGAGAGGTGTATTAGTAGAAATACCTTGGGGAAATATTTTTGAGAAAGATCTCACTGTATTTGCCTAGTTTTAATTCTTGGTGCAGCTGATTATCCTGCCCAATCCATAGTCTCAGTATTTTATACTAAATGAGTAAAGTTTTGTCATTCTGATGATGTAATCTTCTGTCTGCATCTTACCAGACTTCATCACCCATTTTCAAAGCTTAGCACTTTATCCTAGGCTGCCTCTCACACAGCTGCCTCTAAATAAATTGATACTCATAAATAATTTGACAATGGTTAGAGAGCTAACATGGTAAGATCACTGCCTGTCACAATTACTACCATTCCCTTCTGGACTGTTCATTGCTTGCTCTGTCAGCAGCAGGGTATTAGCCTTTTTATTATTATTATTTTGAAGCAACATGATGCCTATATTTTAGTGGCACTGTTTTGAGACTAAGGCCCCTGTGCATTACTGTGTTATCTGAAAGAAAATGTTATTAAACAAAATTCTCTTTCAGAATGAAATGTAAATCTCATCTCTGACTAGAACATACCTCAATAATATATTTGAACATATGCACAGCATAGCTACTCACATATGCAAATAAATAATTAAAGGACATTAATGATTTGGCTTAAGGGTCAATAAAGAAATCCCTGACTGCATTACAAATATCCTTACTCATATCCTGTCTCTTTACCCTCTGGGTTTGTTTGTTTATTTTTGAACACTACTGCAAAGAGGGAAAGTTTTACAACATGAGCCAGCTCCACTTCTGAATAGAGTAGGATTTTCTGAATATTGATGAGCACAGAAATACAAGATGATTGTCCCCACTCCCCTAATCCACTGGGTGATGTCCATTGGGTCCGCTGCTGATGTGCTCAGTAATGAAGACAAATTGAGCAGATTCTTCTGTTCATTCACTACATAATGCATTGTAAACAATAAGGCAGAGTTTAGAAAGTAGAATTTAAATGGATAATATGAGACTAGACTTGAATTTCTGTTTAATTGAAGGCAAACACAGATTTTCCTATAGGACTTCCAGAATATAAAATTTCCAATTTAAACGAATTTTTAATAAAGCATTCCCTTGTGGTGCATATAACCCAAATGTTCTATTAGAACCAGAAAATGAAACTCTCTCAGAAGTCTAAACAAATGTATAAATGGCTAGTTTATTTTCACTTCAGAATTAAATGGGAAAAGTAAGCAAGCAAAATCATTGGTAAAATAGAAAGTAAATTTAAGACATTGTTTTAAATCCCGTAATTAAAGGCGTGTGTATGTTATACAAACAAGTATAGGTCTGTTTTTTTTCTGGCATGATTTTGACAACTGGCGTATTTGTTGTAACATGAAGTCTGTAGATATCCAAAACTTGGAAATGCTATCTACCTGAATGTGCTTGGGTTTGAGAATGACAAGAAAAGTAAATCTTTTTTGCCTTAATTACCACATTAATCATAATGAATATTGAGTGATGCTATTCGTATCGATAATGTTTAAAATGCTGATTTAGTTCCAGGCTCAAACTTTATGAAGTCTGCCTAAACTTTTCTTTGTCTATTTGTTAACTTCAGGGTTACCTTTACCTGACCCAATTAGATCTGCATACAGTACACTTGTAAGAATAATTTCCTTTCAGTTCTGTTTTACATGGTATCTCATGCTTGTATATCAGTGAATGCCTAAAAGAAGTATCCAAATCAGTCAGCCACTGCTGTGAGACAAAGTAGAATACATACTACCTAATACACATAAGCCAGTTGCCTATATTGGCATTTTTTCCTTGAACCAGTGCAAGTGATGATTTACTTTGTTTTTAATTTCTCCTTTCTTGTACTACTGAGAAAGGAGAAAGCCTTAAAATTCTGCCAATGTGTTTACCACGGAGGCAGCCAATTCTAGGCACAAAGTACTTGAGTCCTTTCTTGGTCTGGCCATATGTGAAAGCTGGTCATTAAATTAACTCTTTTGCCTTTTAGTTTACATATACTGGAAGGAATGGGTTTTTCAGAACAGCATTGGCCAGGGGAACTAGATTATTGACACAGACAGGAACTAGATGATCTCTAAGATACCTTCCAGCCACCTCAAACCATTCTATGATTCAATGACAAGAGGGAAAAGGGCCACCAACTTTGCCACCAATGATAACTAAATAGTAGTGGAAACTGGTAATCCAGGATGAAAACTGGGGTAGTTCCTAAACTAAAGTAATTGGGCTCTGTGTCTGACAATGAATTTCAGGCAGCATAAACTTAAGTGCCGCTACCAACGCTAGAAGATGATTGATTAGAATTGCATTCAGTGATGGATCTAAATATCCCACTGTCAGAGTCACGGGAGGCTGCTGCCTCCTGCCACCTTCTCAAGAGCTGCAGTTATGGAAAGACAGAGTAAAGGGAATTGGAGGTCTCATTTGTCATTAATCTTAGTAGTAATATATTTATCTTTCTTTCAGTACAGAATCATACTATTGTCACCATGCATTCTGTGGCTTCTCTAATAGTATCTCATGTCTCAGTCGAGGCTATCAAATAGCTGCTCTTGAAAAGGATGCTGTTTGCACTTTTCTTCTATTCAGACCTTTGTTTCAGCAGCCTGCTAAACAAAGTAGTACTTGGATCTTAAAATCACTTATTATTATAAGCCTCAGTACTGGCTGAATTATACTGACATTTTAATCTTTATTTTTGTGGTCTGCTTGTAAATTCCACAGAATTGCAGATTTTATACTCTAAACAGCGCTTTTCTTAATGTGTGTAGTTTCTCTACAGCTACAGAACGAACATTCTATCTTGTGTATTCCTGGCTTCCTATTGTGCTGGATAACATCTCAGGTACAGAGAGAAAAATAAAACACAATCTGATTGCAGTGGATTGATAATATGTGTTGTTCTTCTCTAAGCCCATTCATATGGGGCTTAGCTCATTCTTATGGCATGTGTGTGGGTTTGTTAATTTATGCCAGCTTTATCAAATGTAGCTGTCTGGATCTACAGCTCTGAAATAGCGAATAGTGAAGGACTGATTTTTAGGTACTCAGAACATCTCTGGAGAGAAGGGGTTATAAAAAAAAAAGAGGTCACTGACAAGTATTTGACTTCCCTGGGATGGAGCTACTCAAGTCTTAAAAGTTGTTGAGAATTTTTGTTGCCTGTTGTTCTAATAACGTGCATGCCAGTGATGTCAACATAATGTGCTGAGGAAATGTCACATATGTCTGCAATTGGCTACTTCTGGCTAGCCAAGCACAGCTGGAAACCTGGAAAACAGATGTTGCTTCCCATCAAGCAAGGGTCAAAGCAGACTTGGCACTTAGAATGTCTATATTTCTCCATCCAAAAACTAATCCTTGGGTAGTTTCAATGGAACAGTAAGTATTTTAGCAGCTTCTCTCTCTCTCTTTCCTTTTTTTTTTTTTAAATGTGCAACATTATGCTTGTAGTCCAGAGTAACAAAGTAATGGGCGTGCATCCAGGCAACACTGGACAGTTACTGAGAGAAGGTTCCAAACAAAAGAAAGTCAATGGTGAAGTTCAGAGAGCCACGCCTGGTAACTCTGTAATACTTACCAGCATACACTAAACAGAGATTCCTGCTGACTAAGACAGAGATTTGAAGCCACCTGGCTGAAGTCTGCTTTGTAAGCCTGAGAACAGCAGTTTATGGATCTTTATCCCAAGAAAATTCTCTGTTCTTTGCATTTCGTTCCTATATACCACTCTCAAAAGATTGAATAGGATTGCTTTGTGACTGGCACATAAAGAGCAGAATTTGGAAACAATGCACTGTACAGATTCCAGTGTGGACTGCACAGAAGCTTTGAATGAGAACCAAGTCTTTTCTTCCTAGCTCCAAATGTGTAGCTGTAAATCAGGACTTGGTTCACAGAAATGGTGGTTAAGTTTCTTTCTGTGCTATGAATGGGCAACAGCATATGGAGGCTGAAACCTAGTGGTGGAGTATTGCCAAAAAGGCCTTACTTAGGATAAGAAAGCAGAAACCTTCTGAGCAATCTAGTAGCAAAGCTCCTGGTGGGCAAAACTTGTGTATTACCTCTACAGCTGACAATAATAGAGAATGAGAAAAGAGCTAAAATATTTACACCTGAAGTAGTTGATTTCCCTTCCACCCACCCCACCCCCCTTTATTTGATGCTTTAGTCAGATAAAGTAGTTCTTTAATTCTATTTCCACTTTACTTTAGGTTGTGACCTTCTGTTTCAATACTTGTTCTCCTGCTTCCACTCTACAGTTTTTTCATTTTGCCAGTGAAAAGCCACTACTATCTTGATATAGGAGCCCTATTTCAGAAGATCACTTAAGCAAGCATTTTAATCCATCTTGTTAATGTTCATGTTCCCTTACTGCTTGAATTGGAGTTTCTGTGCACTGCTGGAATCAACAGACATAGCAGTAGCACAGTGAAGGAAAGATAGCAGAAGTATTGTTCATAAGAGAATTTTGGAGAGGCCACCTAGTTTGAATTCCCACTCAAAGCAAGATAGTCTCCAATGCTCAATTACAGTTTTGCCTAAGTCTGGAAGGCTTCCAAGGATGGAGATTCCCTGGCCACTCTATGGAACCTATTGTAGTGCTGCACTATCATCCTGGAGAAGATATTTTTCCTACATTCTCTAGCTGTCACTAGTTTTATTTTTCTTTGCCTGAAAATGAGTGCACCTATAAAAGTCTTTGAATTATGCCCTGAAACAATATAATCTGACTCAAGGTATGTGTTCAGCCAGAGAGAAATAGGTAGACTTTTTTTTAAGAAAAGAAAAATACTTTTGTAGAAAATCCAATTTTTCCTGCAGAAAATGCAATGTAGCCTCAAGTATCCTAATGTCATATGAAACAGATTGTGGTGTGCTCAAACAGTCAAGGGAATTTTCAGTATAATTAATAAATGCCAAGGGACGTAACCCTATTTCAGATGACTGACGTCATACTCTCTCATAAGAAAAGAATCTTCTTTCTTCATTGCAATGTACTGACACACCAAACTTGTGACAGATAAAGAGATTCTCTGTGCTGAAGTTCTCGCCTTCAAAGCATTTTTGTTTTATGAGACAAGTAAATGAAAATTTATTAGGGAAGCAAGAGATTGATTATGTTTCATTAAAACATACAAAATAAAAGTGTAAAGAATCCTATCTTCTAGAAGTTTTGATAGAATTTCTTTAGAGATCTGCACAATAATGGCTTTTTTAAAAGGTGCTATACTGATAGAATTAGAGAATAAAACTTCTGAGTCTAAAATGGAATTATTCTCTTATTGTAATTTAATAGGCTTTGATGGAGCTAGGCCGTTTATATGTTTTCTGTTCAGTTTTCACAATTACTCACTCTTGTTACCAGAAAGATGCCAATGCATTCATTAAACTTCATGTCTTTTTTGAAATAGATGCTGTCTTCTAGAAGCTGGCCAGACTACCTACTTGTTTCACATATATTACAGCAATAAGTGAAAGTGACTTGCATTTATTATTGACCTGCCTGGGATTCTAGCCAATAACCCAGCAACAAAAAGCTCCATATGCCACACTAATTTTTGGAGCTGCT
This sequence comes from Clamator glandarius, assembly GCA_033459285.1. Lineage (NCBI taxonomy): Eukaryota > Metazoa > Chordata > Aves > Cuculiformes > Cuculidae > Clamator > Clamator glandarius. Next base: position 771,636 of record JAUNZM010000091.1, on the reverse strand, counting down.
TATCCCTAGAGGTGAAATATTTTTAAACAATTTAATTGATTTTTCAGCTTCTATTATTCTCTCTTCGTGGGAGCCAGTGACCGAAATTGACTCTATTCCCACTTCAGCCACCTTCCTTTTATGTTGCATGCACAAAAAATTGTCAACCAGTCTGACGTTAAATTAACCCAGCAATGTCAGAAGCAAAGGCAGATTTTGACATTGTACTCTAAGAAGTCATATAAAAAGGTATATAGTATGAAGAGCTCTAATTTTGAAGATGAAAGTGGTTAAGTTGAAAGTATTGCATTTGACCAAACTCCTGATTAGAACTCTCCACAAAAGTGACTTTGTTGTTGTATCTGATTCTGGTTATTTACACTTCAAATCCAGTAGAGGAGAATGATTTTAACTTGAATTAACTTGAATTTAACTTGAATTCTTCGTTTTATTGTTTGAAGCTTTAAAATACTGCTTTTCACCTGCTCCCTCATCTCTCAGCTGGATTATTGCCAAGTAAACCTGAAAAAAAGAGCACTCAAATCCCAGGTAGCGTAAACTTCAGAAAATAGAAGACTGCTTGCATTCCTAGTTTACTTACTCATTGTATTCATGGTTGTTTCACTTCTTTTACTTGGATACCGAAAAAACCCAAAGGAAATGCGTTGCTATACTTCAGATGTTGCTCTGGCTGCTGTTTAATTTCTCATACCTACTCAATAGGTTCTTTTGCCTTCTGAAGTTTATGGTAGGTAATCTGAACTACAAATAGGCTGTATTTGATGATCACAATCTCTAAATCTCCTGGTAATTAGTCCTTTAATTTACATATCAGAAAACTGCTTCAGGAATGATCTATCCCTAGCAATTTCATTCCGTAAATATTTTTTCTATCTGAAATTTCAGGGACGTGTTTACCGGGAGGAAACAGCATTCATACGGTAGTTTGGCCTAGACACCAGAGTTAATATCTTTATTCTGCCCCAAAGTAACACATTGGCCTTCTTGGCCACCTGGGCACACTGCTGGCTCATGTTCAGTCGGCTGTCAACCAACACCCCTAGGTCCTTCTCCTCCAGGCAGATTTCTAGACAGACTTCTCCTAGTCTGTAGCACTGCATAGGATTGTTGTGCCCCACGTGCAGGACCCGGCATTTGGCCTTGTTAAACCTCATGCCATTGGAATGATGGTTGCAAGCCTAAAATGCTGGGTGCACTATGTGCAGTCCTTAGTTGTGAATATGGGTTTTCCACATTTACCAAGTTGATAGTTTCCTTCAGTTCAAAATTGTAAGAGTGGAGAGTACAACTACTCATCTGTTCAACCAAGATGGTCATTCACTTTTGTGGCTGAGTTCCATCTAGTGCTTAGGTACACAAAGTTATAAAGTCTTTGATGATAAAGACAGAGACAGAGTCTTTCACAGCAATTTGATTAGGTTGCTTATGTAATGCTGCTTTATTAATCAAATGTTCTGTCCTGACAATTTCTGTTGACATGTTTCATGTTTCGTTCATATCACAATACCATGTGTCATGTGTGGGCCTGCTTGCCTCTTTCTTCTTATGTGTTTGAACATTGCTTGCACAGCAAGAAGCCCTGTCCCTTCATCTGAGAAGGCAAGTTGGCAGTGTTGGTTGCCAAGGCTAATTATCAATTCCAACTGCAAAGATTGTGTGATTTTCTATGGGGCTCTGCTACATACATTGCTCTGTTTCTTTTAAAGGGCATTGTATTGCAAATAGCAAGCAGTGTTTATAGTATGTTTAGTAACTATGGCAACCACAGATAGCTGAGTTTTAAAATACAGAATGGACTCATTCGCAGGTTAATTGCTATGCCCTCTTATGAGATGGCATGGAGTAAATGATCTACATATATTTATGCATAAAATACCATTATAATTATGCCCAAAAAGTGACTTAGAAAAACCTTACACTGCAGAAATTCCTCAGACTCTGTGCCTCACTGGTGTCTATGCTAAAGTTCATAGAATCAAAGAATAGTTTGATGTGAAAGTGAACTTAAAGATCATCCAGTTCCAACCTCGCTGCCATGAGCAGGGACATCTCCTCTGAATCAGGTTGCTCAAAAACCCATCCAACTTGGCCTTAAACACCTTCAGGGATGGGACAGCCACAACTTCCCTGGGCAAACTGTGCCAGTGCATCACCACCCTCACAGGAAAAAATTGCTTTCTAATATCTCATCTAAATCTCTCTTCATTCAGCTGAAAACCATTCTCCTACCCCTATTCCTGCACTCCTTGATAAAGAACCACTTCTCAGCTTTCCTGAAGCCTCTTTCAGTACTGGAAGGCTACTCTAATGTCTCCCTAGAACCTTCTCTTCTCTGGGCTGAACAACCCCTACTCTTTCCGCCTGTCCTTGTACAGGAGGTGGTCCAGCCCTAGGGTCATCTTCTTGGCCCTGTTGGTTGCTCAGCTGGCAGACAGAACTGTTTTTAACTGCCAGCTATTCTGTATGATCTCTGCCTGTCAAACTACAGGCTTTGTTATCTTAGTAAATGTGAAGAATAGTGTGGGGCTAGAATAACTGTGAGAGGGCTTCCACCGTTTTCAGTATTCGTGAACATCCAATGTCTCACAGTTATTTCCCTGAATGCAGTAATATAAAGGATGACAAAACTGACCACTAGAACAAGCCTTTTCAGCAGCCCTGTCACAGGTTTCTAATGCAAAGGTATCCTTAGTCAAAGGCCATCATAAGACACAATTGAAACAATTGTAGAAGTGTTAATTCCAATACTGAATTTTAGGTGTGCAATTAATTAAATTTGTGTTTATGCAATGCAATCATAAGCAGCTGGTTTTAAGCAGGCAAATATCACCTGTATCTAGTCTGTCTAATCAGGTCAGTTCTGTTATGCCTGGTAATGGTCTTTCAGTTTCTTAAATATTTTTTTATGACCCAGAAGGTCTTTGTGTGTTCGTGTTTTGAAAAAGCTTGTATTTACATAGTTGGTGGTATTCATTTGAAAGGTACCAAAAGTTATGTGCTAGATAAAACATTAAGAGCAATATATTTTATAGTTGTTTGAGAATAATTTTTTTACAAAATATTTCAATCCAGTAAGAAGTTGTGAATAGATTCTTGTCCCTACAGGATTGCATTATTATTCCCCACCAGCATCCTTTGGAAGAGTAGAATCACAGTCATGCTAATGGAGAAATGGAATAAAATGTGTGTTTTTGAAGAGAAAAATAGTAATTTATGCTATATGAACCTTGGTACCCAGAGAAATCTGTGGCTATGAGGGTGCTTAATATTTTACTCCTTGTAATCAAGAGAACAAAACCCAAAATTTTTGAAAGTGTATCTGATGTTAAAGTCCTGTTGTACATAGTTTCCTACTACAACTAATTCTGGTTCCATAAATTTGAAGGTTTCTACAGGAACCATTCTTAATGTGATTTCTCACTCCAATTTAGTTTGGAAAACTATGTATTTCACTCAAACAATAATTAATCAGGGAAATAAAACAGTTCTATCAGGTTATTGGAAGAATGAGAAAATTTTGAATCACAACAAGAAAATAAAATATATTAGGTCAATAACATTAGTCCTGCATCTGTTCTTGGTTCTTAGATAGGCAGTATTCTATCACAGCTATTGATTGACAGAGAAGCGGTCATATAACGTTTTTTCGTTATTTGCATAGGTCTGCAGTTAATCTTAGAATGTGAAGGGCCTCGCATTTGTATATATTAAGATCAGACATGCTATTAAATAATGATGAATGATGAACATAAAATAGAACAGCTGATTTGGAAGACTGGCAGCTAATTTTTTCCCTCTAACAATAAATTCCTTGATCAAAGCATTCAGAGAGATGAGCTCCTTAGATACTGACAAAGGGTTCTGCCTAAAACCAGCTGCAGAGGAGGAAATTTTCCTTCAGTATTAGTTATTGTTAATATGACAAGGACTGCATATTAAAAAGGGAGTGGAAAAACCCCAAACCACTCCCTCACCCCACTCCTCGCTGCTGTGTTTAAATCATGGCTTTTATTCAGGCTTCAGGTGTTCATGGCCAAAACGCCTTGTCAAAGCATCATTTCCAGAAGACAGATCTGCTCAGTGAGATGAGATGTGAAAATTATCACATGCCCATGTTTATAGGTTGTTCATATGCCAAAAACTACCTTGGACCAAATATCTGGCTGCTGCTCAACCCCACTGTCTTTCTAGTGAACCTCCTAACAGGAAGTTCTGAGGTCAGCAGAGCCACTTACAGAATCATGTCTCACCCATAACAATTATAAGTGTTGTCTTTAAATTGGAAAGAAAGGAGTAGCTTTCTTTTAGGCATCATCTTGTAGATAAAATTCATTGCCCAAGCAGCTTAAAAATACCATTCACTGTTGTCCTTAGGATGGAGGCATTTAAATTTACACTGTTCTCTCCCAGGGGAGAGCCTTGACTTAAGAGTTAGCAGCTATTTTGGATCCAAGTAGGACATTCTTTTAAGGCACTTCTGGTATCCAAACCAATTCTGCTTCTCTCTTGTTGAATCTAGGTCACTGTGTAACAAGCAATGCAATATTTAAAAGACTAGAAGGGTCATGGTCAAATTTAAAGCATCCATGTGAAAGCAGTAAGGCCTTGCTGGCAAGCCCTGTCAGCAAAACTGATTTCTGCAGTTTACATTAGACAGTTCTTGGAGAAAAATGAGAATTAATCCTGAAATCATGGTCTGGAATCCAGAGGGACCTCTTTGCTCAGTATTTCACACTTGATAGTTTTAACCAGCAATTATGTGGGGAGATTTAGGTGGTTTACCAAATGTGTAGAATCATAGAATCCCTAGGCTGGAAAAGACCCACTGGATCATCGAGTTGTAGAAAGCTTTGAAGCCTCTTATGGTTTCAGATTTCAATTTGGGGCCACCTTCCTTAAGTAGACACTTTGCAATGCCTAAATTGTAGGCAGTGAAGTCCTTTATAGGACCTGGCCCCACGCCTCTTTGTGAAATTGTCATGGTTTTATTCCCATCAGAAACCAGGTGTTCTTACATCTGTGTATTAAATTTAGAGTCAAAGAGGTTATGGGAGAATACATCCCCTATATATCCTATTTCCTTTACAAAAACTCCCCCCTACTATTAATTCAATCATCTTTAAAAATAGTGGATGAGGAAATGTATACAATACTGCTTTTACTGCTATTTACCACTGATGTAATCTGAAACGTATAGAGGTCAGACTAAGCATTAATACAGTGATTACTAGAATTATTTAAAAGTAGATTCTATCCAGAATAAGAAATGCATCCTGCAGATCTGAGGGATGACAGACTAGAGTCTGTAGACACAGTTTTGTTCTTATTTGATTCTAACATTTTTAAGAGTTGTATCGTGGGATACTTGAGGGGTTATAAAGAACAAAGAAATGTAATATGGATTCTTTGTGAGAGCTGATAGAAGATGCAGACCACTGGTTAGGAAAAAAACACTCATTGTTTCCAAAGCTATTCCTATCCATTGAAGAACTAGTTTTACACTAAGCCACCTATTTTGATGAAATTATTGAAAGCCATTAACATGAGTGTGAGACTTGACTGGTGTAAATCACTGGAGCTTCAATTTCCCCTGCAGTTGATGATCTGATTTATGTGCTTTATTCTTTTATTGTTCAGCCATAAAATGTTGACTGACTCACCACAGCACAGCAACAGCCATACCTGGTCAGGTTAAACATCCCATCCCTCTGCCCAATTATTCACAGTTGTCAGTGGAGGATGTTTGAGAGAAGGCACAGCAACAGCGTAGAGATTGGCATTTGTCAGCGATGCTCTAGAAGCCATCAATCATTTGCAGTTTGAGGATTTTCTTATCATGCATTGATGGTGCTGGTGGTAACTCTGGGTGTGAGGGTTCCCCCCCATTCTCATGTGGCAAAACTTTCTGAAAATATTAAGAGATCACCAGCTGCTATAATACTTGGAGAACTTAAACCTTCTACTTAGACTAAGGTTAGCATTGGACTTGTGTAAAGCCATAGTTCAGAGGGCCCACATATGGTGCTGGATAGGGGCCTGTGCAAAGCCAGCTGGCACATAGGACATCTTACCATATAAACCAAAGTAGAATTTAGACAGTCTGATTAAGCCTTACTGGTTTACAAGACCTGCTTGATATGCTGAGTGATACCCCTGATTCAGAGAACAATTGAAACATGGCAGTAAAGCATATGATGTTATCTCAGTCATCTCCATGTGACTTCTGCTTGTTTCTTGAAAGATCCCATGCAGAAGCATTGCTGGAATGCCAGAGGTTAAAGCACAAAGTTCATAGGCACATGAAAGAGACAGTAAGAAACTGGTGAGAGTTCAGTCATGTAAATCCTTATTCTCACACAGAATCACAGAATAACCAGGTTGGAAGAGACCCACCGGATCGTCGAGTCCAACCATTCCCACCAATCCTTAAATCATGCCCCTAAGTACCTCATCCACCCTCACCTTAAACACCTCCAGGGATGGTGACTCAACCACCTCCCTAGGCAGACTGTTCCAATGCCTAACCGCCCTCTCCGTGAAGAATTTTTTCCTTATCTCAAGCCTAAATCTCACTTCAGGGATACAAACCTAGTGATACTGAAACCTTTTGGCTGGCCCAGAGTCCAGTAAAGTGTGTTTTTTAAGGAGCTGGAATACATGTGGTTTGCATGCCATATACCTTTTCTCCCCCATTTCTTTTCTCAGAAGTGATGTCTGTAGCTCAGGGGCTCTAGACAGGAAGAGGGGATTAATTCTGCCTTTTGTTTACTTTTGAGAATGTATAAACCAGGATAATGTAATCAGTGCAAAATTTCAGTGAGCACTAAATGTGGAATCATCATTTATACTTTTAGCAAAAGAAACTTCAATTGCTAAAAGTCTGAAAGACTCATGCTTTATGCTGCTTCTTCTTCAGACCCTGTAAACATCCCCCCTTTCTTATGCTTTTACTACCAGGAACTGGAGCGGTTTCTAACAAAGGGTCACAAAGTTATTCTGTGTATAAAACATTCCCATAACGATGTTAATCCTTTTGTGCCTCTCATCTTTTCAACATGATGTTAGGATTGGCACCCATCATGAACACTTCACTTAATCGAATTCATACAAGTAGTTTCAGTGTAATCAGGAGACACATAGTGATCTGCTAGACTAGGGACTGAAAGATCAGGACTTGACCTTTCTGACCTTCAAAGTGTGAACAACCTGTGAAAAACAAATCTTCCCTTATGTTCCTTGAAGTTTAAGTAGATGGTTACTTTTCTGAAGGAAAAGGAGTTTTAGGCACTTTAATTCCTTATCTACAAACTTTACACATCCTACAATGAAGAGCCTAAGAATGTTAAAACCCAGTAGAAAGAGAGCCCTATGCCAAACATCACAGAGGTGGAAGGCACCTGGTCACTGCTTGTGTTGCCCTTCATCCTGCTTCAGTGTGCTTTACCAGCCCAGAGAAACATGACAAACAAGGATTTCTGTGTTGAAGATTGCAGCTGACTATTATCTGTCAGATGACAGAATGAGTGAGAAAATGTGAAAATGCAGAAAGGTGATTCAGAATTCTTTGCATTTTATGAATAAACTCAGGCTTCATAATATGATGCTGAATTTGCACTTAGCTGTCACTGTGGGACTCCTTGGTTTTGAGATAGATCTACTCCTCTATACTGGAGGGCAGAGTCAGCTGTACTTGTCAGCTTAAGGGTAATGACAGGTCTCTGAAAGATGTAATTTCTATTAAAGAGGAACTCAAGCTAAGTAATTCGTATTTTTCTTCTAAGTATTTTGTTACAAAGATGAATATATTCTAAGCACAATGTTATAATTCTTAGACATCTTCTGCTTCCACACATCCCTCTGATTTTCCTTGTATCTACTTCTGAGTCTCTCCTCATACATGTACTATAATAGCCAATCTTGCTATAGGCCACTCACTTGCAGCTACTGCAACATCTAGGGAATAACTCATAAATGCAGACTTACTCACATAAGAACATAAGGAGGATTTTCTGGGTTGGGTGTTAAGCATCTCAGGAAATAGATTGTGATCTGATTTTTCATATACCTGTGTAATTCCATTGAATTGAGTGTAAATTTTACTTTCTTTTGCTAGTGGTGGATGAGAAATTACTCTCTGTTGCTGTCTTCTGAAAATTCCTTGAAGTCTCTAGCTGTGTCGTATATTGGTTTTATGAGATAAATTACATCTAGGTGTATCTTTGTTAGCAAGATTTTTAAAATGACCCAATTTGCTTTTATTTGACTAAATCTTTGGGGCTGCTCTGTGAGTCAAGCTCACTACACTGCAGATTTTTTCAAACGTACCTTAGGAATTTCAGGTGGGCTCCCTGTTTCACTTCACTTCCCCTGACAACACAGAGAGAATATTGCAGTCTGAAACTTTGCCTGAGGATAGTGGGAATTACAGTCAAAGAATGTGCTGAGCATAGATCATGCAGGGATAAAAGTAATAATAAAAAAAAAACCAAGATGAAACAAAACCACCCCCCCTGGTTACTGTGCTGCCTTTGAGACACAAATATCCATCAAGGAATAGTGAGAAACAGAAGGGTTAAGCAGGGAAAAATGAAATAGATTCTGCAGTCTCTATGTTCTGTGTGGCTTCAGAGGCACTGCAGCTATCTGTTGTAGATTCAAACAAACTTGTAATGTTTCTCTTGGGTCTGGCAAGGAATTATGGAGCAGTAACCTGTCCTCTATGGGGTGTCCAGTTGCACTAACTAGCATAGACATAATATGAAGGCCAGATCCTCAAAGATACCTAAATTCTAGGTGAAACTGATGCCCAGATACCTCCATGTTGAAGTCCATACTGTGTACTTTCAGATTGTCATCTTATAAAAAGGCAGCGTGTACAATATTGGAGAGTTCACTGTTCAGACACTATTTGGATCACGGAAGGTGATCATAGAGCCTGATGCAAAGATATTTCCCAAACAAAGTGTAAACATACCAACAGTGTTTTCTCCAGGGGCCTCTCTGAGCCTTTGGTGTTTTCTGCTCACTGGCAACATCTGAGCTGATGCTCTTGTGAGAAGAGCTGTGCGCCCCAGAGTGCTGGAGCTTGGGATTTGTCTCTTCCCTCAAGTTACTTGACTTCTGCCACCAGGGACAGGAGCTTTAGCATGGCTTCTTTGAAAGTATAGTGTCTATTCAGAGCAAAGTTACTAGAAGAAAAGAGGGAAATATCTGCAATCTTGTTATTTCTCAGGGCTGTGTTGAAGCAGGGCTGTTTAAACTCTAATGATGTACAAAAGCAGATGTTGAGCTGCTCTGGAGAACCAAAAGCAATTTTTTCATTGTTACTAGAAGTGATAAATTACAGTAATGTATGGACTTGATCGCTTTGTGGTTTTAGTAATACAAATATTATGCAGTACAGGTTATATGAAAGATTATATATCCTGCTATATCCACAAGATCAGTATATATATATAACTAGCAGCCCTCTTCTGCAGTAATTATTTCTTGCAAAGTGCAATTTGTTGGTCTAGGTTTTCTTTTGTTTTGTTTTAGGGTTTTTTTTTCAAATGTGTATACTTGGATATACATATAAATGCTGCCGTAAGCTTTGCATGGGAGAATTTGAGGCTTGTAATATACTCATAACAGAACTGGTTCTGACTGTCATATTTTTTGCTGATAGGATGACTTTTTCAGTTGACTCCTGCAGCTCCTAATATATAAGCACACCCTCCTCACCTCTACCAGGAACGAATTCTTACATAGCTTTAATTTTTTTTTTTTTTTACTGCTTGTGAGGCATATTTTCCCATAGTACATCAGGAGCAGGCATACTGAAAACTGGCTTTTCCAACTGGACACAAGCAAATAAATAGTTGGCATCATCCATGGTAATTAGCACTTCAAACTCCTCAAAAAGTAGCACTTCCTAGGAATTTGAGAAGTGTAGGTCTGCCATTCTCCTAATGTGCTCTGCATTTCACTCCAAGAAACCCATAAGCTGTCAGGAATTTTGTCTGTTTCAACAGTAGCTTAAAGAAAAAGTTAGGGTGTTTTTCCTTGTGTGAGTTTTGGTAGTTATTTTTTTTGTGGTGGTGTTTTGTTTTTTTTTAAGTAGAGAGAAGAAAAGAAGGCAGGAACATCCACATTTTGCAGCCCTTGTGTGATCAAATCTCAGAAACATTGTATTTTTATGATCATCCCTCAAATTAGTTTCACTCCACATAATATCATAGAAAGCATTTTTCAAGGCTACTATCATCACTAGAAACTAAATATCAAAAAGAGTATCATTCTTGTCTGACTAATTTAACCCTGTAAGTGCTTATACCTCATTGTCTTTGTTTGAACAGTCTTCCGAGCTCCTGTGTGATCACAGGGAATGGGAAGGAAAGGGGCAGGAACAGTAGTTTGCAATAGACACCTGCATTTCCTCAATATTTTTATTTTCTTTTCCTTAAAAAGTACATCTCATAATAGTTAACAGAGCTGTGCCATTTTCAAGGCTTGCCTCAGAGCAAGAAATCCTTCATGTACATACGTTATTGACTGAGGGAAAGGACTGCTGAACATTTTACATCAACAGAGTTTTATCATGAGATTTTGAGGTAAATGTATCAGTTTAATCATCTATAAAATGTCTGTGCTGAGAACATGAGTGTGTTATGATCTACAACGACTAACATTTTAGATCCAGTTTTTTGCAGTCTAATTTATTGTCTGTGTAGATTCTTATTCTGCTCTTTGCTACTTGCTAGTTGTTCATTAAGTAATATGACCAATATGAGGCATTCTGAATGCAATAGGTGCTTGGTACAAACATTCAATTTATTAATCTTCTCCCTATAATCAGAAAAAAACATTTAAGCTTTTTAGATCTATTGAAAAAGTAGTCTAATTTGAGTAACTTAACATACACAGATTTTTGGTTCAGCATCAATACACCAATTATTTGAAAAGCATTTTCCTTTCTTTTGTGATAAATATTTAGCCTGCTGTAAAATCAAAGCTAATCTTTACTCTTTCTCCCTCTTATCATGCCACAGATAAGCATTACCTGCAGCTAGAATGTTATACGAGAGCATCTACTTCTGCATGGAGAAAATGCCAGATAGCGTTAGCAAGCAATCAATTTATGCAGTTGACAGTTTTATTACTTTACTGGGTATTTGCTCAAGGATGATTTTATTATATGCAAATCACTGACATAAATTGGGGTAGAATGGACTTATTAAGGGGTCTAGATTCATCTTTCACCATTTAGTATGTGCATTTTCATTAAGTAATGTGTTTACCTCTAGAACATTCATTTGTCTGAGCTGTGCTGTAGCTACAGGATTTTTTGGGGTTGGGATAACATCGGTTTGTTTGTGTTTTAGTTTACTCAGCCTTCCAGCTGGTCAGAGTTCAGAGTATATGAGGAAGCTAGAGAGTTTGGACTTAAGGGCCTTAAAAACCCATATCTGTGATTTTACTGGGTTTGACTTTTTAAAGATAAGATTGAAAAAAATCAGATGCTTATGCATGGAAGCAAAAGGCATCTGTCACTTGATCTGCTGAACTGATCCAGAACCTATCTGTTGAATTCTCTGGGCAAACATTTTGTAGATGGTAGTAAAGAAATTGGAACCAAAAGAAAAGAAAGGGGAAAAACCCACAACACCCGAACATTTAAATTGGACCAACTACTTAAGAGGGTTTAGAGAGTGATAGGGTTGTTATGTTTTTGTTTTCTTTGGTTTGTGTGTTTTGTTGGGGTTTTGGTTTTTGGGTATTTTTGCGTTTGGTTTTTTTTTTAATCTCATGTGCTGGCTTGTTCTTTTTGGATGTGCTTTGTGCTTTCATGTTAGCTCCATTAGTGCTGATATTAGAACTGTACATTTATTTTTTTTTGTGGTAGAGGAGGGTGAATGGGTCTCTCCTGTGTGTCTTCCTAGAATGAGACAAGGCTCTTCTGTTGAGGGTAGCTAAGTAGCTAATAGAGTGTATTTATCTCCTTGAATTCTTTCTATTCATTAATTAAAAAAATCGCTTTATCAGGAATAATGGCATTTCTAAAATTTCAAGAGATGGGCAAAGTCTTCTTTTCATCTAAGATCTTAGATAGGACTAAATGAAGTTTAAGACTTGAGAAACTTGTGCTCAGATCTTTGTTCTGCCACAGAGCTGAGTATGTGATGTCCCTCATCTGTGCTTTGGTCCCCGTCAATAAATTGGGAGTAAAAGCAAGGTTTTGGAGGGATGAACACACTGAAAGCTGCCAGATGCTTGGGTTTCATGCTGATTGGAGCATAAAATTGTTAGATGTAAGTTTCTAAGAATTAGAAAAACATAAGAAGGAACCTTACTTATCTGAACTTGGAGTTATAGAGCCATAATGTGTTATACAGCCCTAAATGACTCTTGTATCCTTTCTGTATGAGAAACTTCTACCTCCTTTCTTTTTCTTCTCAGGTGGTAGAGCATTCAGTCATGGTAGAGGGCGCTGAGAAGATATTCCCCTCTTCTCATCTGAAATAACCAAGGTTTGTTCATGTTCTTGTATGGTAGAAGATACTCCATAGCTTCCCCAGCCTGCTGTTGAGGCAACAGGTTGAAAAAGTATTGATTCCTTGAAGCAGAACACGTATTTAGGATGCATAATTTGATGTGTAGCAAGGGGGGAGAAATTCAAGAATTCCTCAATTTTTGTGTTTAGAGGAAGCTGGGGAGGAAAAGGGAAAATAATTTTTAAAAAATAAATTCAAACTAGCTTTACTGTATGTTTTTTTCATTTGTAGGTTATACCAAAATATTTGCATTTTAAAAATTATCAGTGCTACAGTTTTTAAATTATAATAAATGTGAATTTGTAGAATTTCTTAAACTTAATTAGAACAGCCTACTTCAAGATATTTCTCAAAGTTTTGGGTAAAATAATATTAGTAATTTAAGTTGTGGTTCCAGACCAGACATCTTTTCAATATATTTCGTACCTAAGCCATTTCTTTCATTTTGGAGTTGTCAAAGTGGTATTTTAAGGAGTCCTTGATGATTTTAATGTTTTTCTTTCTTCCTAGTAGATTATTTAGTAATCACAGATCCAACATGTAAAATGTTTGTACTATTTTCTCAGCCATCACTTATAATTCTTTATTGACTCAAAGCAGTGTGCTCAAACCACACCTATGCAGAGAAAATAACCATTAGTGATCTTCCTTACCTTTCTTACCTAATGATTGCACTTCACAATACCACGGCTTTTTCAATGAATGGGTTAGTGGGTTTCTCTGTGTTAGATGGACTTTGGAAGGTTCATCTAGGTTGTGGCAGGTCTGTACATGATTTACTGGAAACTAATTACAGTGTGTTTGAGGCTTGGTGTGCCCACCTTTGAAAAAAAATATTTCATGCATTAGTTATTCTGCTTTTAAACTGAGACATAAATAATAACTATAAAATAGAAGATAGGTATATACTACACTGAATGTGTCCAGAACTCTTTCAAAACTCAAAGTTTGAAAGATCTGGTTAATTCCTAATGTAGCGCTACACACTTGAGGTCTGACCTTTCTCTCCAAGAGATTTGTTAGTATGATTAATGAACTGGTGGGTTACACTGACACTTTGCTAAGTGATTATTTTCATTGTCATCAATTCATGTTCTAGTTAGTAGAGATAAAAACTTTTAATGGAAATCGGCTAAATATATGATAATGTTCAATGACATATCATTTACAGATTTAGTATGCTATTCAAGGATGGAACTGGATAGATTAGGGAGACACAGACATTTCAGGGAGCACATCCTATGCTGTACTGTTGATAATCTCATATTCCTCTTAACAGAAAAAGAAACTCAGTGGAGGGACCTACTATTCATATAAATGTTCTAAGTATAATTTTAAAAATGGGGGGTTCATATTAGCCATGTGATACTAGATTAATTCCTGGCCAAGAGAGGAGCTTTCCTCTACTGCTCTTGTTTGAGGTTGGGTTTAAAATAACTCCTCTAGGGTTGTTTTTCATGCTTGTGCTGGCTGAGAGGAGTGCTGACTACATCATGAGGAAACACAGCTAGGGTACTTAGCACTACTTTTTTCCTCTCTGACTTCTGAAGACAGTCTTTAGGATGCTTGCTTCTTGAGTTTTCCCATTTTACCTAGGTACTTAGATCAAACAGTCTTCATATGAAGCCAACTCAGCACTCCTATAAACCTAAAAGATGAACTTTAAGATTTGCATATGATTTGTGTGTTAAAGTTAGTGAAGAATTATAAAAGTATAGAAAGATTAGAGCTTCTGACCTCTACCAGTAAAAGCTCTATTCCATTTCAACCACCTACAAATTTTACCTTTGAAGCATGTGCTTTTTGGAGTGTCAGTGAGATGCTCATAAATTATATATATCTGATATACCTGGTGTTTTTTTAAATGGGTTTTATTTAACAAGGTGTTACACTGAAAGAAATTATATATGAATTTTATACACTGCTAATGTAAATCAGAAAATTTGAGGCACGTGCCTCATCATAATATTAGTGCTGTCTTCGTTGATCGGTATGTAATGAATCTCAATCAGAGCATCCATTGAAATACTTTTTCCATAACAAATCTTGCAGTGCATGTTGTTTTGCCAGTAAGGATAAAATGAGATTTATGTTGTTTCACTGCTTTGGGCTGGGGCTTCACAGTAGCTGGTAGGGGGCTGTGTTTTGGATTTGTGCTGAAAGCAGTGTTGATAATTCAGGGATAGTTGTGTTACCACTGAGCGGTGCCAGTGAGTGTGCTGGAGGTGCACAAGTGGGAGGGGACACAACCAGGACAGCTGACTCCAGCTCACCAGAAGGACATTCTGTGCAAAATTACTTCATTCTCAGCATATAAGGCAGGAGAAATGGGGGAACATTCAGAGTGATGGAGATTTTATTCCTAAGTAACTGTTAAAGGTGATGGAACCCTACTGTCCTGGAGATGGCTAAAGACTTGCCAATGGGAAGTAGTGAATGAATTCCTTGTTGTGCTTTGCCTGTGTGTGTGTTTTTTGCTTTACTTAGTTAACTGTCTATATCTCAATCCATGAGCTCCATCACGCTTACTCTTCAAATTTTCTTCTCCATCCCACTATGGGAAGAGTGAGCAGCTTTGTGGTGCTTAGTTGATGGCTGGTGTTAAACCACAGCATCTGTATAAAACTTCTCAAAACAAAAATTACGTATTACAGAAGTGAAAAATTACCAATGGATATAAAATGTATGCTGTGTACACATATGTAACATGCAGTGGTATATTTAAAAATATGCATATGTGAAAATATATGTATGTAAAATCCTCTGAGTTTGAAGAAGAAAGATCATCTTGTCTTCCTTTTCCCAAAACTTCATGATTCCTAACTAGATGCAGTCATTCAACGATATAAAATTTTAAAGCAATGCTTGATTTCCTCGTTCTCATATTAATTTTGTATGCCAAATAACAGATTTAAGTTCTTTTAAATAACCCTCGCAGTTCTGTGAGTGATAGCTTTCTTCTGGTGGTTTATGACAAAATAAGCACTACATTTTGAGAAAATTCTTTCTGATAATATACTACCACTCTTTAATGACAACAGGAAGCCATCAATCAAATGGAAGTTCTCTGCATTTCACTTAAAAATACCCCAAACCTATTTTTAATAGAGAGAAAGAAGTAGGGCGAAGCAAGGAGAAGATAGATGGCAAGTTGGTGGAGCCATCCAGTCTAAAGTCTCTTAAATAT
Organism: Clamator glandarius; assembly: GCA_033459285.1. NCBI lineage: Eukaryota > Metazoa > Chordata > Aves > Cuculiformes > Cuculidae > Clamator > Clamator glandarius. Next base: position 755,916 of record JAUNZM010000091.1, on the reverse strand, counting down.
GTTATTTTTCAAACCATGAAAGGGGAAATTGCAAATATTTTTCATTCCTATTCAAGAATTCTTGATGCTCAGAATTTCTAATGTTTTAGTACTGCAGGTACAAAACAAACAAAAAAACCCCACAAAACAAACTAACTTCCTCCCTGGTCTATAAGACTGTAGTTTATGCCTCTGAATCATAATAATATTGTTCTCCTTAATGGGAAGAATGGTATAAATTGTTAGATCTAGATTGTTTTTTATATACATGTGCATGTGTATATATGTTCAAATAAAGATAATTTACAAATAATTGTCTTCACTTTTGGTCTAGTTTTCCAATAAGCCTCAAGTCACATAATGCCATTTTTGTTTCCTGTATAGTACCTTTTATATAAAAGGCACTGAAGCACTAGAAAACAACCTGTGTTGAATCTGGAGGGAGAGACAGAAAGAGAAGCTTCCTTTCTGAAACAGTTAGAGATAGGGAATTCTCACAAGCAACGCAGATGTATAGTAGGAGGAGATTGAAAGTGAGGAAATGTGAATCTGTCATCAGCTCTGTGTCAGAAGGAAAAGTCAGTTAACCCGTGCAAGTTAAGCACTGGTAGAAGAATTCAAGAGGATTCAGGTTCAAAGTTGCTTGTCTTATTCTCACTATTGAGTACTTCTAGGGTGTGTCAGTGGCGCAATTTGAAACGCGGGAAATAAAGGGAGACTTCTATCTAATAAAATAAGTTGTTATCTAGGAAAATAAACATAGCAGAATAAACTACATCTACCATTATTTCATCAGACTCTTTCCATCCAGCACTCTTCTCCAATTATCTCCTTCCAAACTTGACACTAACCTTCAGGAACTCTTTCAAAAAGTTAATAAATTAGCAACTGTTTTCATAAATATTTGGATAAGTTGCTTTGTAGCTGGAGTCAATAGAGTGCTTACAACACAGTACAGAACTATCTAATATATTGTAGCTGTGCACTTCCACACATAATTAGTGCTATTTACTTTTCTCTGATGCTTCTCTGAATTCTTAAACCATCTTCTAAATCAGAATCTTAATAGAAAGTGAAACTGGCAAAAGAAAACAGACCTATAACACAGCATGAAATTATTGAGACCATAAAGGAACTAGGGAAGGAAGGATTATCCAGACTTCTAATTAACAGCATTTTACCTTCAGTTTCACCATTGAAGCACTACTGATCAGAGAAACATAGCAATATGCTATAAAGATTTAATGTATTTTATAGGGTGGGGTCGAGAGTCACTATTGGTATTTAAAGTTTTAAAAGTCCAACCTAGAATTGTCAAATCCTGAATGAGTAAGGCAAAAAAAAGCACAGGTAACGAAGTGATTGATTAATGCAACAATAAAACAAAACATCTCTTAGCCATTAATTCTGACAGTTTGCAATTTCTGCATTGATTAAGGTGACATGATTCATACAGATCTGATCAATGTGTGTCATATTGTATCATATACTCAGAGACGGTGTGTTTTGATATCTTGGATTATTTCTAAGATTGTATTTCAGAACAGACTTCTCTGTGCAATCTTGTTTGGATCAGTGTTTCCTGTTGTGTCCAAAATAAGGTTCCGATTCTGCCTTGAGTTACTTCCATAGACCTAAGTAGTGCACTTATGTAGTCTGCATTTTATACACTGTGTTAGCAACCTTTACATACACTAGATTAAAACATATTTTGGGGTTTTGTCAATCATGTTTGTTACAAGCAAGGAAATTTATAAAGTACCTGAAGTAGCACTTTAAATTTTATGTAGTGTAAAACACTAATTTATATCAAAAAAGAGGAGGAAATAAGATATTAGAATTCATTCATACACAGAGTGGAAACACAAGCTGTTTATCTTAGTGGCCTATCTTGCAAAGGTGGCAACTCTTTATTAGTGAATGATGCACACTTGCTGACAAAAAGTGCTCATGGGTTTTGTGCCTTTGCTTGGAGAGATTACTTGAAAAGATCTCAACCTTCTGACAATAAAAGGACTTGAACAAAACCACGGATCTGATTACAGCTGATCTGTAAGAGTGCTTAGAAGACCAACTCAGATCTTGTGTTTTCAGAATAATTTCTGAAAAACTTCAGCAAACTGGGCTTGGGTCAGCTATGGGTAAAACTATTCTTGGTATTTGTGTGAAATTCCTTTCAAAAGAGGACACAGGACAAATACAATGTATTCAGAGTACTCAAAATACAATAATCTTCTATCAAACAGAAGGACTGCAAGTAATACAATTTGTTAGGAGTGTTCATAATCCAGGCTAACAATTTGTGATATATTGATCAAATATTTTAAAAGTAAGCAGCACTTTTTCTAACACTCACCCACATGAGAATGTAATGTAATTATATACCTGGTCAATATTTTTCCAGTTCAGAAAGTAGCCTGTTAGAAATAGGCAGAAAATAGATATTGAAACTAGTCTTGCACATCCAGTGCAGCTGGCATACTAGAAACTCTAGACAGAATCATATAATTGCAGAAACATTGAGTGTTTTGGGTTGGAAGGGTCCTGTAGAGGTCACCCAGTTCAAGCACCTGGCAGTAGCAGGGCCACCTTTGACACAATCATGTTGCTCAGAGCCCCATCCAACCTGACCTTGAATGTTTCCAGGAATGGGGCTTCCACTACCTCTCTGGGCAACCTGTGCCAATGTTTCACCACACTCCCTGTAAAAAAATTCTTCCTTTTATTAAGTCTTAATGTACCCTTGGTGGTTTACACCATTACACCTTGTCCTTTCAGACAGAGTAGTTGTGATTTTATGAGAGAACCTTCACTGCTGGCATAAATTCAGTACAATTACAGTGGTGTGATACTGAAAGACAGAGCAATGTCACTACAGTAAAGTTCACCATTTGTTACTCTTTGTTGTATTTGTATGCATAATTCATTAATATACTTCTTGGAAAAAAAGAGGAAAAAAGATAAGACTGAACAGAAAACCAGAGTTCTTTACAAACCAGCTACAATATAATTAAACAAAACATTTAATGTGTTTATACCAAAGTGATTTTTGGTTACAGAGCTAAATAATATAACCCTTCAGAAAAAAAAAATAACAAAGACGGGGCAGGGAAGGGTGCAAAAAAAGAAAAAAAACAAACAAAACATCTAATATTGTCTTACCCCATGTGGTAAATTATCTGTTCTTCTAACAAGCTTATCCCTTCAGAGAATTTAAGAAAATAGTTGAGGAAGATCAAACAGAGGGAGGGCTAGAGCTGCCCTCATTATGTTCATAGGAGTTTTTGAGGTCCCACTTCAAAAAGACTGATGGCTGTATTTCACCTCCCAAACAAGGTTGGTGACAGTACAGCAGAAGTGAAGGGGCTCTTCCAACCCCTCAGAATGCATCAGGAGGCAGCCTGTGTTTTCTGAAGACAGCAAGCTCCATCCTACATAAACTTGACAGTTTTATTCAAACTAACGTTTCTGTTATGCATCTTCAGAATTGGACTGAAGGCTCAATGGGGAGAACCTCTTTAATTTGAGAATTCTGAATTAGGCCTGTGAATTCATCCCATTCAAACAGTGTGTTCTTGGAATCAGTAACAGTATGTATTCTGAAAGAGAGACTAAAATTTATGCTTCAGAGGTGGAGAACAGAGGACTGCTTATGTGGGGGAGAAATTATTTTGCATCTTCCTGGCACCAGATTCCTCTTCATATGGGATGAAACCAACTGCTGACCTCACAGTCACCATGATTGTTCCTATATTTATCTCTCTGCAGATCCTAAAGAAGTAAATTTACAAGTCTGGAACTGTATTTTAATCTTGTTACGAACTTAACAGGGTAACTGTGGGAGGGCATAAAATTTTCATACTAGTTGCAGACCTAATAATTTTTAATTTTTTCTTCTAAAGGTCAAGTTGACACACAGACCTGAAAGGGACCTTATTTGAAGGCAGAAAGAACTATAGAACTAAAGACTTGTTACATTATACAATCTCTGATTTTAAAGTCTACAAAACAGTTGCCTGTACTGGGAAAATTATTCTATGCTAATATTCGTTCATGACCTATCTGTTTAACGCGTCCTGCCTCACATTTCTGTCACTACAGCGTTGTCACCTCATAGCACCTTTAATAGCCATTAATTATAACGTATCAGGGTTATTATGTTATTTATCTGTTGAAATCTTGAGCAAATGGAAAATGTACACAAGTGCTCTGGATTTGAAAATCAAATAAATTCTCTGCCTCAGCTAGAAGTAAATCAGTGTACTCTACAAGTACTGAAAGTATTAGTCTATTTTTAGACTCTTTAGAAAACAACAAAGATGAATAATAGCCAGCACAGATCTCTAAAGAGCAAATAATGTACAGCTAATCTAATTGTGTCCGATGATGCAGCAGACTGGTAAAGTAACAGCAGAAGGATCCTAGCTTGACTTTCATCCTGGCACTCTTGCAACCTCCTCTTAAACTTGGGGTACTGGGTCTTGCTCTCAAGTGAGCAAGAAAATAGTCATTTTTCAGTTATTTATTTCTCAATTGTTATTCTGCTTTGACAGGGTTCTAAAATGCTCTATTGTGAATTTTTGGTAATACTCAATATTTTTATACACTCTTGATGACAGTGTTGCAGATGACAGTGATAGGAAAGGAGATGAGAATATGTCAGAGGTTCAGTAGAAGAATTCAAAATGACAAATTCAAGTTCTTAAAAATGTATTGTATTTGTCCTCATTAAAAACCAATCTAATATTAACTTAATAACATGCTCATTCACAAAATGAAGTAAAATGGGAAATCTTTCAGAAAAGGACCTGGTGATTATAGGAATAAATCGTGAATAACAAAAATCATATTGTCACGAGAGAGTACATACGCACAATTTATCACAATAAGGTTATATATGCATTGCCCAGACCCATTATATATTTTGCAGCCTGCAGAATATATGAAATCATTCTCTGGTGTACTTAGCATCAGGAAAGACTGCCTTATTTTGTCCAGGTCCTTGCACTGCACTGAACGGAAATATAAATTGACTGGAAAGACTATAAAGGAAATCAACATAACCCTCAGGAAGAGAAGGAAGAAAGGAAATGGGAATGTCTAGTATCAAGGGGGTCATGAGAAAATATTTTTCAGTATGTAAAGACATAGGGAACTTATTCCCCCAGTCTAGGTTAGGTAAAATAAGCAAGCATGTTCTTAAAATACAGTAAGGAAGATTTAAATTAGACAAAGGAGAGCTTTGTAGTGAAAGAACATGAAACATTTGATGAAATGATTTTACCTCTCAAAGCGCTGCTTGCATCAGCAGGCTGCACGTCTGTTAGGTGGACGAAGTAGTTACACATTGATATGTTCATAAATTTGTGAGTCTTTAAAATCCAAACCAGACTCCTGTGTCTTTTAGTCATATTGTAATTTCAGAATCTCTAAAGGGCTCAAAACATATATACTATATGCGTGACTGTCTTGGTTTGCATCTTTTTAAATGACTGAACAGAAACTGTTCCCAGCCCAAAATCTGGATGCAAACACCCTGGAATTTTCTGGAAAGGATTTCATCTCTGTGTTCAAGCTTGAATTATGCATTAGCGCTTTGAGATTTGGAGCTATTTTGTACAAGAAAGCATTTGGAATCAGTTATTTTTTTGCAGTTTTTAATTAGAAAAAGATGTCTGATAACATTCTCTCTTTCAATTAACTAAAATGATTTTGCTCCTAGGCATATACCTTGCATGCCAAATTGCAACTAAACGAGCATAGTAAAGCCTGGTGGTAGTACCCCTAAAAACAAAGGTTCAAAACAGGAATTGTCTGAGAGGTTAAACTACCTGAGAATGAAGAATAACTTCCTAATATTTCAGGACAATCTATGAATCTTTGTTTTTCTCTATTTGTTCCCAGAAGAACACTTGGTTTCTTGTAATGCAGGGATACCAAGATTTGTGGTGGGAATACTTCACATCTAAAAATGTCTGTCCCACTGGGATTTGTAGCACTGTTTTAGATTTCTGTTTCTTGCCTCAGATTTCTGATTCAGTTTCCTAAAGTTTCACCATCACACCAAATGCCTTTTCAGGAGAGTTCTATTTTAATGTTTCTCTGCATTATGCACAGTTCACTTTACATGTCCAGACACTGCCAAAGTAATTAAAAAACATTAAAAAAATTTGTAATAGCAATAACATACATGCATACATACATATATATATAAAGCAGCAAGTCATCAGTATATACTAATTACAATTAGTTGTTTTAAATATAACTTATGTTTACATTAAATCTTCTTGGCTCTTTTTCAAGGAGAAGAGAAGTTTCTATTTGTACTTGTAAATGACTTCAAATACTGATTAAGGAATATATGAATTTGAGTCAAGTCAACATTGTCAATGCCAAGACAGAACCAATCCCATTTCATCTCTAATGTGTTTTATGATCTCAGGACTTTGCAACTGCTGAAACTGGACACCTTAAGAAAACTATAAGAGGAAACTGCAGGAAATGGAGGCTAAAGAGGCAGAAATTCTTGATGCTGTGCAAAATATTTACCGTATTTTAGAAGCATCATTATTCTGAGCCATAAAATCAATACAATATCTTCATCAATACATCCACAATACCGAGACAGTTCAGGTATGCCAGTATTTGCAAAGGGAAAACTAGAATTTTGAAGTTCAAGGCAGAAGAGACAAAGTGGCAAACCTCAGGGTTTCTCTCATTCTTCAGAAGTGAGCTTTCCATCATCTTCCAGCAGTCCTGAAAGACTGGGGATGTTCACCTGGACTGGAGGCTGGCTGATGTTGTGCCCATTTACAAGAAGGGTCACAGGGAGGATCCAGGGAACTACAGGCCTGTCAGTCTGACCTCAGTGCCAGGGAAAATCATGGAACAGGTGATCTGGAGTGTGATCATGAAGCACATGCAAGAGAACTGGGTGATCAGGCCCAGTCAACATGGGTTCACAAAAGGCAGGTCTTGCCAAACTAACCTGATCGCCTTCTTATGACAAAGTTACTCGGCTGCTTGATGAGGGAAAGGCTGTGGATGTGGTCTTCCTGGACCTCATTAAAGCTTTTGACACAGTTTCTCACAGCATTCTGCTACAGAAACTGTCAGCCTCTGGCCTGGACAGGTGCACACTCTCCTGGGTGGAAAACTGGCTGGATGGCCGGGCCCAGAGAGTGGTGGCAAATGGTGTTAAATCCAGCTGGAGGCCAGTTACAAGTGGGGTTCCCCCGGGCTCAGTGCTGGGTCCAGCACTGTTCAATGTCTTTATCAATGACCTGGATGAAGGCATCAAGTGTATTCTTAGCAAGTTTGCAGACGACACTAAGCTGAGTGGAAGTGTGGATCTGCTGGAGGGTCGGGAGGCTCTACAAAGGGATCTGAACAGGCTGGACCACTGGGCAGAGTCCAGTGGCATGAGGTTTAAACAAGGCCAAATGCCAGGTCCTGCACTTGGGTCACAACAACCCTATGCAGTACTACAGATTAGGAGAAGTCTGTCTAGAAAGCTGCCTGGAGGAGAAGGACCTGAGGGTGTTGGTTGACAGCCAACTGAACATGAGTCAGCAGTGTGCCCAGGTGGCCAAGAAGGCCAATGGCATCTTGGCTTGTATCCAAAATGGTGTGACCAGCAGGTCCCAGGAAGTTATTCTCCCTCTGTACTTGGCACTGGTGAGACCGTTCCTTGAATACTGTGTTCAGTTCTGGGCCCTTCACCACAAGAAGGATGTTGAGGCTCTGGAGTGAGTCCAGCAAAGAGCAACAAAGCTGGTGAAGGGGCTGGAGAACAGGCCTTATGAGGAGCGACTGAGAGAGCTGGGGGTGTTTAGCCTGGAGAAGAGGAAGCTGAGGGGAGACCTCATTGCTCTCTATAACTACCTGAAAGGAGGTTGTAGAGAGGAGGATGCTGGCCTCTTCTCCCAAGTGACAGGAGACAGGACGAGAGGGAATGGCCTCAAGCTCCACCAGGGGAGATTTAATCTGGACATTAGGAAAAAATTTTTCACAGAAAGGGTCATTGGGCACTGGAACAGGCTACCCAGGGAGGTGATTGATTCACCTTCCCTGGAGGTGTTTAAGGCACGGGTGGACGAGGTGCTGAGGGGCATGGTTTAGTGTTTGATAGGAATGGTTGGACTCAATGATCCAGTGGGTCTCTTCCAACCTGGTTGTTCTATGATTCTTTGATTCTATGATTCTAATGATACTCAGTGACTCCATTTACAGGCTTAAACAAGTTATATTTCTAAATCCCTGTCTCTTTATCTTTTCAGATAATGGATTGGCTAATCTAACACTCTCTGTTAATTATTCTGGGGTTTAAACTGAATAAACTGATCCAAAATTAGTGACTGTAGATATGGCTGAGACAATACATGTCCTGTGCAAATGCTAGCATGCAATACTAGGAAAATTCTTCAGTTTGGAAATATTTTCTATGCATATGTCATATTCCTCTCTAGTCCTGTATGATTCAGTGTTTTTTTGTTCCTTTATTTCTAAAAACCTGGCAATTGAATGCCGCAACTCTCTAATAAAGGGAAGTACGGTAATTTTTTAATGGAATTTATGACCATCAGAAAATTTGGAAGAGCTACAGGTTGAAATCCTTCTCAAGGAACTTGTGCAGTTCAAACCCATTGCATTCAATGAATAAAATAACAACTATTTAGCATGAATCACAGCTGAATTTATAAATGGCTTCCTGGTAAAAACAGGCATGTACCTACTGTTATTGAAATACTGTTTAAACCTAGGTGGGCAGAGGAGGGGCAGGTAATTAAGTAAATAATTTCATAAAGTTTTTCCCTCGGCCAAAAGATGTAAACACACTGATTTAGTTAAGAAATTGATAGGAACACAGGAGTTTCATGCTGGATAAAATCAGGCAATCTGGTATCCTGTATCTCAAAGTGACCAAAACCAATTTCTTTAGAAGAGCCCATAGCAGGCAGACTAGCTATGGCTTATCTTCACACATATCTAATCCTGGTCTAGCTAGATTATCACTGTCATGGTTTAGCCCTGGCCCAGATAATTTTGGCAGCTAAAAACTTGCAGTTGCACTGCCAAATCTGTTACTTCCAGACTCCCTTTGTCTTCACTGTTGAAGAAAAGAGAGTAGATCTAGAACGTATGCAATATCAACAAATCAAGTCCAACATAAAAGATAACACATGCTTTTTAAGTGTTCTCTCGAGAGTTGCTCAGATTGCATGAAGTATGTGTTATCAGTTTTAATAGGGTAGATAATTGTTTAAAACTCCCTAACTCTTAACAACTATTCACCTGTAGAAAATTCTGTCTTCACTTAGCAGAGCTGTGGCAAAGTCCTTTGGTATTTTCTGTGGGAAGCAACATGAATGTGCACCCATGTGCTAAAGTCATTTGATGCAGTGCTCTGTAAATTATATATTTTCCTCTGTGTTCATCTCTTCTCAAGTAATTTTCCTCCTTTTGTTTCACTCTCCTGTCTTCAAGAAATTTGATATTTCTCAGATTTTTAAGGTCTTCACATGTCAGTTGAATTTCTAAACACCACACTGGATTTGCTGCACGAAACAATCCAAGAAAAATATCTGGAAAAATAAAACATGAACTTTGAGTTGACAGTGTTCAGCTTGGACAAGGCTGTGTAAAGACCATATAGTGACCTTCCAGTACTGAAAGGGGACCTGGAGGAAAGCTGAGGATGGACTTTTTAGTGAGGCTTCTTGTGACAGACCAAGGCGTAATGGTTTTAAACTAAGAGAGGGCAGATTTAGACTGGATATAAGGAAGAATGTTTTTTTTATGGGGAGGGTGGTGAGGCAGAGGCACAAGTTGCCCAGGGAGGTGGTGGAGGCCCCATCCCTGGCAACATTCAAGGTCAAGTTGGATGGGGCTCTTAGCAATGTGATTGAAATAAAGATGTACCTGCTCCTGCAGGAGTTTTGGACCAGATGACCTGTTAAAGGTCCTCTCCAACCTAACACATTCTATGATTCATTCTGGGCTCAGTCAGAGTGTCTTTTTCAAAACCAGTTGAATTGAAGCTTGGTCTCACATGACACACTGGACTCTGCATTGGGGGTAAGATTCTAACCTAGCATGACACTTTTAGACAAAGTAATTAACTCCTCACTAAGACTTAGGGGAAGTTCTAGTTAATAATCATTAGGACAATTGCTCCTAGAAGTAGTCAGTCAAAGCACTGAATGCATTGAATTAAAAAGTCAAAAGATGGCTCATTTCAGAACAGACAGATCTCACTCAAGTAGTAAGAGCCTTCAGTAATCAGATCTGCATTTTTACCAGCTTTAGAAAGAGAGAAACATGCAGTGACAGGGAAGTTTAAAGTGTAACTATGCAGAATTTGATTCAGTCTGAGCTCAAAAACTCATTGCTCCTGAGAGGCTTAGTTAGGCTTGCTCCTGATTTTAGTATGGTCCTCCAGTGCTATCTCTGGCACTCCTGTAGCCTCATAGCAAGTTGCTCCAGCCCACTAAATCAGCAGTAAAAAAAACCCAATTAACTGTACTATGAAGGTCAGATTTTTCCATCAGCAACAGTCTATTTCTGCCTTTTCTGAAAGAAGAATAGAAAACCCTTCTCTGAGATCTTCTGCTACTGATCCCTGACTTCATATTTGGTGTATCTCCCGTTTGCATTATTAAGGCAGGGATTGACATAATCACAGAATCACTAGGTTAGACAAGACTCACTGGATCACTGAGTCCAACCATTCACAGCAATCACTAATCCATGCTCCTCAGTGCCTCGTCCACCCATCCCTTAAACACCTCCAGGGAATGTGACCCAACCACCTCCCTGGGCAGACTGTTCCAGTGCCTAATGACCCTTTCTGTGAAAAATTTTATCCTGATGTCAAGCCTGAACCTCCCCTGGCAGAACTTGAGGCCATTCCCTCTTGTTCTGTCCCTTGTCCCTTGGGAGAAGAGGCCTAGTACCCTCCACTCCACAACCTCCTTTCAGGTAGTTATAAAGAGCAATGAGTTCTCCTCTCATCCTCCCCTTCTCCAGGCTAAACAACCCCGGCTGAGAGAGTCCTGGGCCACCTGAATCCTGCGATAAATCTTGGGCCACCTGAATCTATCCACTTGTTTTTTCCTTGCACAGTAGAGTACAGACGAGTCAAGAAGTCTGAAGGAAAAGAATAAGCAAGAGATTTGATTTAGCAGTTTTGAAGTGCAGGTTTGTCCCCTATGTAGTCAAGAGATCTCAAAGCATTAATGAAGGAGAGAAAAGGGGGCGAAAGAGACCAGTATTCATCCTGCTTAAATCTTACCATTCTCCACTCTTTTTAGGTTTGTCTCATTTGTCCTGTGAGGAGTCAACTGATCCCTTTTGGCCCTTCTACTCTGCTCGGTTACCTTTCCATCTCATTTTTCTGTGCACAAAGTCCCTAACACAGTTACAACCTTGATTTTTTTTTTTTAATTCCTTTTGCACTGAGAACTTCTGCCAGGTTATGTATATACAATTGAGCGCAAGAAGCATCCTCAAATGCTGCACGCAACTAAGATTCTACCCAGATTCAGAACCAGACTTCACTGAACAAGTGATTTGAGCTACAGTAAGAATGTTTTCTTCTGTTTAGGGCTCAATGCGGCCTGCTAATTCCCATTTTCGTTATGGCTAATGCATAATATCCACAACAAGAGAAAGAAACTTGTCTGTCTTGGCTCAAGTACTGCTTAAACAGCTAGCAAACTGAAGGAGGAATTATTAAACAGGTATCAGGCAGTACTTTGTGTTTTCAGAAGCCAATCTGGTACTGGTTATTTCATTAACTGCCCTCTGTGAGTGTGTATCATATATCTGCAGTGTTTGCCATCAGTCAGCATTCATCTCTTATTCTCTTATTTTCATAACATTTTTCTATCTTTAGATCCCATTCTTGCTGGATTTTCTCTTTGAGTTAAATCTTAGCAACTCTACATTAAACATCTCATTTTAGTCATATCTGCTTACCCTGAAGATGGTTCAAATGGAACAAAAACAGGCATTGGTCCCAGCTTCAGCTAGCTTATAATATAATCATAACTGTAAATATCACACATTTAGTGCAGAAAGTACATATGAGTAATGAGGTTTCAGCCTCTGCTGCAGGCAGTCCTGTAATGAATGTCTTATAACATACCAAAGTATGTTGCTACTTTCCATCTGCTTTTTCTACCTTATTTTATTTACTGCTACCAGTTAATCTACAATCCAGTCATGATTCTGCCCTCTTATTCTAAAATGGCAACAGCTCATGATCTTGTGCCTTGCTATTCTCACCTGATTTCATCACCCACTCCATCAGTTTCTGCTTTCTGCCTTGCTGCACTTTGCTTTTAGTGCTGCTTCCTTTCCACTTTTCCTTAGTTTGGCATGGGTGCGCGTAGCAGTTTTTCAGAGCTACAGGCAGCTTCTCATCTTTCAGTTCTGAGGTGCCTCCTTCATCAAAAAGTAGACACTGTGGCAAACCAAGAAACATTGTAAGGAGCCCCACAGGGACTGAGCTCTTGGACCTCAGGGTATTTATAAATCTGCTGGGACTTAATTTGAAGAAGCCCTTATGGGATGATAAGATCTGTGGCTGCAAGAAAGGAGTACCTTGAGTGGAAGAGGATTTATCTCCATTGTGTTTGGAGAGAAGACAAGGGGAATATAGACTTTTCTCAACAGGAGAGATATATATTGTTGATACTCTTGCTCACCTCAGCTGAAATAAATTGCAGTTCAGCTTGTCTAGACTAAGTAATTAAGAACATAGTGAGACAAATTATTTGTCCTTTAAGTTCTCTTCAGATCAGGAAATATTTACACATGAAAGATCCCTTGATGGTCTCTTCTGGATAGATTAGTAAGTTTTTTTTTCTATCTCCCCTTTAACAGTTGCTGAAGTGCATCCGTCATTTTGGAGCAGAGATGAGAGATAGCTAGACCATGTTTCCCTGAGGATCAAAGCCAGACTGCATTTAGAGTCTCTTACCTGGCTGAGAGCTGGAGGTGTAACCATAAGCTGACTGTTGCAGCATGCTATAAGTAGCTATGAAATGCTTCCTAATATTTTTCAAATGTCATGTAGAAAGTCAGGGCTCCTAATGTGTTCTCTTCTGTTAGAATCTTGGTCCATGTTGTGTCTTGTTGGCTATTCCTTTTTTTCAGTGAGTTTAGTTTCAGTTAAATTTTATTCAGCTTGTTAATGAGATGATAATCCACCACCAATTAAAATATGTAACAAACCACTGTGTCTAGTACGAATACACTAAATATATTATACTTAACTTCCAGGTTAGCTCTCACTACCACATTTTCTCCTGTTTCTGTTATGCATTCATGGTGTGTTGGCTGAATAATCATCGCAGTTTTGGAGTCTATAATTGTAACCATTTAAAGTGTATAGGAATGACTATTCAGAAATCCTCAAAGGAAACCAGAAGACTGTACAGATGGGACACTGTCAGTAAGAAAACTGAAAGCATCTTTCAGCTAGTTAAAATTATACAGTGCAGTTGCAGAAAGAGACTACCAAACCTTACCAGAGTATTTATGCCAGCCTTTCACTTCTTCTGATTCTGTTGGCAAACTCTTTGGTTTGTTCCTTATCAAAGAGGCTTCATTTCTCTGTGTCTATTGAATGCAGTAACAATGTTGGAAGAAATGTGTAAAGGGAATATATTTATGTAGTATCAACAATTCAAAAACTATTATAAGGACACTTCTTGGTTTTATTTTTCTTCTGAGTTCTGAGGCACTAGATGTACTCTAGTTGTACTTTGTGAAGGATTACACTTTGTAAGAGGTAAGGATAGCAGAAAGATGTATGAGGATGGATCAGTGGAATGACTGCTCCCTGGGGAAAAGGCAATCTTTCAGAGAGCTTTTCCAGGCACAAGTATAGTGGTGTCCTCAGGTGGAGTTAAGAGAGTAGTTCTATCTCTGCTTTGACCTCTCCATGCAAGGAGAAGAGCCCATCACTACCTGAAGAATCTGGAGTTATTCAACCAGTTCCTTAAGGCTGTCAGTGATAGATGTCATCCAGGACTCTACTAGCTGCAGAGGGAATTAGGACTCTGAAGCAATCTGAGGGATTTCACAACTCCAAACTAATAAGGGCTACTGGCCCGCAGGTCAGGAATGCCTTTAGCAAGTTGGGAAATAATGCCTTCTGGCCAAACAGGCTATTGGTTTTATACACACCTCAGTCTGATCTCAGCAAATCTTTCATTTCCCCATAATCTCTAGGCGAATGGTGAGAAAAAGAGTGCTCATATGTACCATATTTGCAGAGATAGCTTTAATTGCCAGTCCATCTGGAGAAAACAGCTCTTCTGGGCCTTTTAAACCTGGTCAGTGATCAGCTTTAGCAAGCTTGATTATGTCCATTTAGCTTACCAGTGTATACTGATTGTGGGAAAGACATAAAATTGGGACTTAAAAGGCAGCAGAAATACGGAGTCTTATATGTGGTGGATTGAACAGTACTTAATGAAAAATATTATTATGTTCAGAACATGATTGCTGAACCATGAGCTCTGTATAAAGGCCGAGAACCTAATAATATGTAGTTCTTTTTCATTTTCCCCCCTCTCCTGTCTCTCAATGTAGCATAAAATATCTCTAGGTTCTCCCTTACATGCTGAGAAAAAGTAAAAAGTTATGACCAGGTTTTACCCTGTTCAGCTGGAGCTTTACTGCTGCACTGGTTTAACAGAGGCCATGGAGAGAAAATTGGTTTCCTCCTTCAAGCCAGTGGTGACTTTATAGCAGCAGGATTGTATGTGGGAGCAGAATATTCTGTACTGAATGTCACGAGCAGTTGTTTCCATTTGTTGGATGTGAGCTTAATGGATGAACAGCAGTGACTTTATTTGCCAGAAATATCAAATGATAATGAACAGCTTGCTGTAGTCCTGGCCTTGGCTTCTGCCATTAACCTGATTAGACTAGAATTATCTGCAATGTTCTTGGATATTCTTTCACTAATATTAGAAGGTCATTAAACAATGGGCATATATTTTGCAAGCTCTACTGGGATTTATTTTAATTTTAATGACGTAGAGAGGGATTCCATGTTTCATTTTGAAATGCAATTTTTTTATATGAGTTGGCAGATTCTCAACTTCAAGCAGAGAATTCCTGAATTGGCTGAGTTTTATTGCTAACATTTTTGTTGTTTTCAGCTTAATTGTAGCAAGCTTGGTAGGATTGTTGGTTTCTTTTTGTTAATGTGTAGTGTTTGCCCTTTAAAGATCACTAGAACATCATCTGATTTGTTTTCCAGATATTTTGTTTGTTTTTAAGGACAAAGTGGTTTTGATCATAAGGGAAAACAATTTCATTTCATCAAACATATGCTGTTCTGGTGTTTGTTATTTATATAAACAACTATATTGTAATAGTTGTTTAATCTTTCATGGTGTCAAAAAGCTTGACCATCACAATGGAAGTATGGGTAGATGAATTGGAAGAATATAGGAATTGCTCAAAGACAGTTTACAGCAGGGATTAATGTAGCTCTGTGGTCTGTGATGTTATTTAGTGGACCTTAACAGAGGGTAATTTCCTTTTTCTCTCTCTTCAGCATGGTTATCTGTGCCTTGCTATTTAATGTTTTCAGGAGTAGACTCATCAGCTTCTTAAATGAGTATCAGAAGTTCATAATTTCAAGATGCATAATTCAACACTTACTAGAGACATGAGGTTTTATATTCTATGCAGGTATTTTGCAGCTCCTCCCTGTGACAAATTCTGTCCAGATGTTTTTTGTCTTTGTCCTAATGCAAAAGTGGTGAGCATTTCTCAAAAATGAAACTGTGCTCTTGTACAAATCCTGTATTTGGCAATACATCACTATAGCTGTCCATGTCATATTATCATATCTCAGCTTTTTTATTATGTTTTGGCATTAGTCTCCTCAATTTTCCCAGTGATGAGAGACGACTTTTGAATCTCATCCCAGATTTTCTGGCAAATAGTATTGTTAACCAAATTTTCTCCACCAGACTCCCCCATGGTACTGGTTGGTGCAACTATGGGGAGGTGTGGTGCTGAATTTATCTTTCAAAATTCCAAATATTGGCACAGATTTAAATGAGGAGGGGAGACCGGGGTGGGGGAGGAAAGGTACAGGGACTCAGTTTGATTTGAACCATTGTAGTAAATCACTTTCTCTGAGTCCTGATAGTTCAGTTAACAACATGCTGCTGTGCTTATGGAAGCAGGGCCTTTGACCACTGGTAAAGCTGCCACATTCATGAATGGAGGAGCTTCTCCTGTAACAAAGCTTAGGGAGAAGGGGCAGGTATGTGACTAATGAGGATATGCATAGGAGCTTCAGACTTAAATACACGTAATTTTTCCTTTATTTTTCCTTTTTTTTTTCTTTATTTCCCCTTCCTCATTGTACAGGCAGTAGGAGCCTATTATTAATGCTGACGAGTGTGGACAGATGCATATGTGTAAACAACTTTTTCCCAGGAATCCAGCCTCTATTACCTAAAAAAACCTTATTAACTATTGCCTTCATTTTTAGTCATTAAGATAAGTAGCCTAACCCATAGTCCCAAGATGCCTCCAAACTGAAAACACCCTAGTAGTCTACTGTCAACACCTTCACTTCCCACTTGATCAGGTGTTTTTATGTGGCTGTAAGAAATACTGCAGACTGCTGCATACGAAAAATGGGGAGTAAATAAAATAAACATTGATATGAAGTTGGGTAATGTGATGGGTTTTGAAGAGACTGTTATTAAATAGCATAAGAAATTCTATTTGACTGGTACAATTTTCATATTTAATTCAGTAAAAGAGTTAATTATTCAGAAGTTGAAGGAGCAATATATTTTCCACTCTAGTGCACTGGCATATCACAAAATCCAGTGCTTTACTGCAAATGGACAGGGCTGCTTGGTCATCTGAATACATGGAAAATGCAGTCAGCTTACTGAGTTAGATCTGAGCAATTAATAGGATTGAACACATTTTGAGACTAATTAGATTACCTCATTCACACTGGGTATTTAAGTTACAGCTCTAGCATTTCTACTGACTTCACTGAGGCTGTAAATGAACAGAGAATTTCTCAGAGACAATGGCTGGTTCATGATAGTGTCTCATATTAAGTGATGAGTGTGGCTGCCTGCTCCAGTCCAGGACTTCCTTCTGCCTTGCTCTTCCTATATGGAGCTCAACTCAGGGACCCAGGGTCTCTATCCAGGCTCAGGAACTTACCAGTTGCCAGTTAAATCGGTTGCTAAGCTAAGCATGTATCCCAGAGACACAAACACACAAACAGTAGGTGCTTGAAGGAAAACGGCTAGAGTCAAGACATTACTCAATATAAGGTTACAAATCTTGCTTTTTTATTTCCAGCTGGGTTACATATTTATACATTTAGCAAGTGTCCATGAGGGTATCTACAGTGTATTATTGGTTAAAGGTAACTGTCCATAAAGCTATTACTAACTTATTATTGGCTAAACTACTGCACATGCTAAGGAACCAAGTTACACTAAAATTAACTATGTTGATAGTTCTCTTTAATTGTTTTTCTTTCAGCTGTTACTCGTTCCCACTGAACCAGCTCTTGTATTCCTTCCAGCTGCTTATCAGAAGGCTGTCTTTTCTCCTCATTGAACTGGCCTTTGTTTATCTTTCAGTTCTCTGCTTCAACACCTTCTTCTTTGTAAAATGTTCCCACAATTCCCCCTTTTTGTTTTTCCATGACTACTAATATTTGTCTTAACACTCTATCAATCAAGCTGTACACTAAATTAATTAAGCAAGGCACACAAATCAATATGCTAGAAAAAAAATCAAGTAAAATCTTAAAACCTATCAGGGCTATTTTTATAATCCAAGGTCCAATTCCAACAAAAAATCCTGCACATGTATTCCACTCATTCTCTATTTGCAATTCTTCTGTTAAATATTGTGAGGTGTTAATGCTTTAATGTATAAATTCTGAATTATCTGATAAATATGTCAAAACACTAGATAAAGCTGCCAATGAGACAGTTGTTTGATGACGGGGAGACAAAGTGTGGTTTAAAATCATAGAAACATTCGGAGTTAATCATATGAATTTGCCTAATGTACATGGGCCTCCTGAAATACAGGAAGGAATACCTGCCCATGCTCTATCATTACAGTCTGGGCTAATTCTAATGAAATTTTAAATTGCCTACATAGTGCCTTGGCAGACTGATGATAAGATTATATGATATTAGTTCTTATTGAATAATATTGGTAGTGGGCCTTGGACTGGCCCTGCTGTCAGTCTGTCTGCTGTTCTGTTCCCTTCGACTATAAATCCAGGAAGTGATGTGTGACTCCAAACGTGCGTCACGTAAAGTTCTGCTCTTCTAGCTGTGACTTGAAACCGTAACTGCTTTAACATTTAAAAGCAATCACTCATTGTTTATCTGTTTTAACCATCCTCTTTCTATATGCTGCACTACTCTGGCTACATTTTGTGAATCTGTAACTAAATTAAAGGGACTACAATGCCATTCAAAGTCTTTAGCACTGCATATAATTCCATTATTAGTGTTGATCCTTCTACTATATAAACTGCACTTTATTTGCCCACTGTCCATTTTCTTTCCATGTTAATACTGCTTTTCTGGTTTTCCTGAGCCACCAGTAAATATTGTAGGTCCGTCGACAAGTCGTTCTCTACTTAAGGGCTTCTGCTCTATTTGTAATGTTTGCAGAGAGGAAAACAATTTATTACTCGGTAAGTGGATATCAATACTTCCTGGATAATCTGTTAGAGCTACCTGTAAATTCAAAATATTTGCCTTGCATCACTTAGCATATTCTTTTGTCATTGGGATATAAATGATTGTTGAGTCTTGGCCTAATAACTGAACACTTCTTTTTCTTCCCTTGGTGATTATCGTTGTAATCATTTCAAATCTAGTGACTGTTTTTGTTTGTTTGTTTGTTTTTAAGGTTGATGTGGTAAAATATCCACTCAATAATTCATAATGAATCATTTGAATTTTCCTCTATCATTGGGTCAATTATCACTAAAGGTTGTCTGCACTAGGACCCAGCAGTTGCTGATGAGAGACAGTGGAATGCAAAGTGTTCTCAAAAATTGGCATTCCCCTAGAGATAACACAGTTAACTCCTCTGGTCTTCTTCAAAGCTGAAAGAAAAAAAAAAAAAAACAACTTAGAAAGGAAGGAGAAGGGTGGGAGGGCGGTGGTGGTGGACTCACACATAGCTGCAAGGTTGGGCTTTATCCATTTTTTTTTTCCTCTCTCTTTCTTTTTTTTTATGCTTTGCTAGGTATTTTAAATTTTTTCCTTCTGAAGCCTTTCATTCCAAAGATCCCCAGGTAAACCTACCTGTTTGCCAGCTTAGTGGACATTTGAGATTGAAAGGTCCCAGAGATGTATTTCTAAGATTAAACAAAACCAATTTGTAAGCCTTACAAAGGTTTGAAGTACTTCAAACACACACACACACATGAACACTCATTTCTCAGCTAGCCAAATACATTCATACAATGTTGGTTATCACTATTGGATCCACAATTTTTCCATGCTATGGATATTTAAACTACACATGGTACCAGGTGCATACAATACTTAAAATATGTACATGCATTATAAAGTAAGGTTCATTTTGAGTGTCTAACAGATATTTCAATTCCTTTAAAAAAACCATATAGCTGTCCATTGTTTACATACTTCAAATAGGCATTCTCCAAGCGTGAAACAATGCCAACAACATAGGCTGAATCAGTAACAATGTTTACGGGTTGTGAAAACAGCTTAAAGTATCTAACAACTGCAGCCAATTCTACAGTTTGAGGTGATCCTGACACTTTACAAATTTCTGATTTCCATAATTGCAAAATATTTTTTTCTGACTAAGCTTTTTAGCAACCTTGTCTAATGCAACCAATGAATATTTGTCTAATTGCCTGGGAGAGGTTAAATCTGAATTCCCTTTTAACAACATAAACAAAGGCTGTAATTCTTCTGTAGTGATGCCTATCAAGGGGCGTACCCAATTTATGGCTCCTAACAATTTTTGCACATCATTCAATGCCTTTACAGAATATAAAAGTTTAACTTGATGTGGTTGAATAGTTTCTTCTTGGATTTTCCACCCCGAATATTTCCATGGAGAAGTTTTTATTGATTTTTCCTGGTGCATCACAAGCGTCCAAGCCATTACTTGTTCCTGTAAAATCAGTATCAATCAGTCCCGGTAAAACAAACAATCTTTATAATAGATGATCGTCCAATTAACAGTGCACTAAGTCAGCTTCCTAAGGGGCCCTTAATTGCCATAGGGATGAGCAGTGTGATGTGTTTCTGTTCTTTGAAGTCAGTTAAATTTTCTGATGGTTGCAGCCCTTCGGTCCCAAAGGACCATCCTGTTGGCGCTGGGAACGCCCCGGGGCTGCTGCAGTCGCTCCAGTCGGGGCAGTGGGAGCTGGGGAGGTGGCGCCCCCTCAGCCAGGCTGCTTGGCTCCGGAGCAGTTAGTGAGTTCTGTTTTGCAGTTTTTGGAATCTCCTTTATCGCTTCGTCACAGATTGGTTTCCAGCGCAGACAGCTGTCCCACTCACAGATCACAGGAAAAGCTTGAAATATTTCAACCTCCCCGTGCCGCTGTGCCTCCCTCCTGGCTTGTGCCCCTCAGTCTGAGGGACAAGGTGGAGGTGGATCAGGCTGCTTCTCAGTGTCTATCTGACCTGGATCGAAGGGACTGTCGGCCCCCCAGTTGGAGGCTGCAGAGGAAAGCGCAGCCAGTTTAGGGGAGCTGTGGGTTAGTGTAGTTGTTGACGATCCTGCACTAGGCTCGGAATTATCGCTGTGCTTCTTAGAGCTGACATACACCTTTAGCACTTCAAAAACTTTCCGCCAGGGACCGAGCAACTTATTAGCTGCTTTATCTGACTTAGCTGCTTTATCTCATAGTTGAACTCCGATCTTATTCCAGGTTTCTTGCTTAACCGGAGCTATGACTCCCTTCACAGAATTCCCACTATCAGTACCAAAAATGTGGGTAGAATCAGGGAGAGTGACCTCCGCGCCCAAGACAGCAGAAGCAGAGTTTGCCATTTTCTTTTCAGCAACCATTTGTAACAAGTTATTCATTACCACCCACCAGATTGGTCCAAATTTCTTCATGGTGTGATCTCCTTGTATCATTTCATCCCATAACTTGTCCCCAAGTTCTCTCCACTCTGCTGCACTGAAAACAGTTTCAGGGGATTTGAAACACCCTCTTTTGTGTCCCCATTGGCAAAGCTCAAAAAGCTTCTTTGTACTCACGCTTGCCTCTCGCTTAGCGAGAATCTCTACTAAGAGCGTGAGTGCTGCTTCACGATCCATAATAAAACAGCAGTCTTACTAGCGCAGGGTCTTGACCAGAGCACTCGATGGTCAGGACAGCCAGCTCTCCTCTGCCTTTTGCAGATGCCACCTGCTCTCCATCTTCCCCTCCTCCGTCTCACTGATCAGTGTACCAGCAGATCTGAGGAGTCTTCTCAGTCAATTCTGTGTCCCTGTTCAGGCGCCATTTGAAGGAAAATGGCTAGAGTCAAGACATTACTCAATATAAGGTTACAAATCCTGCTCGTTTATTGCCAGCTGGGTTTCATATTTATACATTTAGCAAGTGTCCATGAGGGTATCTACAGTGTATTATTGGTTAAAGGTAACTGTCCATAAAGCTATTACTAACTTATTATTGGCTAAACTACTGCACATGCTAAGGAACCAAGTTACACTAAAATTAACTATGTTGATAGTTCTCTTTAATTGTTTTTCTTTCAGCTGTTACTCGTTCCCACTGAACCAGCTCTTGTATTCCTTCCAGCTGCTTATCAGAAGGCTGTCTTTTCTCCTCACTGAACTGGCCTTTGTTTATCTTTCAGTTCTCTGTTTCAACACCTTCTTCTCTGTAAAATGTTCCCACAGGTGCTAACAGAGCCAGGTTCACAGAGTGCCATAGACAAGATGCTGCATTCAATAATAAACACAGACAGTCGTGCCTGTGAACCCAATACTCTGGGTTCACAGGCACGTCCTCATTCATGGATCCCTGGAGTATCACCATTTCTTGCCTTTTTCAGCTACATCTTAGGACATACAGTGACATCGTGTTTGTGCATCAGTCATGTTAAGGCACAGAATTACAGCGTGGCTAATGCAGGGCTCAGACAGGGCAGCTATAGATTCCCTTCCTCCCAGAGACTTGGTGCCAGATAGAGGTAGCTGGGAGGTCTTGGAGAGGAAGAGGTCTGCACTGTTTCACAGCTAATGAATAACAAACATATGCAACATATGAGAGAAAAGCGTGAGGTAGGGGCCAAAAAGTATATCCTAAATAATGAATAGGACTTGATATGTTTGTTGTGGAAAAATAAAAATACTGCCAAGGTGTTTTTTTACTTTTCAGGGTTTGTTGTGATTCTGACTACTTTGTGTGTGTGTGTGTCCCATTAACTACAGCTTCGGGTTTTTTTAAAGATAAAAAGCTTCAATGGACATTTAAATAAATGCTTCTTTAACAAATGATGTATCAAAAAAAGCAAATCAAATACAAAAAGCACCAAAGCCTCCTCTATCCTTTTTAGGTTTTTGTGTATAGTAATCAATGTGAACCTAATAATTTGAATTTCTATTAGACGCCTGAAAATAAATGCACAGTTGGCTATAAATAAAATATAGTGTATCTGTCACTTTGCAAACAATACAATCCAGTGCACAATGATATAAAGTAAACAGAATATTCTCAGCCCATTGTGTTATGAATGACAAAAGTGACTCTGACTGAGGATGCTCTTTGATGCTGCTTGCACACAGCTGTGCTACACATCCTGTGTGTGTCTGCTGACAGCAAAGCTCAAAATTCTTCAATACAGGGAAGAATACCTGGAGGGCTGCAAAGCTCAGATCTCAAGATACTGATGTTTGAGGGTTGCATCTTTAGAATGAGGAGACTAAGACTGTCTTCTCTGCCAGAGTTGCAGGCATTCACTCCATCTGCTCTGTTTCTCAGCTTCTGTATCTGTAAAATGCAGTAAGACTATTTGGAAGGAGTAGGAAGCACAATTCGCTTTTGTTTTTAAATGCTTTTAGATTTCTAGATGAAAGGTATATAGAAAGCTGAAGTCTTCTTTGGCTACCTAGTTGGCAGAGTCCCTGTGTTCTTGTAGGATCCTAACTAAAAAAGTTTTATTAACTCACTCAAGTGAGGACATGGGTGGCATATGGGTGAGATCTGAATGCTACTTGGACTAACAAAATGCTGGATTTTCCCACTAAAACCAGAATATTTAGAAGAGATACGTAATGAGATATACCAAAGGGATTTGCCACTGCCTAATCTCTGAGGATTCTAGGGATTGAAACTTATTCTTTTTTGGTATTTGCTCCTTTGAACCTCAGAATTTCTAAAGAAAAATGCAATAAATTTAATTACTCTTGGTACTTCCCCTTAAAAGTCTAGTCTCCTAAAAAATAATTCAGTATTTTTCTTCAATCTTAAAACTTCGAAATTCCCATGTAGCAGCTTAGAATTTTTGAGACCTTTTGATGTAAGTCTTTTTTCATGTTCATTTATAAATATGGATTTGAGATGCAAACGTCAGTATTTAAACTTGGAAAACATTGGCCTTCAGCTACAATTTCCAGGAGGGTTTTTTTTGTGCTAAGATTTTTTTGAGCTTAAGAGATGCATTTACTAACTTACAGCTTATAAACATACTGTCTTTGAGTATCTTATAAATATTGATTGACGTTTTTGTGCAAGTAATAGAGTGAGCAGTGTTGTGAAGGCATTCAGGAAAAATCACGGTCTTGTTCTAAATGGACCTTCCCTATAATACCATCTCTATGGAGTTTTTTTTCCTTGCATATGTTTGTTGTAGAAAAACAGGTAACTCAAAATAACAACCATAAAAAGCCTGTGAATGTTCTTGCAGGGGTTCATCTTGCAAGCTTTCCTCATGTAATTTGTGGATGGGTTCAATGGACTGAGCAGCTCTGCTTCTGTGATTGAATTAATTAATTGCAAAATACACTTGCTCTAACTCCAAACTTTTTACCTTTTGTGTTGAAAAGAAAAACTGGAGAAAATAGTCTCTAAAACTTCTGAGATTTCCTTCCCTTTCTCATTTCTTTTTCTACTATCTCCAGTGTTTAATTATGGTTTTGCTGGCTGTAAATGAAATTAATGTCTAGTGGTAATTATTTGTGGGATCATAATACTTCCAAGGTATATGTAAGTTTATCTCAGTGTCTGTATAATTTGCCTTGGAAATTACCTTAGAATCTATTATGTTACAAAAGAATTTAGTGAATTATCTAAATTTCACTTATTTATTGTCTCTTTGATTATGATATATCTTTTTACTTTGTTCATGCTGGTTATATGAAAACCGTATTTATGAGGATAAGTGTTGTATTGTGAGTATAGGGATGGAACAGCTCATAGGAGATGCATGCTTATGGTCCATTTGTAGAGAGATTTATATGATGCAGAATTTGCATTTGCTCAGATGATAATACCTGGCTACAAGTGGCCTTTCTGCAAGTTCCCCCCTCTATTAAGCCTCTGTTGTTGCTTAAAATAAAGTGACTATTCCATAAAACTGAACAAAATGCTTCAGGCCAACTCACTTCTGAAAAACAAACTGAACCCATCAGATAAACCCATCAGGGCCTGGGCTTTATCTAATACTGCTCGCTCTTTAATAAATTGATTCACTTTTCTGTCAACCCAACAGCTTGGCTGCTGTTACATGTGCAATTATTATTCCACCTGAAGTGATTTTTGTGGTCTTAGAGCCCAGCAAACATCCATTTATACTCAAAGAGATTGTAGATAAAATAAGCACAAGCTTGCACTCCTGGCAGGCAATGATTGGCAGCTTTGCCATAACATGACGATTGCAGACCAGCCTCATGACCCAATGAGAGTTGGTATCAGCCTGTGGTTGCTGGCCCAACACACAGCCTGGGCCAACAAGCAGGGCTCTGAGAAAACTCCTCCTAGGAAAAGGGATAACCTTGCTACCTGACTGCATGCAGCTCCTAACCCAGAGGAGTATGAGCCTGGTCATGGACTCTGTAGAGAAGATCATTCATGCTTATGAATACCTGCCCATATTTGTAAAAACAAGTGGCACATACCTGTTTTCTTCTATGTACTACACATATATGCAATAATATGCATGTGTGTTATGATGACTTTTTGAATTGCAAGTCAATGTTTGCAATTCTGTTTAAATGAAAAACAGACTTTTTTTTTTTGCAGGAGATCTTTTATCTTTCTCTTATTACCCCCAAGAGTTAGTATTTAAACTTATTACTTCCTTGGAGTGGCACAAAAGTCAATTTTTAGGTGGACACTAGTTTCCCCAAAAGAGACCAGGCAGCATATTATCTAGAGCACATGACTTCTTGATATCTATGTTGTGGATCTTATATTTTCATTTATTCTCCATGTAGCCCTGAATAGACTTACTTCCTAATGTACAATGGAATATAGGATACGCCTTTACCTACATAACTCAGCAATATCCAGAATATCCAGCAAGGATTAAACATAGGATACTCTCAAAATGTAATGAGTAGAGATAAAAATAAAATTACTATAGGACTCCTAAAAGAGACATAAAATACAAGTGTAGGAGTAGTTATCTGAAACAATCTGATTTTATTATAAGAGGAAAAAAACCCAACCCAAAATTTAAAAACCCCACAAACAAAGAAATCCCCACCTGGCAAGGTTACAAATTGAAAAAGTACATTCAAGCAATGTGTTGGGTTTTTTTTGTAAGAAAGAGTGTGTAGCCAACACAACAAATAAATTAAACAAAGATAAGTACAAATATGTCACCTTAATTAATCTTTATAGGGTATTATCATCTCACATGTGGAATTAGCTTGTCACATGGTAATTGAAGTTATTTTTTGCTAAAAATCTACTTTGAAATTGGTGGTGATGTGAATGATTGTGTAAAGTACCCAACCTTTTCTTAAAGCAGAAAAAATTATCCTTGTGGGTAATTTTATGTCACTGAACAGCTTATCAATAAAGCTGCTCACATTTTATTATGTTAGAATATTGATCTGCTCAAAATTTTGTACTAAAATGGCTATTTTCCCAAACAGAAAATTCAACAAATGTCCAGTGTGAGTGTTAATATTTCATAGTGAAGAATGTTTTGCCCTGTTTCATTTTCAATGACATTAAGACAAACAATTTTTTTATCACTGCAATGAAACTCTGCCTCCCTACTCTCTATCCCAGTGGCCTGGGGGAAAAAATTTAATTGCTTTTTATAAAACCTTTTTGTCTAATTGGTCTTAAAACTATCTTGAAAATACAAGATAAAGAGTTCTTAGTGTTGATAAAAGAAGAATCTGTCTCTGCTCTTCTTGGCCATACTGACATGCACCCACTGCCAGAGGAAGTACAGTCTCATTATTTGAGTGAGACCATACCTTTGAAGCAAAGGAGAGCAGTGAAAGTTGTTATTGTTTTGTCCTGCTGGAAAAAGATCCCACAGATATTACTATTAGTAACATGCTTAAAATGGAGACCTAAAGGTACTCTTTAAAGCCATTTTTAATTAATTTAAGAAAAGTAAATAAATAAGGAAGAGTTCAGAGACAAGGAGTTCTTACTGATGTAATGGAAAATGCGTTGACTAAGCATTTTTGTAAAGGAAGTCACATGTTGTAAAGAAGTTCATGTGATGCTAAGAGAAAGGAAAATAAATACATAGGCATTGGAAAATAAAGACAATGGGTTAAAAGGGTATGGCAGCATGAGAAAATTTCTCCAGCCAAACTCCTACCAATGTTCACAGCTGTATTTCCAACAACCAGCATCAGTAGTCAAGAAATAATATTTTGTGTGTTATTTACAGTACTTTTTATTTGCTGTTTCATTACTGAGCAGAAAGACACATTTCTAACCTAAGGGAAGTAACAATATTGCTGAGCTTTTCCATCTGTCAATAAATAGATCTCTTAAAGATCTACACCCAATATTGAAGGGTTATTGATGCCTGTGCCTGAAATAATATGCAAATATATGTGCAAAAAGCACATTATCTGCATACTTTTGTTAGGAATGTGCTTACATACAGCATTAAATTGTGGCCCATGAGATAGTTTTTCACATATTAACTATACAACCTTGTAATGAGTGAATGAATTTGCAAATTAAGACATTTCATAGACTTTTGATCATCACACAAATATATGAAGCTTCTTTGAAGTTCCTGTTTTACCGTACCATGCTGTAAACCTCTGGGAAAGGATGTGACTAAGCCATAGATAGTTTAATGCTTGATCTGGCCTTCGGGCTTCCAGTTAATGGTTTTAAATGTAACTAAATGTGTACAGTAAAACAAACAAGTTTTTTTTTTTTTTTCCCACAATTGGCACAGTACAATGCTATTTAAAGTGTGAAAAGAATTCTACTAAAAGAAATTTTGAAGTGGCAGAACAGAGCTTTCCCCAGAGAGACAATTTGCAACACCAAACGTACAAACTGCAGGGTCCGCTGACTAAGAAAAGGTACAAGGAAAATTTATTTTGAAGCAGCAGAGATCAATATTTCTGACAGCAAATGCTGGCAAAAAGTAGCATCAAGAAGAAAGATGCTGTAACATTAAAACAAACAAGATTTACTATATTACTTATGGCACGGGAAAGGATGGAGATATTTTTTTAAATGATTGATGGAGTAAACTACAAGGTTTGAAAGATCTGGCTGTACTAGCATCTTAATCTAATGTTCAGATGAATGTCAGTCTCACAATTTATCTCAGTTCACTTACTCCAGAGTGCAAAATAGATAGACTAGTAATTAAATTAAACTTGTTTGTTTCTTTCTTTCAGTATTTGTTAGCAAGAAAAGATTTTTTATGACTTAGTAGTAACAAGCATTGATTTGTGTGCCTTGTAATCTGTTTGTTCTTACAAGCATCTCTCCCACACCCACCCACACCCTCTGCCTCAAGTTATAACAATGCTGCAGTGCTGTGGGAGTAATGCAATTAATGTTTTGCATGTAATAACTGAGAGGAGTTCATAATCCAGCACTTCTAGCCAGCTGTTCTCATGATTTTGCACTGACAAATTTTTGCACAATGAATGAAATATATAAAAATTGGCCTTAATGAGAAATATTCTTTATTATATAAAATATAAAGACTGATTTATTAATTATGCAGTACATAGAGTTGTAGTGAATTCCACTTTAGACAAAAACGTTAAATGAACTAATTAAGTACTAAGCCTGAACCAGATGGGTTTGTTGCTGCATCAGTAATACAGGCCAGTAATAAATGATCTACAGATTCAGTTTTTAAACTATCCATGGATAATTCTAATTAAATTTTCCTACTAAAAGTACACAAGAATAGCATATTAAATGGGAAAGTATCTGATCCAGAACAACTGCTGATGTTTGTTGCAGCATGTTAGTCTTGTTATGAAAACGGGAGTATCTGAAGGTTGTTCAGAGGGCTAAACCTCTCCTTCCACCTAGACTAACCTAAGATCCCTGTCAGTGCTAGGAAGGTATCAGTTTTCTTGCTTTCCCATGGGTAAAGAACTAACAAAATCACATTCTGTATTCTTCTAAAAAAGCCAGACTATGTTTTAGCAAATGGAACTTGGATTTTGGCTCTATATAAAGAGATGAACAAATATCATTGACAGAGAGTTGTGGATGACTTTCAAAGTGAAGTCAATTTTGAGCTGACTATCTGAACAGATAACTGGAAAGCCAGACACATCGGCACACACAGCTGACAATTCTGGTAAGGGAGTTCAAATCTCATGTGGAAAAGCAGTTTGGGTGTACAGAGCTCTGCAGCAACGCTCAGTGGAGCTCCTCCTACCATAGACCATGTGAATTAGCTCTAAGACCCCTTTAGAGCTAAGTATTCATGACGAGCTTAACTTCAGACTACTAATGTATATTTTAAAATACATAATCACTTGGAGGAACAAGGGAGGAAGTCACCAGCCCTCACTTTTGGCCTAGTCTTCACTACAGTTTTTTACTAACACTTCCTACACAAGAATTTAAATATATAAGAATCATCCTACTTCATATAGTATAAGCAGGTGATTGTTTCATGCAATCCATTTCACCAGCTTTTTCACTTGGCCATAGTTCAGGATTCAGACAAAAGAGAATTGTTTTCTTATGCTTTCTCCCCCAATGTCTCTGTCTTCTCTGTATCTCTTTACTCTTTTCCATCCTTACTTTCTCTAGCTCATGCATTCTCACACATACTCTTACACTCTTGTTTTTTCACTCTTGCATGCTCTTGCTCTCTCTTTCTCCCTTCTGTCTCTTCCATTTTATTCTCTCTTCTCCTCTCTTACTTTGTCTGAATTTCTGTTTGTGTAATTTTTGTTGGATCTTATGAGAATGAACACTGTAATTTTGCCTTTGGCTCTAGTGGTATTAAAGCCTATGACAGAAAATGACAGAATTCTATATCAATGACCAATCTCTCAAAGGAAAAAAAAGTCACTGTAATTACAAAACAGAGGACATTGAAGGCCAGGGTCCAAATTTAAAATATATCCTTTATTGAGATAACCCAAAGAACTGGAAGAGTACGTAGCATTGCTTAGATATTAGTAATATTTTCAAATCTCTCCATTGATGTAAGGACAGGCTCTAG
Organism: Clamator glandarius; assembly: GCA_033459285.1. Lineage (NCBI taxonomy): Eukaryota > Metazoa > Chordata > Aves > Cuculiformes > Cuculidae > Clamator > Clamator glandarius. The sequence goes on along the minus strand of JAUNZM010000091.1, from coordinate 726,244 downwards.
GAGTCAGAGTGTGCTGGGAGCTCCTGCCAACTACAGCAGAGAGATCTGTACTAGTGACTGAATCAGGAATATGTTTTTTTTTCCTGCAAGCAGAATCCAAGGGGGTTTGTGGTTGATGTTTCTTCTAAGGAAAGATTATAATACATCCTTAAGGCTCTGACACAATATTGTTAATTTTGGATGAAGACAGGCATTTTCAGCAACATCATGTAACCTTGCAACACGAGTTTCTTGCCAAATGTTATGTGTTTTTTCAGATATGAGCTTCTGCTTACTGTCTTTGTGACATTCAGAGTAAGTATAGTTCACTAGAGTGAAGTATTTACCAGGGTGGTTTGCAGCATTTAATAATTAGATACTCCAGCCTTAGCAAACTGTGGGAAGAGCTCATAGGTGTCTTTTAATCCTGCTAACACGTATAATGTGTGCCTTACTAATGTGGCAATTTCATTAGCAGAACACTAATTACTAGAGCTGTGGGATTTTCACAACTTCATCTTACAAACAAGTTCCCTTTTCTAAACTAAAAAGCTCTCTGAATTGTCCTTACCTGGAAACTTCCTCTCTAAGACCCACAAAGTATTTTACAATGTTTCACTCCTCCTTCGCCCCTAGTTCTTTTTATGTCTTCTGCAGACTTACAGAAATCATCACTGTGTTTTTGTCTGATTTTATTTCTCTTTCCTTCCTATTATTGACTACGAGTTTTACCTTGTGTTTAGGAAGCCATTTAAAGAATCTTGCTCATGTTTGTACATCCTGAAAACTGTTGTATCTATCTGAAGCACAGGAAAAGAAGATTTTAAGAACCAGTTCTGTTTGCCTACTTTGGTTGAGCAGGATTTCCTCCTACATCATGCTTCTAATTAGTCTCCAGATTTGTGAAGCATGTAAACTTAGTTAACCTTATTCAGGAAAGCAGACAAAACTTAGGGACACTTTATAGCTCTGGGGATGGGCCTTCACATTTGCACAGTTGTCAGTACTCCCAGGGCCAGGGGAATGAGAGATGCAGGGTAGAGCTGGGAGAAAGGAAGGAGGACACGTTTTACAGAGAGTAGTTCTTTTCTTTCGCTGTTGTGTGTGACAAGGCTTGGATTTTTTTTACATATCCATCTACTTGATATTTTGGGAGTAGTGGCATACCTTTACTATATTTAGCTGATGTGTGGGTCTTTTTCAGCCTTTTAAGCATGAAATGAAGCCTATACAGTCAGTCAGTGCCAACTTTGATATTGAAAGCAATTCTTTTCTTTTTACTGTTTTCCCTAAACTGTAATAAAAGAGGTGTTATCTCCTTCATTCCCTTGATGCATTTACATTTAAACCTAGGACCATAGTTTGTATCTGACAGACTTAGGTGTGAAGCAAAATGTATTTGAAACTGAAATTGAAAGGAAGCACTGGGGCAGGAGAGGTTTATGAATATTTCCTTGTGGGAAAAAGGAATGTTGTCAGTTTTAACACCTGGCATGTATCTTCCTTTGAAAAAGATGCACATCCTAACTTGTGCGTTTGAGCGGATCTTCGTAGGTTAAATGTAAAATGTGGATATTTGTTAAAGCAGTCTCTTTGCTTATAAAAAGTTAAGAGAAAAGAGATAAATCCTTCAGGGGATCAGAAAATCTTGAGGATGGTCTTTTGTCTTTCTTTTTCATTTTAGACAGAGAGTCTCCTTATGTAAAAATAAGCTCCATAACATATGTGGAGGTGAAATGGTGATTGTTTGGAAGGATATGAGCTGACTAGGCAAAGAACAGGAATTTACTTAGGTGCAGCTAAGGCTTCTAATTTTAGAACTTGGTTTAGAAATACTTCAGTGTCTACATAACTGCTCACAATCAGAGAGGAAGGAAGCATAAAGTTTAAGCACATGCACATGTTCCAGCAAGACCTTTTGTGCAATCTGGGAATGGATTAATGGATATTTTTTTTTCTGCAATTCCTGATATAAACTGATGATAACTATTAAGCAGTTCAACTTTCTCTTTGGTTTGTGGTCATTTGATTTATTTTTTTCCCAAAGATATATTTTTGTTGTTTGAGGTTGCAAAAAAATCTTTCTGTAAAGAATGCATTATTTTTTCCATATCATATATTAAACATCATTTCATTAGGACCCTTATTTATTTAGGACAATTTATAAATACATTTAGAATAAACTTAGCCTTTCTTGTTCCTCTTGCCTCTTTTTTGTAGCTTTGATATTTTTTTATAAGTGCTGTCAACTCTCAGTGCGTGCTGTGACTGAATATTATCTTCCAGAGACTAATATGGATTTCACTGGGCTTTTTCTTACTGTGTTTCATTTGTCTATGGATTTTTCTCTCCCTATGCTAAATACTGTTTCAATATGCTAAGGCCCTATTGTCTATGTCCAATTATAAATGCACTATTTATATGTGTGTTCTGTAGCAACATCTTTGAAAGCAAAGAAAAATAGTTTTCTAGAAGTGGGAGGAAATAGATTACGTAAAAAAAAGGCAGCTGTTCTCGACAGTTGGATATCTTACTGCATATATAAGGCTCGTGTCTTACAAATGCATTTCTGAAAATCAGGAAAAAGGTATTTCTTTTTTAGGAAGACATATAAGTGAGTATCAAGAACAACAATCACTCAACTGTAACCAAACAGTGATTAAATCAATCAGACAGGTTGCTGGAGCAATTCAGTTAAACATGACATAGAATTATATTATGGAGATTTTAGGTTTGGACTTAATCCATCGTGGCTAAAAATCAGAAAGCAGGAGATCTGACCAAAGTTCTCATTATACTAAAAAGTGACCCTAATAATATTTTGATTTAGAAAGCATTTCCCTTAGCAAAATGAAACTTTTGCAAGGTGTGGAAATCCACCAATGTGTTCTTTCTGGGAAGTATGGTGAAAAGCATAGACTTATAGAATATTTTTAAGTGGTATCTAAGTTCATTACCAAAGTTAAAAGGCAATGCTGAAATTCCTTTGAACAAACCTGTTTCATAGTCATGGTAGGAATAGGTAGCGTATATAATCCTGCATAAACACATCTCATGCAAGGAGACTTTAAATTCAACATTCAATTTATTTGATTTACCCACTTGAAAACAAGCTCTGCATCAGAGAAGTTCAGCTAGAGAGACCAGGCTTTCTCAGTTGCCACTGACGACATGTTAAACATACAATCCAATGTGTAATTAAAGGATAATAAAATGCAGATACAGCACAGGAAATTCATGGAATACAATGCTATGAAATGTATGTAGTTAGAGATTATTTGAATAATAAATAAAATAAGAAAGAAGAAATATTTAAATTCCAAACTGAAAGTAAACACTCGTAAAGAAGTAATTATTCAAGAAAGAAAATTTATTAGAATGTCTGATTTCAAAGACTAAGTTTGCAAAAAGGATTTGGAACATTGCAAGTAGGAACTTTTCTGTGAGGGCAGTTCCATGCTGAGGACCAGTGTGCAGAGTACTTTTAAAATATTTTAATCACAGAAATAAAATGATGTGTTGCAAAATTAGCTTATTATTACCTAAATTATGTATAAGACTATATCAAGTGACTACTCTGAGATTAGGATGGCTTTCTAGCCTTATGTTCTTGGAAAGTCATGTCTTCTTCCTGCCTTCAAAATCTTAAATATTTTTTACTGTATTACCCTACACAAATTCAAGTGTATCCCACACTGGGATCATGGCACTATTTTGAAAAAAATATACTTACGAAACCATATTTGTACTATCTCTGGATTTTTTTGTCTCTCACAAAATTCACAGGACTGGGTGAGCAAGTGGCAACCATATGCAGTCAACTATACGTGTATGTGCATGTGTGCATACATTCACCTTCATAAACAATGTCATTCATTTAGTCTGATTTTTTTTTCAGGATTAAGTTTATCTGTAATAAGACATTCTCCAACTGAAAGACATATTTATTAATTTTTATGTATTTATTAAATACTGATTTAGTCAAATGGGTGGCACAAGGCCTTATTTGATTTATTTGTTATTTTTAACTGAACATACACTGTAGTATTTACAGAAGAAGTATTTCAGTAATTTTCCTTAAAAGTTTATTTTAAGACATTTTAAGGTTTAGGGGAAAAAAAGGTGTAACTTAGCTTAACCAACCACTGTTTAATCAGAAATGTGGGATGTTCACATGAAGTACAGTCTCTCTGCTTCATCTTAAATCCATTCTTCCATTTGGTTTGTGAATTTCCCCAATTAGCTGTGAATCATTGTTGTGTTTTGATTTGAATAAACAGCCAAATAACTGTTTTTAATTCTGGCTTGGGAAGCCAAGTGAAAAACATAAGGGATGAATTTGTCAGTTCAAAATGTCAATCCAGAATGTCTTTTCAAGTTTTATCTGTTGGAGGGTTTTTTGTTTTTAAGCTAGTTGAATCAGGGGGAAATTTGTGTTGTTTACATTCAGAAATATAAATCCAAATGTGTCTGAAAAGTCATACACAAGAGAAGCTGTGTAGAATGATTATGTATATCATTCAGGAATATCTAAGTGAGTTCCCGTACACTGTCCCCCTCTGCTAACAGCAGGATTAATCTGTTGAGTGGAAAGTGGTCTCTAGATCTGCAAAGCAAGTCTGTATTATTATTGGATGAATACTATGATTCTTTCTGTGCACTGGATAGTATTTGATTGTGTGTTTCATTTCATTGCAGTATCATTTAATTACAGTATGTTACTGTCTTCTTAGCAAAGTCTCTCCAGGAATAGAATAGATTTAAGGAAAAAGAGAGGGGTGTTTTTTGTATGGTTTGTTTTTTTGGATTGATTTATGCACACATATATTTTGTATATAGATATACACATACGTGCTATTAGCTTCAATTATCAGAAGGTAGTTTCCTCTTTTTTTTTTTTTTATAATGCCATTGTATTAAATTACATGTGTTTTAAAATTAAGATGACAGTTATTGGCCTTCAGGATTTCTGGTGGCAGAATTCTGTGTATTTTCCATGCAAAATATAAGGAAATATTTGGACACTGTAAGCTATGTACATTTGTGTATTTATCGCAGTTCAAATGCCAAGAGAAGGTGGTGGTGTTCCACTATTTTGGAAGAATTTAAATTTAAGTTTTGTAGAAAAATAACTTTAAAATAAGGAAGTTGATGGTACTAGAAGAAAAGCCAAATTTTGTGGTGGAAGACTGGCAGAACGCATGGCATTTTGGGACAGAGGCTTAGTACTTATTTTTATAATGCTTGTAAGTAATGTTCTATTACAAAAGACACTGTATAAATGCATAATGAAAAGCATGCTGTGCCCCATGACAGTAAACTTGCACACAGCACTATTCAAATAGTATCCATGACTACCAGGAGGAGTTTGAAGCTTGTTCTTGAGGAAAAATCTAGCAAGTTATATGGTAATGCAGTAATAAATGTCAGAAGTAGTCTAAGGTGATGGGTAGGATGTAGGCACATAAGATCTGCTTTTTGCATGTATGACTATATAGATGGTTAAGGTTTGCGCAAGTCCTTTTAGATCTGCTCTCTCAGTCTTTACCACCACAACACAAATAGATGGAGGGGAGAGCAATGGTCAGCACCTGCTAATGGGTATCCATGCAATTAGGTTTGTAAAATTTTTTTGGATGGATTGGTTAAGCTGGACACCTACAAGTGCAGTGCAGACCTAGCATAGATGGAGATGTTCACAGTTCTGGAAGGAATCCGAAGCTTTAGTTCAGTGATGGAAACACAGGAAAGACAGGAAAGGCAAGTAAAAGCCCACAGGTTTAAAAATTTTGCTAATGTTACCACTATGAAGAAGGTTTTCTTTTTTGGCTTCTCAGAATCAGACAGACTGTTCAATGCCTATTAGGCATGCCTGTATTTTTTAATAACTCTTTATCTGCTACCCATTTATCCTGGAGAAGGCTGAGGGGAGACCTTATTGCTCCCTACAACTACCTGAAGGGAGATTGTGGAGAGGAGGGAGCTGGCCTCTTCTCCCAAGTGACAGGGGACAGGACGAGAGGGGATGGCCTCAAGCTCCACCAGGGGAGGTTCAGGCTCGACATAAGGAAAAAATTCTTCACTGAAAGGGTCATTAGGCAATGGAACGGTCTGCCCAGGGAGGTGGTTGACTCACCTTCCCTGGAGGTGTTTAAGGTGCAGGTGGATGAGATACTGAGGGGCATGGTTTAGAGATTGGTGGGAATGGTTGGACTCGATGATCTGTGGATCTCTTCCAACCTGGTGATTCTATGATTCTATGATTCATTTTGAAGAAAAATCTAAACCATAAAATATAATAGAGGCAGGAAAAAAGAAATGTCTTAATAAAACCCATGATGTAACCTCAGCCAAAATAAATAGATTATATGATGGTTTATGGTAGCAAGCAAATTAATATGGCAGTGAGCTTTTCAATTAAGACACATATCAATATATTTTTTAATAGTTTATGAAATGCAAAGGGAGTCTACTTACCCAGCACATAAGGCTTCCTGAGGCTCATATGCATTACAAAAAGTAGTTGTGCTAATAAACCTTTATATACTGTGTTTTGCTAACTCATTTCTCAGAACAGATTCAGAAGATCAACCTGCTTAAATTTATGGGAAAAAAACAGCTTGAAGAATAATGTGATAGTAAGGAGAGAGGGGAAAGGAAATGTTCCTTATCTTCCCACTGAGAAGACAAATGATGACACTTTTTCTTTCTTTCCCAAAACCCACAGTATACCCCTCACTCTCAATAAGAAAATTAGCCTTAAGAAAAAGAAATCCAAAGATCATAAAGCACCAAAAGAAAGAGGAATTGATCTTGAATACAAGATGGGATTGAGCTATAATATAACAAGGTACAGGTCTTTTCCTCCTGAAAGCAAAACCAATTCATTTATTATCATGATTCTCAGCTTGCATTTTTTAGGAAGGAACTGTATATGTTAGGTAGCACGTTGCCTTCAATTCACCATACTATGTCTTAATTACCAATGCTATAAGTTCATGGTAGTATTTTCCAACTTCAGAGGCTTAAACAGCATGAGTGGATCATATTTGTAAGAACACAGTGACAATGATATGATGTCTGTTTATTTTAGAATCATAGTCTCATTTTTTAATTTATTGTACATCAAAGTGAAGTAAGTACACAGAAAAGATAATAGTTTTAATCAGCATTCTCTTATTTTGCTATCAGAGGAACAGAAAACATTCTTTTGCTTAAAGAACTGAGATTGAGAGCTGGAATTAAAGCATTTTTTTATTCTTATGGCAAAGGCAAATGACCTTAAATTTCTATTCTGAATATCTTTGCTTCCCTACTTATCATCAATTCACCTCACCAATACAGTCTTCAACTAGGCAGGGGAAAGGCTGGTGTAAGTGGAAGAAAATCTGGTTCATGAGATACAGGATCCAGGGCATTGCATGAGGAATTTTACTTTGTAGTGTCCAGTCTGAAAGACCGTTTAGTACTTATTTTAGTTTAAGAGTGTAAAAAGACATTTCTACTAGCACTGTTATCATTTGATGAGGTTGGAGACATGAGCAAATCTCTCTTAGTAGGATTGCTAACTGGATATCAAATTGCTTACTTGGTGCAGTGGTGATGATGATATAGCAATGGCACATGATCCAGGCCAAATTGAAGCATCTTAATTGGTGGGAATGGCTAGAGTACTGAAGAATCTTTAATCAGACTGGGGATGACTAGAGGATGATTACCCCAATTAAGTGTGAATGTTGGTTTTAGAACAGCAATATTGGTAATACTATAGCAATGTTTTTTATATTGCAGTAGATAATTGAGATGTAGTCCAAATTCTTATATAAATTGTCTAAATAATTATTTAGAAATGAAAATACACACAGCGTGAGTTTATACCCTTCCATTTATTCAATCTATTAAGGATTTTCTCTCTTTTTATTGTATGAATTATCTTAAATTAGCATTTCTGTTTATGAATGCTCTGCTGGACATTTAAGAACTTCTGGATTTCTCCTACAATGAAAGACAGCTGAAAGGTCATTATATTTCTTGCTGGTTTGCAAAATCTAAGCTATAATCAGTGCTCCAGGTGAAAAATCTATTTTCCTCATCCAGTGATTGTCAGAAGGGATGGAGTCAAATATATTTACCTCTGTACTGTAATAAGGAACAAAAATATTATTGCTCTTCCAAGTGCACTGACTGTGACAATAAATTAAAATAATTAATGTCATCAGAGAAAACAGAGGAAAATATTATGATGAAGCATATGAAAGTGAGAAGGTATCTTCCATTGACATAATAATAAAGTCATAATATCTTTGTAAAATGATGGAGATTTTCTTGTCCAGAGTATTTTCAAATCTTTTATGCTTAAACTGTTGAAAGATATAGGTAAAATGTCTTATAGATCAGCATGTTAAGCACCAATTTGTTAGTACTATCTGCCAATACTCCCACTGTCAGAACATTATTTTGTATATTCTAAGTCTTCTACAGACCTACATCTTGATCATCTAAGCTTTTTCAATGCCCTTTTCCTCAGAGGAAGCAGCATCAAGTTGTAATAAACTTTCCATTGATCCTTTGCAGAGAAGTTTTCTTTTTTTCCTCTTCTTTTTTTTTTAATTTAGGAATTGTTTAATTGAACAATTCAAATTATCCACTGGTGCACAACATTAAAAAAAATGTTTAATCTTAGAAAACTTGTTTCAAAGTAGTGGCAATACCTGCTGCTTAACGGGAATGGTAGTTCCATAAGTAAAAGACACTCATCTTCAGTTTTATCAAATTTACAGCCAAACATTGCACCTCTGTGACATAGATTACACAGCTGAAAAAAATGAAAAATGCTAATTAATTTCAAGTGAAATAAGAGAAGCAATTTGTGCTATCCCTTTTGACCTTCCCCTCCCTCACCTCTGTCTTGCCCACTCCTGCTTTTCACTTGTTCTTCTTCCTTACACATGAAGCACAGTCTGGGTTTCTCAGGCTTCGCAGAGGAAGCAGTGGACAAGGATCTCAATGAGAGTATCTTAGGCAGAGGAAACAGAAGGAAAACTTGGAGTCTCCAGTCTGTTTCTTCATCTGACTAATAATTCCTTTCACCCTTAAACAAGGTTCTAGCAGACTACCTCCACTGTTTTATCTATTCTGCTTGCTTTCTCTCTGTCCTGAGGGAATTCTCTATGTATTTTCCATTCCTTGTAACTGGGGTTGTGAAGGTTACAAAAAAATCTGATTATACTCATGTCATCCTGTTCATTACACTCCCCCACACTGCCCCTTACCTACATATGAGGACAGATATTACTATTCTGCCCTAGTGCTGGTCCAGCAGCTGAGCTCCAAAACCTGCCAACTTGCTAAGGTGTCTCAGTTTGCCTATTCCCTGTCACTTTTTAACCTTTCTTTTGCCTAAAGTCCAGATAAACTGCCTTCTCTGGTACAAGTGTTAGTACTATGAATAAGGAGCAGTAGATAGTCATATGACTGGATAACAGAGTGTTTATTACACTAAAGTGAAATAAAAGCCTTGTGCAGAACTGCGTCCCTCTTCTTGCACCCTAAGACAAGTTCTGCAGGCCTAAGAACCTTGTTGTAGAGACACAGGCCTTTTTCCTTTTCTTTTTGATATTCAAGCAGACACTTAGTCTATTTCTCAGACACAGCCTTCATGGCTTTGAGTAGTTCTGCCCAGTACATTAAGCCCTAGCCTAAATTTTAGGACTTGTGTTTTGCAAAATAGTCCTTGCAATGAATATTAGATTTATGACACTGTAAATAGAGAGCAGGACTTTCTTTTTCCTCAGCAGGGAATAAAGACAGTGGTAAGGTTTCTTTTTTCTTGCTTCTGGGTCAAGGTTTGACTTCAAAAATAAGCAATGAGAAGCGAGTGCGGTCACAGCTTCTAATGGTGCTGCTGCTATGAAGTCACTTTCCTCTTGCTTTTGGTAACTTGTCTTAATAGGGCCCTGACCTCTGCTTTCACAGTGTCAAGCATGGTAGAAACAACAAACCATGAGAAAGTGATGTTTGATGGCAGGATCTATTTGGGTTAAATTCTTCCACTAACCTTTAAAAACTCAATTCTCCAGTAGTAGGAATGTCCATGGCAAGCAGTGACTGTGTCATACAAACTTGCAATAAAAGGATAGGTAACATTTTTGCACTCAGTTTTGATGGAAAATAGAGAGACTCCATGTGTGATCATTTACATTAAATATTTTAGAATGTCTTCTAAAAAGACTTTGATGCAAAGTTTAATATTAATGAGAAACAGGATTCTAGTCTGTAACTGATATACCTCCTTCTCAAAACCAGTTCAATTTTTGCCTTGTAAGTACTGTGAAGTTAATCGAGTGGAAACAGATGGAAATAAACTAATGCATGACTGCACTTTGCAGTGGGCACTATTCTGTCCTATTTAGTCCACCATGAATGTAAAAGCTAATAGAAATTTCTCTGTTCTGTACAGTGATGACCCTAAGTCTTGCTTGAAAAATTCAAGATCAAGATCCTTTCTTTCACTAACTTCAGCTTATGACATCCAAAGTACAAATCATGTATATAATATTGTTTCTTTAATCTATAGAATTGCCTTGAGACTTAAGTCTTATAAAGCTTTTAACTCACCAGGCAAAAGGCATTGTACTGAATAAAAGTGTTATTCTTAGTGAAAATTCATGCTACTCCTGGAAAAAAGTGAATAGATTTTGGAACATTGTAACCTGTTTGGGTATTTTCAAGTTAAACACAAATACAAAGACCAGCTACTGTGGGTAAATGACACCAGCTGTTTTACCAAGAAGGGGACCCAGTATAGTTATAGCTCTGTTTTGGAGAGCTTTGGTGTGGCTTATTACATTGTGACTCTATACAGTTTGTGGTAAGTTAAATACAGGCTAAAAGACAAGGAAAGAAAGGTGGGAAGAACATAAGAAGGAGTATTTAGGGCATAGAATCACCAGGTTGGAAAAGAACCACCGGATCATGGAGTCCAACCATTCCTATCAAACACTAAACCATGCCCCTCAGCACCTCGTCCACCCGTGCCTTAAACACCTCCAGGGAAGGTGACTCAACCACCTCCCTGGGCAGACTGTTCCAGTGCCCAATGACCCTTCCCATGAAATTTTTTTTCCTAATGTCCAACCTAAACCTCCTCTGTTGGAGTTTGAAGCCATTCCCTCTCGTCCTGTCCCCTGTCACCTGGGAGAAGAGGCCAGCATCCTCCTCTCCAAAACTCCTTTTTAGGTAGTTGTAGAGAGCACTGAGGCCTCCCCTCAGCCTCCTCTTCTCCAGGCTAAACAACCCCAGCTCTCTCAGTCGCTCCTCATAAGGCCTGTTCTCCAGCCTCCTCACCAGCTTCATTGTTCTCCTGTGGAGCCTCAACATCCTTCCTGTGGTGAGGGGCCCAGAACTTAACACAGTATTCAAGGTGAAGTCTGACCACTGCCGAGTACAGAGGGAGAATAACCGCCCTGGACCTGCTGGTCACGTCATTTCTGATACAAGCCAAGATGCTATTGGCCTTCTTGGCCACCTGGGCACACTGCTGGCTCATGTTCAGTGGGCTCTCAAGCCAGACTTCTCCTAGTCTGTAGCACTGCATAGGGTTGTTGTGCCCCAAGTGCAGGACCCGGCATTTGGCCATGTTAAATCTCATCCCACTGGTCTCAGCCCAGTGGTCCAGCCTGTTCAGATCTCTTTGCAGAGGCTCCTGACCCTCCAGCAGATCCACACTTCCACCCAGCTTAGTGTCATCCAAAAATTTGCTAAGGGTGCACTCAATGCCTTCCTCCAGGTCATTGATAAAGACATTGAACAGGGCTGGACCCAGCTCTGAGCCCTGGGGACACCACTTGTAACTGGTGTCCAGCTGGATTTAACGCCATTTACCATCACTCTCTGGGCCTGGCCATCCAACCAGTTTTTCACCCAGGAGAGTGTGTGTCTTTACAATTAAAGACTGAGGCAAAGGAGGCATTAAGTACTTCAGCCTTTTCCTCATCCCCTGTCACTGTCGTTCCTTCTGCATCCAATAGAAACTATATATTCTCCCTAGTCCTCCTTTTATTGTTAATATATTTATAGAAAGATTTTTTATTATCTTTCACAGACTTCGCCAATCTGATTTCTAGTTGGGCCTTAGCCCTCCTGAATTTTCCCTGCATGATCTTGCTTTCCTCCTGTAGTCCACCCAAGAGGCCTGTCCCTTCTTCCAAAGCTCATAGATATTTCTTTTCTTTTGGATATCTCTCAAGATCTCCCTGCTCAACCAAGATGTTTTTTTCCCTCACCTGCTCTTTTTCTGGAACATGGGGATGGCTTTCTCCTGAGCTGCTAGGATTTCCTTTTTAAATGGCTCCCAGCCCTCATGGGCTCCCTTGCCCTTAAGCACTGTCTCCCATGGGACTTTGCCAAGCAGCCAGTCCAAAGTCTGCCCTCTGGAAGTTTAATGTGTCTGTCCTGCTAATCACCCTCTTCACCTCACCTAGAACTGAAAACCTTATCATCTCATGATCGCTTTGTCCCAGGTGTCCTCAAACCATCACATCCCCCACAAGGCCTTCTCTGTTCACAAACAGTAGGTCCAGAAGGGCTCCTTCCCTTGTCGGTTTGCTTACCAGTTGTGCAAGGAAGTTGTCCTTCACACACTCTAGGAGCCTCCTGGACTGCTTCCTTTCTGCTCTATTGTACTTGCAGCAGATATCTGGAAGACTGAAGTCCCCCATAAGAACAAGAGGCATCCATCTAGAGACTATCTCCAGCTGTTTATAGAAGAGTTCATCAGCTGCTTCTTCTTGGCTGGGTGGCCTGTAACAGACTCCCATCACAATATCTGCCCTCTTTTGAACTCCTTTGATTTTAACCCACAGGCACTCAATCTCCTCATTACCACAATCCAGCTCCCCTCCTACCCTTTCTGTCCCACCTGAAGAGTTTGTACCCCACCATAGCTGCACTCGAGTTATACGAGTCATCCCACCACATTTCCATGATGGCAATGACATCATAGCCTCCTTGCCCTACGACAGCTTCCAACTCCTCCTTCTTACTACCCATGCTGCCTGCATTGGTGTAAATGCACTTTAGCTGGGCTGGCAAACCTTCAGCCCTCACCCTCATAGAGGGAAAAGAGTTTATTCCCAATTGCCTGGTCATTGGAGTAGCTAATGCCAGAGTGCCAGTATCTCCCTTACCATCCCCAGGTGTAACCGCCCCTACTTGTTCTGTTGTGATATACTGGTGTGCCTCACCAGCATGCCATCTCTGAGTCACTGGTGTCCCAATTCCAGGCTCACTCCCATCCAGCCTGGTCTCATCCCCCACCCCCTTCACATCTAGTTTAAATCTCGGTTAATGAGCCTAGCTAGATTTTTAGCAAGGGCTTTAGTCCCCTTAGGACATGTGTGCCCCATCCCTAGTAAGAAAGCCTGGGGGTGCATGCGCCACTCCATGATCAAAGAAATCAAAGCCCCTCTCCTCACACCAGGCTTGGAGTCAGGCATTAATCAATATCTTCTTCTTGCTTTCTTGCTCCTCTGTATTTAGCATTGGAATAGAGCTAAATACTATTTGAGCCCCAGAGCCCTCCATCATTTTCCCAAAAGCCCTGAAGTCTTTCTTTATGGCTTTGGGCTTTCTATTCTCTATATCATCACTACCAATTTGGAATACTATCAGAGGATAATAGTCCATCTCTTGGACAAGGGAAGGAAGTTTTCTAGTTACCTCCTTCACTGATGCCCCCAGTAAGCAGCAGACCTCTCGGTGGAGCAGCTCCGGTTTGCAGATGAGTCCCTCCATTCCTGTTAGAAGGGAATCCCCTACAACAATCACTCTCCTCTTCTTCTTAATGGAGGATGTTTTTATCTTTTTCTGAGGATGGCACAGCCTGGGGAAAGATTCTAGGCTGTAAGAGCCATCATCCACATCCTCAGGGGTGGACTCCACCTGCAGCGCTTCATATTTGTTCTTCAGGGGGACCTGGGGTTTTGTTGTCTGGGTGGGGGAAGCAGGTTTCCTTCGTCGGGCAGGAACTTGCTGCCATTCCGCATCTCTTGTTCCCCCAACCTTGCAGTTTGCAGGTGGGTGGTGTTCAAACACAGTAGCTCCAGCAGCCCGCTGAGTTAGTGAGAGGGCACTGCTCCACTAGTCTGTCTCCCTTTCAGATTCCCTGATAGTCCTCAACCTCTTTACCTCCTCCCTTAGCTCCTCCAACATACAAAGGAGTTCCCCCACCTGAGCACAGTTTCCACAAGTGGAGCCAGTACCAGAGGCACAAGCTGGTGTGGGAGGGGGCCACTACCTGCAGCCCAGGGTGCATAAACCCACTGAGGGTCAGTCTGGGTGGCAGCACCCACCCTGCTTGCTGCAGCACCCAGTGCAGCTTTAATCTTCTGACAGGTAGCCACCATGGTGTCTTCTGACTAGTCTCTAGCCCTCTCTGCACCCTGCCCGCTTGAACTGCCGCTTAAAGTCCCCGTAATAATAACGTAGCCCACACACTCTTGCCCCACCCCTCTTCGCTGTGCTCCTAAGGGGCCGTTTAACTCTCCCGCAGTAGTCGCCGGGACCGCCCCCTCCCGTCAGGCACCGCGCGGGACCCGCGTTTGCCGGTTGTCAGGAGCCCAGCTCCCGCCTGGGATTTTCAGGGATTTTCCCAGCTCAGGGAAGATGCCCACCACCTCAAATGTGCACCCCACCACAGAAGTCACCGTCCTGCTGCCGGGTACTGCCGAAGAAGCAGGGTTAATTAGGCTTCGCCACGTTTAAATCTCCTGCGTGTTGATAGCATTTGTAGCACAGGGGATATCTGAGAGTGTTTCTATGCCTGTTCTGAACTTATCTGTACTGTAGTTTAAAATTTCAGATTTCCAAGGCGAGTTTGGATAAAATTTTATTTGGAAATGCAGTTATTTTTGTGGAGCAGAAAATTCTTGCCATTCCTCATGTGATCTTCAGGTTGAAAGACTGCAGTTCAGTCCAATACTGTTTACATCATTATAGTCTATAAAGGTCCAGACTGAGACCAAGACTCTCTTGGACAAGATGCTGTAGTATCAGCACCGTTATTGGTTTGTAAGAGAAAGCCATGTTATGAAGAGCCATTAAGATTGTTCAAGCTGAGGCAAAAGCTGAGGATCACAGAGGGAATAATAAGGCTGAGTGAAGCTCAGAGTCCACATAATCTGGCCCCTACATATGCAGGACCACACTTGAGAAGGAATTGAGGAGGATTATCAATGAGGAAAGAAGAGGGGGAGATTTGCTCAAGAATGTGGAAAAAGGCATCTGGTGTATGTGAATATGGAGGTTGTTTTAGGCATGCAGCGAGACAAAAGGTTTCTGTGTAGAAAAGAGACCAAAGGAACACAGAAGGGCCACCACTGGGGAGTAGGGAAAGAGGATAATGTGTAAAGAAAAAGAATTTATGACGTACTGTGACTGAAACCAAGCATGTATTGCTCAATGCTCCCTAAACCAATGTATTCCATTGTTAGAGCAGTGCTGTAAACCACCTGAAATATTACAACCGTTATCTGTGGCACCATTAATGTCTTGAGATTATTTCATAAATCAGGCCCTAAAACATAATAGAGTGGAGAGTGTCGGTGCTTTCTATAAAGATGAGATTGAATTGCAAGTGAATTAATGATACCATCATTGCAGCCTTTAATCTATTTTATAGGGAACTGCTTCTCCTTTTATGAACAATTTGTCCTTTAGAGAATTCTCTAATATTTCTGAGTAAGTAAACTTTTTGAAGTTTTCTTCTAGGTGTTTGAAATAAAGAACTTTGTTTGGTTTCTTCCTGAGGAAAGGAATTAAGTCAGTTACAGTTTCTTTAGATTTATGCAGATTGCAATGGGTTAATCCCTATGGAAGCAAATAAATACATGAAGTTTCACTAAGGCCAGCATTAGCAACATGTGCTGTGCTTCTGACTTTAAGCAAAAAACATGGTAACCAGTCTAATTTGTATCCCTGCTACTAATAATTGCAGATGGAAAAATTGATCTATATCTTTGGATATTTTGGAGAAACAAAGATTGAATAATTAATTGTAGCAAAAAAACCAAAAAGAAATAACACCTTTATATTAAGTGTCTCAATAGAGAAGTTTAATTTTTTTATTGTGGCATGTTTAGTTTTCATAAGGGAAGAACTACTTTTTTACTCTTTAGGTCTTTATTTTTTACCTTCCTGCATTGTGCATTAGACCCACCATCTCTTTGAGAAGCTTGCTGTGGTAATTACTCCAGTCTAAAGATGATGTCCAATCTAACAAAGTTTATGAAAACCTACCCTTCAATCTAAACTGTAATCAGTTTATAACAAGCTCTCTTTTCCTGTGCTTCATTACTGTGACAAAATCTCTTTTTCATACCTCAGAATGATAAGGCAGAGTGGAAAAAAAGTCATTTTCCATCACCAGGCATGCATGAAAAGAAGATGGGCTTAAGCATGCAGAATTGATTTATTTGCGTTCTTCTGTTGCCTTGGTTGCTGCATCTTTGAAAGAAGTTAATATCATATCTTTGATTTGGCCTCTGGAATGGCAGGCCCTAGCAATCAAGCATGCTTCTTGGAGCAGACAAATAATCTAGACCAATGGAGTCCCAGTACGTATTGATTCATTTGGAAATGAGGTAGACTTGTAGCAAAAAGCGTTTTTGAATATATTAGCTGCACATATTGGACTTTGGGAGGGGGTTAAAAACCCCCCAAAATAGAAAGCATTTTAGAGTTGGTTAGCTCTCCTGATAAGATTATATGCTTTTGAATAACACCCTAACCCCACCAGCTAGTTGCTTGTAAAGTTTCTCTTTTCCATATGTTGTTCTACTCTTAACATTTTTTGCTCCTACTCTCTGACAGGCTACTCACACAGGGAGAGTCATTTATATTAGCAGATTGTTACTGTTACTGATACCGTTAATCTAGTATCTCACAAAATTTACTACAAAACAAGATTGCTTACTCAAATACTTCCAAGTCCAGTTTCCTGGCTCAGTCCTCATCCTCAAGCAACCTCAGCAAAACCTCTTTCAGTTCACACAGAGTATGAAAAGTAAGAACATACTGCTCTCCATGACACTGGTATGATTTTGTTCATTGAATTCTAATTTTGAAAAGGGGACTCATGTTTTAAGAGGGCAGATGAAATCTTTTCTGCTGTTTGCTGATCCTGAAGAGAAACCTTGGATTTAACCAGAGATTAAGAGTTTTCTGCTCTCAGAACAGGGAGTCCTTAGTGAAGTAGACACTGTTCCATACCTTAAGCTGATCATGATACATACTACATTTTAGAGAATGGCAGCTGGAGGCAAAAGACATTTCAAAAAAAGGGCTCAAAGCAGCACTTAAAAATTAAAGCTCAGTCAAAACTGGGAACCCAGCAGTTCAGTTGTTTTCTTTTTAGTCCTTCAATGGAACATTAACAGAATTACTCCAAATGAGGGACACATTGACTCCTAACCCTCTGAAGCCCAGCTGTGGGCTTTGAATTAATCTTTCTATTTTCCAAGACTTTAAAAGAAAAAAAAATGGAATAAAATCTTGACATGAAGTGAATTTCCCTGTTCTTTTCTTTCTGAATTAGAGACTCAAAGGATGAATTGATTCCTTTTTACGTTTTTTTTTTTTTGTAAGGCAAAACTTCTCCGAGAAACCACAGTCAGAAATGCTTTAGAATCTGTGAATAAAAGAATGTCCATACCTTTCTGTATCTGGGTTTGCATTAGATAGGTACACAGTTTAAACATTGAGCAGGAAGCAGCAACATGTAGTCAGGATGTATAACCAGATGGATAACCAGTAACAACTATCTCAGCTCAAGTGGAATATTGATCAGGCAATCAAGGAAGCCGCTTGCCTGCCTCTCAGTCTGGAAGAACTTTGATACCCAACTCTGTTAAAAATGCCAGCCTGTCAGTGAATTTAGATTGAGTGCCTGCACTTGAAGAGAAGGAGTCCATAAATTAACTCCTAATGCTGATGACATTCAGAAAAAAAGAGGCTTTCATTGGCATTCATGGTTCAGCACCTTTGCACTGGCAGACTTCTAACTTCTACTTGTTGTCCAGCCCCACAAGTCATGATGGGTTTATGATTTTGGTATTGTAATACTTCAGAAAGCTTTGCAAAAGAAGCTGAGTACAGTTACAATTGGGCGGTTAGCAAAAGGGAGAACAAGGAACATGGCTTTTTCTATGGTAAACATGCCTGTTAGAGGGGACCCCTGAGAAAGTCCATTACCATTTTCATCATACACATTTTGTAAAATTTGCCATGTAATTAGCCCTGAAAACGGAAAGTTGCTATTATGTCTTTGTTCTTTCAGAGCTAGACATATAAAGAACAGGAAGGGAGAACTGTATACAAAGTGCAAATTCTTGTTTGACTTTTGGCAGTCTGCCTTCTTCACCTTAGTCTCATCGCTTTCCAGGATTAACTTTGAAAGCAAAGTAGAGCTATTTGTAAGAAGCAATGTAATTCTTGTTCCATTACAGATTCTGAGTTGTCTTTTGGCAGAGAATACAGAAATCCTGCTGCTGGTGACTGCTGCAGTAACATCACAGGAAATTATTTGTGTGCTATAATTTTAGTTTAACCCGTACGTTAATAATTTCTCATATGTGTTCCCACAATCTTTGTAAAATTTAAGAGAAAAAAGGTAATGAAGTGGAAGTTTGATAAAAAAAAGACAACCCTTCAAAACTATTGTATACAAAAGGGTAACTTTTTTTTTCTCCAGCATTTCTAAAGCTACTTTTAAAGTATAGAGTTTTTTAGTCCCAATTAATATTCCACGGGCAGGTTTAGAAGTCAAATGAAATGTTTGTCATTTCCTACTCTGTTTTTAAAGACCTTTCACAAATGCTTGTGTACAATTTGAACAAGGATTCTAAATCTACACAGCAAATTCTGGATAAAATTCTCACCACCTCTGCAGTAAGGAAAACAGTATTCCCATATCAGCAGTAAAATTTCTCAATAATTAGGTACAAGAACATGTCTCTCAAGTTTATTGCTTCTACAGGAAATAATTCAAAAGCTTTGGAAGCTTCCATCTATGAAAGCTGATTTTCTCTCTGTTAAGCAGAGCAAAACTAAAAAAAAAAAATCATGGTAACTGAGAGTGCTAAAATGTGATGTTTGTAGGCCATTATCTGATTAAAGAAAGGATATTTTTCAGGTTCTGATTTGTACATTCCAGAATTTCTACACTAGTAAAAAGGAAAGCTATACAGCTAATTGGGAAACAGGAATGCTCATTAGGGATAAAGTCAAATGGTAGAATCATACTATGGTTTGGGTTGGAAGGGATCTTAAAGTCTATACAGTTCAAACACTCTGCCAAGGACAGGTACACTTTCCACTGGATAGTGTTGCTCAAATACCCATCCAACCTGGCCTTGAACAGGATAGAGCATTGCACAGGGAAATGATTGAGTCCTTGGTGATATTTAGAAGACAGGTATATGAAGTGCTTAGTGATATGGTTTAGTAGTAGACAGGTACAGTTAAACTCAATCTCAAAGATATTTTCCAGCCAAACAACTCTATGATCCACAGCTTAGTTAGACAACCTGTGCCAGTGTTTCACCACCCTCACAACAAAAAAAATCTTCCTAATATCTAATCTAAATCTCCCATCTTTCATCTTAGAACCATCCCCCCTTTTCTTTGTCCTGCTCTCCCTGATAAAGAGCCCCTCCTCAGCTTTCTTGTAGTCCCCTTTAAGTACTGGAAGACTGCTATGACGTCTCCCCAAAGCAAATGAGGAAATTGAGAAGTTCCTTTTGGTAAATATATTCACCAGAAAGAACGTATGCCACTGTCAAGATTCACTTATAAAGCAATATGTGCCAGTTATCTAGAGAGATGCACAGATATTTTATGGTACAAGACACCAATCACATATTTGTGTCATGAATCACATACATTTCTGCCCATGCATTCCAAACAGCTTTCCCAAGTGCAGGCTTGATGGATTTTTGAACTCTGGTAAAATTATAGCTGATTGTTGATTTGTTTCTCTGAAGTAAAGGTATACTAGAATTAGAAATTGTCTGCAAAGAGTAAAACATTATTATCCTGTAAATATTTGTGACTGTTACAGAAAGGAAATCAAATGCAGACTTTTTTCCTGACCAACTCACTGCCTGTGAGACGTTTTATTCGAAGTGCAGTCACACTATTCTCTATTTCTTCTGCATTCAATAATTGCAGTTCCTAATTATTTGGGGTCATTATGTGTCTTCCATCTTCCAAAGGTCAAAGAAACTAGTTCTCTTCATGAATAATTTATTCATCAATTGATTGGGTAATAAGTGAAATAGCTGAATACATTTTTCACTGGAAAATATTAGATTATATAGGGGTATAGTCATGAAATAAAAATATGTGAAGGAAAAAAATGCTTGAAAAAAGATTTTACAGCAAATAAATTAGTCATCCATAAGAATGAGTATTCTAAATTTCTACATGAAGATCATCTTCATGGTATACTTTAAATTCTTAAACAATAATGCTGTGTATATTTATCTGTAGTCAAATGGTAAGAAATCAGGTTTCGTCTTTACTTGCACATGTAGTTGTTGGGTAAATGAACAGTTTGGAGAAATTCCCTCCCGTTTTATATTTTATCTTTGTTATTTGTATCAGTAGGCCTCCTAACTCTGCCAAAGTGTGTCACCTTGTTTGTATAGATACCATAAACACATCTGATGCAGGGTAACTCTTGTCCAGATGACCTCCATTTAAATAAGCAAAATAAATAATAAACAGCAGAGGTATAAGGAGCTGCAGTTCCCTGCCTGACTGATTGTACAGAAGAAACCAGGAACATTATTTACCTGTTTTTTGTTTTGCACCAACAGTCTAAGCAGTGCTAATTGTCTAAACGTTTACAGAAAATTACTGTTAACATGGCTTGATCAGATGTTTTTTAGAAGTTTAAACCTTTTAAAGTAGGTAATCTCAAACTTGCGTAAGATTTGTTTAAAGGCATCTGGATATCTGTTAAATTGCTACTGACGCATTTTTGGGTAAAGACCTTAATTTACAATAAATGCTGGCAACTCTTCCTTAAGACTTGGTTTGCAAAATCAGTGAAGAAAACCAAAGCATACATTCAGTCCATCTTGATTTTCAAGTATAACATCAAGGGAGCCAAGGAGTAAAGTAAGTTTTAAAATAAAACGTACAGAAATCCCTTGGTTTTTGAAGGCTGTGTAGAGATGCTCAGGGAATGGAAAGAATAGAAGTGTCTGACAGTGATATGATATCTGAATCATTTGTTTAGCACTGTAAAATATAGCCATGCTCCTTTGCACTTGCTTCATTTCTCTCATAAGAAGGAGCAGAGCCTGGAACAATGAGGATCTGACAAGCGTATTATGACACTACAGATTGTTATTCTCTTTCTAGACCCAAAGGCAAATCTTTCACAGGGACAATCTGTGTCAGATGGCTGCTGTTACTGAATGCAGGCAAAAGGACTGGTACAGAACAATTGCAGTCTCCTGGAGATGATAATGGCCGGACGAAGAAATAATCTCTGGATAATTTGACAATTTATTTATTAGCCAGTCTTAACGAGAGGAAATTAACAGTGAAATTTACAGGTTAATCTTAGGTTTGAACATCCATTAGCTGGACTTCCAAAAATTAGAATCTCTTATATTTTTTCTGGAATTTCACGCTAACGTGTGCTTTTACAGTTTGTTATTAGAATGACAGGCATATGTGCAAATACAAATGGTTTTACTGTAAAATTGAGTATATATCTCAAAAGTTTTTAAAATTCAATTGTGATTTTTTGTTGTTTTTTTTTTCTCTAAGAATATAGAACCCATTCCTTTTGTTTCCCAAACAAAGCAGTTCTGTTTCTGTTAGTTATATATTTGCCCAGTTGATAAAGTATTTGACTCGAATGTTTGTGTATCTTTCATGCTGCTTGGGCACTGCTCTCGGTCAACACTCTAGTTTTGTGTTTCTTCACAATTCCTACAAATACGACCCTTTTTATGTTCTTTTTTCCTTCCTTGTATCGATAATACTTTAAAATATGTGCTTATCGGATTTCATTTTTGTACCTTGTTGAATCTTATTGAAATTATCCTCACATTCCATAGTTTTGTAGTTTACTGGTTAAACACCGAAAAATACCCTGCAGCTGTAGCAAACATCTTGCCTCTGTCTTCCAATGATCCGTTGAATAGTGTTGGGTGACTTATGTTCACAGTTTGATTTTCTTTTGTAACTGTAAAAGAGGAATAAATTTATTTTCCTTCTGTCACAGAAGCATTTGAGAGCTTGTTGAAGAATGATAGAAGACCCTGATAGTGAGCAAAAAAACCCTCACAACCTTCTCAACATGTCCCTTTTCCTGAAATGTACATAATATCTTTATTTTTGTCCCGAACCAGAGTTAAAAATAAAATTTAGAATTTCTATAGGAAAAGAATATTCTGAAAAACATTAACGTAAGGCCATTATCTAATCCATGTCTGCACTCTGTTTCAACAGCTGGCCAAAAAGACGTTGAACAGATAACATCAAGTAAACTCCAAACCAATGGCTTACTTGCTTAAAATAAAATAAAAGAAAGCCAGTGGAGAAAATACTAAGTTCTGTGTTTGATTATTCCACTAATTATTATTTATTGTTTATAACTGTGAGTTTCATGATAATTTAGTAAAGTGATTGTGAAAATATTAGTTTTAATTTTATCTTATTTGTCATGGTTTCTTGAGAAGAAATTGCCAAAACATGACTAAATGTACCCCTATAACACTAGACCAGACGATGGGGTTTTTTGTTTGTTTAGTTGTGGTTTTATAACATTTGGGCTACCCTATACTTGACAATGCTGTTTAACAAAAAATCACAAATATATCTGCAGAGGTGAAACTATTTGACCTTACCAAAATGAGCCTTGTTGCTACCACCTTTTGCAATAATTATACTACTTAGCTCAGCATATTTGCTGTGCCTTGAGGTTGTACTGTATATAAACTTTTTTTGACTCAATAATGAAACACAGTTAAAAAATCTGCAGTGAAGGAATTAAAATAAAGACTTAGTAGGGTATTTGGGGGAAGAGAGAGCTTTAAGAAATTCTTTCCTTTCCTAAATGTGCGTGATAGCTAAATAAACTAGTAAATCCATATGCTGTTGAGATAGTTTCCAGCTTAATTTACTAGTGGCACAGGAATGAATTCAGGCAATTTGTTGTTAACACTGAATTCAATTCAGTGCTTTAACAGTATGAGACATTTTAACGTAAAAATCAACTACAAGAATTCTTTTTTTTCCCCTTGACTTTAACTGGAGGGTATATAGAGATTTTCTTGCTGGTTTTTTATTCTTTTTCTCATTTATGGTAAAGTACTGAAAAACTGAAATTCCTGACTCTATGGTGCCATCACATACTTTTCAGGTTTTGTTGCTAGCTGTCAAAATTTAGTAGTTCCAGCAGAATCACTTAGACATTCAAAGAAAGTAATTGGAAGTCAACTCTGAACTAAACAATTAACTTGCACATGATGACTGTGATTGTCAGATCTGCTACAAGCAGAACAGATTAAAGCCTTCACTTAACCATCGTGTGTTAGCAGTTTAAGATTGTTGGTGTAAACTAAGATCTCTCAGTACTTGTTAGTATCCTAAAATACACCAATATGACCATTTGTATTGTGTGCATAAAATAACTTAAACAGGTATGGTAGATCATACAGGACTGTTTAAGCAAAGAGAAACATCAGAGAAGTTGGATGCTCTTAATTCAATGTATTAACCTTGTTTCTGTCAAAAATAGGGGTAATTAGTTAGAAGGAGAATCTAGAAAAATAAAGTTACAATTTCTTTCAACTTCAGTGCTCCATGAACTGTATTAGTCTCCTATCTCTTTCTCCACTGAATTTGAGGCTAATATAAATCTACAGATTGAACATGAGTGGTGTCTAAGGTACCTCAAACATCATCTGGTAATTCCAAAATAGCTAAAAGTTACAGGGACGTGAATTGTACAGCATTCTTATCAAGGATAAAACTTTCATCTTCTTTGTAGTCTACCTTCTAAGGCAAGTGGTATTTATCGTACTTTCAGGATGCACAGTGTTGTTACTGGAGGAAAGATATGGAGGAGAAGAAAAATAATAGTGAGAAAAAATGCCACTGGAAGGCTTGGACACAAGATGAGCAGAAATGGTAAGACAATTCTAGTATCTTCCTAATGTTTTCGTTGATGGAAAAGAAAAATGGTGTCTGAGTTTTCATTCTGTGCTTATGTAGTATATAACAACAAGATGGTCCAGTCCCTGATAAGTGCCTGTATCACAATATAACTGTGTAATATAAGAATTAAAATGAAAGCGCAGCTAAGTAAAATAAGAATTACATACAGAAATTATGATTTCTGTAATTCTTCATCAGTAGAGCAGTAGATATATAGTTAAATATCACTAATTCTACTGTATAAAAGGAGATGTTGTGATGTGAGGAAAAAGATCCAAATGTTTAGTGACAGAGTGGAAGGTATTCTATATTTCTACTCTGCTTTTCAACAGATTATCTTACTTGAAGGTATTAACCAGCCATGCTACACCAAACTAGTAATGAAGTGAAGAGTATCCATTCTCAACCTTGGTTTTAATATATTCTTGTTTCGCTGTTGATGTAATACATAAGTTTTAATACAGAGTCATTGAATTCACAAATAGAAAATAACAGTTAAAGCTGAAGTTCAATATTTGGCGGGCAAATTTTGTGTACCAGCCTGTGTCTCCCAGACTCTATGATGCATCTTATGATAAATAACATTGTGTGGCCGGTGAACAAGGCAGGCACTCAAGATCCTCAGAATTAGGAGGCCATTTCATGTAACTTAATGCAGGAGGCCGAAGGCCACTGCTTTCTACAACAGAATAATGAATATCCTAGGTCTTGAAATCTTCTCTCTAGTCTGAACTACATTTGTTTCTAGTCAGTTCTGTTGGTCACTATTCTAATATGTAGACTACAGAATTTGATCCAATGCTTTGCAAAGTTCCCCAATTAAATATCAATAAACAAGAGTGCATTCTTATGCTAAAAATTTCTTCTTCCAAGTTCATAGCCATGGTAAATTCAATTTTATTTGGTAACGTAAGAGCTAGTTCTTGTGAATGTTGTTTCACCTATAAACATCTGCTTTTAATCTGCCTTTGTACTAGGATTGTTTAAAAGATACCATCTTATTTTACTTACTGCATGTATTAGAACTGTTCAGATTTCATCAGAATTGTTAATATTGCGCTGCTTTTCTTTTTGCAACTAATAAAAAAGGTAATTTAGAGCCATGATATAGAACACTAAATGAAATAACTTAAATTTCTATTTTTATTTCCTTGTTTTTGCAACTTGTTTAATTTACCTGTAAAATAATCAGTAGTACCAAATAACATAATGAAGTTAAGGATATGTTTGTTTGTGGTCCTTTAAATTCTATGACTCACTGAACTGAAAAACCAAAAGCTCAGTTTTAATATTTTACACTTTAATGGGTATCTTTTCTCCTAAACAGCTAGTAAAACATTGCATTTGAAAGACAATATTTTTATTAGGAGTATCATGGGATACAAAGCAGTCCATTGAGTGGGTTTTGCAGATTGTAACTGGTATTGCAAGGAATATTCAAATGAAAATATTTGTGTCATTCCCAAGATGAGGTATTCCCAGAAATAATTATGTTGTTGTTGTTTTTCTGTTAATCTGAAGACAATAAAATTTTTAAGTGCGAAGTAGAATGTACATCTGAATGGGTGGTGGCAGTTAGAGATGAACTTTCTGACCTGTGAGTTTCAGAATATGGGTGAATAAGGTCAGCCATTAATGCTATTCAGCTAACAAGTGAGTGATTTAATGGAATTCATTTTAGTCCCAGAGTGACAACTCCAGTATATATTAGTTTCAGTATGCAAAATCTAGTATTGTTCATAATTTCCACTCAGCTGCTGGGGAAAGAATTCTACACACTGCTTCTGTGGGTTACAGTGAAAGAGTTCATCAGTGGCTTAATGTGAATAAGTTTTCAGAAAGATTTTAGCCCAGGTTTATTCTGCAGTGATTCTGCTTTCAGGTGATATCTTGCCTTAAATTACCATGGTGAATATCTTCAGCAATGTTTTATTTTTCCTCAGAAATTGTGCAAACAACTTTCATTCCAATAGAAATGTTTCTGTAGCAGATCTGAGTTTTTAACTACAGAAGTCCTTAAGTAGTCTCTCAGAAGTTAAAGATCTCTCTTACTATTCAGTCATTCTGTTCATGAATAGTTTACGCCTTCATAGACTCTGGAATTTGTTAGATGGGTGGTTTGAGGAACTCTGCGCACACAGGTTTGTCAGCTCCTGGTTTTGTGGCTGCAAATGCACTCTGAAATTTTCATACCAAAGGGAAACTGAAGCTCTGAAGCTCAGAGCTATCATCAGAAATGGAATGTAAATCTCAATATTGCAAAATTTTACTTACCTGCACTAATCTTGGTGGGATCCACTGGCCTTAGATAAGGACAAAGAGCAAGAAAAAACTATTAATGCAGTTTACTAATTTACTAATCTCCTTGCACTCCTTCTGTAATCGAAAGAGAGGGAGGCTCCTTCAGAGGGCGGATCAGAATGGAAGTTTATACAAATAGGTACCTTGGAGTAGGTCACTCCTGTGCCTGTCAAAAGAGGGCCTAGACAGACCAATTGGTCAGTCTCATCACTCCGATTAGAGAGATTATTGAAAATCACAAAATGAAGTGGAGTGTGTACAGTGAAGAACAACAAAGCTAGTGAAGGGGCCTGGAGAACAAGTCTTACGAGGAGCGACTGAGGGAACTGGGGTTGTTTAGCCTGGAGAGGAGGAGGCTGAGGGGAGAACATATTGCTCTCTATAACTAGCTGAAAAGAGGCTGTAGGGAGGAGGGATCTGGCCTCTTCTCCTAAGTGTCAGGGGACAGGACAAGAGGGAATGGCCTCAAGCTGTGGCAGGGGAGGTTCAGGCTGGACATCAGAAAAAAAATTTTCACAGAAAGGGTCATTGGGCACTGGCAGAGGCTGGGAGGTGGTTGCATCACCATCACTGGAGGTATTTAAGTGACGGGTAGACGAGGTGCTCAGGAACATGGTTTAGTGGTTGATAGGAATGTTTGGACTCCATGATCCTGTGGGTCTTTTCCAACCTACTGATTCTGTGATTCTGATTCTGTGACAAGGCAAATTACAAGGCCTCTGCTCTTCCAGACAGAAATTAGAATTATAAAACCCCATTTGTAGGTAGAAGTGATGATTAAGACCTTACTTAAATACAAGTCAATGCAACTACTAGATGCAATAAAATGAAAGAAACTTGGACTAAATGTATCGTCTTAAGGGCAGAGATATAATCCTACCTTAAGGATTTTAACCTAAAGGAAACATGATGGTTTCAAGACCATCTTCTTTTAGGCCAGATCCAATTTCAGTCTAGTTTTCCAAGAATGCTTAGTGTTGATCAAGGCCTCTATTTCCTTTTCTGCTGCAGTGTACAGGATTCAACTTGCTACGTAAGTCCTGCAGTCAAAGATATAACTATAGATCTTACTGTAGAGAAGTGAATTGATTTTTCATCTGTGAACTTTCTGCTCAAAGTTTTAGGAGAACTCTAGTGAAGTTTTTAAGTTGTTGAGGTTTTTAAGGAAAAACAACAAAGCACCATAAACCTGTCCAACCAACCAAAACCAACAAAACACAATGTTGCCTTATTTGGCATGTCCTCTCACAGCTGAGTCCCTGCACAATAGGATGAGGTCAGTTCTATTCCACTAATACAGCTGGATTAGTCCCCTGCTGATAAGGCTTAAGGAACTAAGTTGTGCTGAATAAACTTAATTCAATTCTCATATTCTGTATTATATAAACTAGTTTATTAGTGACTATAGTTTAGACTAATACATAACAGTATTATAACTCTCTCCCCAACAATGAAATAGAGGAAATTCTATTTAAAAATAGGAAAAAAAAATTTTTTTAACTGGAAAGAAGATTCAACACCAGAAAGGTTGTTGAGTCTCTGTCTTTGGAGACAGTTAAAACCTAGCTGGACAAGGTGCTGAGTGACCTGGTCTAGGTGACCTTGCTTGAGCAGGAGGATTGGTTCAGATGACCTCTAGAAGTCCCTTACAGCTTCAGTAACTCCAGGATGTTTTCAGCTACCAAAGGAAGGATATCATAACATCACGATTCCTTCACATAAGTATGCCTCAAATGTGAATCAGATCCCTCGTGTAAGGCCGTCTTTGCAATGAAAGAGGTCAAATGTATGTAATTTTAGCCATAGGAGAAATGCACTCTTTCAGTTTAAAGTTGTACTAATGAATACCTGGGATAGGGAGAATAGCAGGTTTTTCCAAGGCAAATGTGCAGTCATTCTTCTAGTCACCACAGAAGAGTTTAATTCACTACATATAATCACACAAACTCTTTCATTTTCTTTATGGCTTAGCATTTGTAAATATCACTGAAAAGATTGCGTGTGTCCTGTAGCATTTGTAATGGAATTAAAAACTCAAGAAAATGAGATTAGAGATGTGTGAGAAATTTACATGTCTAGTTTAACACTGTGTTGCCAGTTACAGATGAGTAAGAAATGTCTTGTGAATCCAGCAGGAATAACAAAAGATGTAGCCAGCTGTCACTGGAAAAAAGCATTTATAGAAAAGTGTATGACCAAAGATCAAGCAACAAAGGAGAGCAAAATTGAAAGTGTGACCTGGGGCTGCTGAACTGCCTGTTTTCAAACACAAAGCAAATCCAAGCATAAGCACTGTTTGCTGCAAAGAACTCAGTCCCACTTTCTACAGGAGGATCTCTAATACATAGCAAAAAGTGACCTTTAAACTACCTTGACAGATAGCAGCTGACTAGAAAATTACAGTCATTAACAGGATATCCAGAGAGCAGACTATTGTAAAAAATGATACTAAAAGGCAGATGTTAACAATTTGCAACCCCCAAAGACAGCTACGATAAAACCCTACATTTCTAGTGTTCTGAAAAAAATGCTTATTGATATTCAGCGTACACCAAAATAAAAGGTACATATATTTTTGTGGACAAAATGTAGAAAACATTCTGATCATTCAAACAAAAATTTGTAATAAAAATTCAGTTACTTACATTCACTGAAAATGAAGGTTGGAAATGAAATCAGTTTAGTCTTGACCAGTCCAGGTAGTTCTGTTAATCTAGAAACAATGGCTTTAGAGTTTTTCTCTTACTAGTTGGTAGCAGACACAAAGAACAAAACAAATTCACATAAGCATCTTTTTCTGAATTTCCATAGCAATACACACATAACCTCCTTTATTAGCAAATATAGTCAAAAATAATCTGTGGAAGTTTCTGTGCTGTGTGTAAAATCAGAGGAATTATATCAGAACATATGTAAATGAGCCCATTTAGTGTCCAGAAAAGAAATAA
Organism: Clamator glandarius; assembly: GCA_033459285.1. Taxonomy (NCBI): domain Eukaryota; kingdom Metazoa; phylum Chordata; class Aves; order Cuculiformes; family Cuculidae; genus Clamator; species Clamator glandarius. Next base: position 696,779 of record JAUNZM010000091.1, on the reverse strand, counting down.
TGTGGGATCTTTGAGTGGGTTGGGTTGTTTGGGTTTTTTTGGTTTTGTTTTTTTTTAAATATTAGTTGATGGAGTACCTGGAAATACAAAACTAAGCAATACTGAAACATGTTATGCCATAATCTTGTTGATCATTGCAAGCTCATGTCAAAATTATCCACAATGACAAAGAGGTACATTTCAAATTCAGCAGTAAGTTCAGGTTGCCAGTGAATTTCTGAGGGATCCATAATCACTGAGAATAACGATATGGGGTAGCACTGTGTAGCTTCATTTGCATGCCACCATACCTGCAGTAATTCACACTGGTTTGGCACTTTCCTGCCAAAAGATAATAAAAATTTATACAAAAATCAGAGGAGCACCCAGAAAGAGGAAATAAAAGTGACACATTTAAAGAAAACCTCATGGAAACTAATAATGGAAAACTATAAGTGTGCTATAAAAACCGCACAAAAAGTAACTGTAGAATGTAGAGTATGGGGAAAAAAAAAAAGTAATGGAAGTTCTAAATTCTAAATTTAACTTAAATAACTATATTTCAGTGAAAAAGATTATCTGCCTGGTGCAGAGCATGAAATTTAATGAATAAAATATATTTTTCCTGTTCTTAGATATGACTACTAATTAATTTTATGTCACAAGTTACTGAAAATGTATATCAAAAGTCATAGCTCCTCTTCAAATATTGAACCTCACAAACATGATTCTTGATATGTGGGACATAAATAAATGTTGTACCTCAACAAAGTTTATATTCATATAAACCAAAGCCATGTTTTTTCTTTCTTTCTCTTTTGAGGCATCCCACTGCTTGCAAATATCCTCTCCTCCAGATGTTTTAGGAATGCAGTCATTCTCTCTTCTTTCTTTCTTTTTTTTTTTTCTTTAAGTCACTAATTGCTCAGACTTTAAGGTGAATGGTTAAAAGTTAAGTGTTTGGGTGAATGACTGTGAGGCTATGTAAAATTAAGGCCGGCAAGGGCATAAATGGGGACCATAACTCATGCGTGTTTCTGATCACTGACCTTGAACATGCCTTACTTTCTTTCCCATAAATTATGACAGACTGAAAAGAATTACAGTGAAATATTGTTTCAGAGACTGGCAGGCTTTCCCTCCTGTCTTAACAGAGACCCTTGGAAACAGACTGTTGCCGTGGATCCTCTCAATTTTCAATTACAAAGTTTAAGCATTTAGATTTTGGGTTTATGTTCCATTCATCTCCTCATTCTGCTTAAGAGTTTCCTGAAGCTTCCTCTCCTCTTTATTACTGGATCAAGCAAACTGCAATTTACTCCTTGCTTATTATTTTGCCCCTGTATTTTATGAGGTATGTGTTGCCTGGATACTTGTCAACATTTCACTTGCTTAGTTGGTGGACTTGATGTTCCTTTAACTGAAGCATCTTAAAGAGTTTTTCTCCAAGAGATGGGGTGACAGTTTTGGTGGGAAGCAATGGAAGACTCTCCCTGACTCTGCTCCCACAGAAGCTTTGTTTAATGTTAATGTTAATGTTTATAAAGTTCAGCTATATGTTGTATTCCTAATAATGCCTACAATCTACTCGATCATTATATCAACTATCAGTACTGATCAAGATGAAAATAACAATAGACAAAACCTAAATGCAGCAATTTCTTCTGGAGACTAGAAAGAAAAAATAATGAAGAGATATTAAAGAATAAAAGAGACAAATCTTTTGGTTCCACAGTGATTTACATTCTATTTCTCATCACTTCACAGACTGAGTGTCAGTATGAACTTGGACTGAAATAATTTGCTGTCAGTTCCTGTTTTCACTACCACTATTCAGTCTTTTTTAATGTTGATGAAACTTTGCCAACCTTATTTAAGGCAATTTCTTGCCTTTCAGTCAAAAGTGGGCTTGGCGTCCTGCACAAGCAGAAATATTGTACTACCTCATTATCCACTGAGACTTTTCAAGAGGCAATAGCTGACACAGCCTTCTCTCCCCTTTGTTTAAAGTCAGGGAAAAAAATCTTGATGATTTTGTGAGCAATAATTAGGCAAGAAAATGAGAATTAATTGAAGAAACCATTTTTGTTTTCAAGGAGTGTAGTTTTTCAATGTTACATTTATTTTATCTTATTTTTAGAACATTATTTTGTCATGTATCATAAACACTTTTTAGTTACCATTCATTCTGAATCCTACATATGCTTTAGACATAAAAGAAATCAAAAAGGATTATTTCAAACTTTTCTTTTTCTTCTTTTTTTTCTAGAACTTTTTTAAACTTGGAGTGTCACTGAAACTGGCCTACTAACAGGTTGTGTTTAAGAAAAAATTATTTTTGAACAAAAACGTTTTCCACCCTGTAAGAAAAATTTTTGTCAATTTTGTGTTCTTTAGATGCACTGTTGAATTGCTGTTGTATTTTAAAATGAACAGTAGAGTTAATGTAATATGGCATTATTATATTCATCTTGATTAATCATAGTTCAAAAACCAGAATTTGTATAACCTAAGCGTAAGACATTCCTCAAAAATAACAAGGTCCTATTCCTGATCCAATCTGAGGCATATGAATAAGAGCATTTAGGGAATATGAGATCTGCCTGAAAGCAGTGATTCCCCAGGTCCTGTCTTGTATACTCTTCAGCGGTTGTCAAACTGCAGGGTCAATCTACTTTTCATGTTTGAAAGTGTTAAAAATAATCTGTAACTAACCAGGAAAGCTGGTGGTAGGTTCCAACTGGTTTTGGTTACTTGGGCAGTTTTGTTGGGTAGGGTTTTGTTTTTTTTCCTAAGTGTCATAGAAGGTCAGTGAAAAAAAATGCCTAGGTGACTTAGAGCATGACTTGTATTTGAAAGCCAAAAGGACCTATGTTCCTAAATCAGTTACATGTGTCTGGGAATCCTCCTGAAGTCTACAGTCAATCCTCTAACTTCACTACAAATGAAATGTGACCTTAGTTCCAAAGATAAATTTCATGATGGGAATTAATTCTGTAGAACAAGACTGTAGTCTTGTTTTGTCTGTAGCTGGGCTAGACAGACTTGCAGAATGGCACTGGGAAGTGTGAGTGTACTTTTTAGTATAGATTTATGCCATTTCTATTCCCATAGCAACAGTGTAGACCTCATTCATATTAATCAGCTCTTCATTTAGAAGCTTTATGGCAATTTGAATGATAACACTTAAAACCGCAATTAATTTGTTATTGCCTTCGTCCATTATTTGTGAATTTCTCTAAAGGGATGTTTAGTTTTGATTTGACCTGTCATGGAATTAAAGAAGCTCTTCATGAATATGAATTTACAATATTGTTATTGAGGAGGTTTTTGTGTTTCAGGAGGACCCATAGGGGAAATTATTGGAGAAAAACTGGTATTTAAAAAAAAAAAAGGGGTTTCTCCTACCCTTCCGTTCGTTTTTTCTAATAATCTGTTTTCAATTGCTACACCAACTTCACCAGAATTAGGTTTGAATTAAGTATAGGGACAGAATCTAAGAACACAAACACAAGAAGAAATAAGGCTGCGGATATTAAATACTACCGTGATACTGTGCAGATGAGTGATAGAGTATCTACCAAATCCTTCAATTTGATTCCTACATAAAGAAAAGTCAAAGGGCAAATTTTCTACTGGAATATGTTGAATCAGTTAACATTTATGATGGAAACCAGGCAGGCAGGCAGGCAGGCAGGCCACCTTCCAGACATTTACAGTGGGCAAACTGCCTAGGCCAGTCATCCATGCACCGAGCACTTAGAACTTTCCAGTTCAGGATCAACAGGTTTCCGATCCTGACTGTCTCAACTTCCAGGCTTTTGCCTGTGTTTTATTCCAGTCTGATAATTGATATTCTTACTGGTCACTTGCAATGTGCTGAATAATTGATAAAGCCTATTATTGTAAAACTACATAATATGTGAAGTTTTATATTATAAAATCCGTGTAGAAGTATAGGCACCATATATATACACAGTCATTATGCTAAATATATACTTCTGTGTATATAAGCATTATATTTGTGTTTATATACATGAAATGTCTATATTAAACAGATAAATTGCCAAAAATGTAATTCCTATTACTGAGTAGGTGATCTAATTGTCTATTTCATGATACATAAAATACCAAATTTAATGCCAGTTGTTAGATGAACGGTGAGCAATACAAATATGATTCAATGATTAGAATATGAATTTCAGACACATTCAGCAAATAATAAAAGAAAAAATATGTGAAGGCAGGAAATGTAAGTCTATATTACAAAACTGAAGATAAAATCATACTGTGTAATTAAAACATTAAAGTCCAACTTGATAAAGTTGAAAGGAAACAATTTAACCATGCAAGGATGGCACAGTTAAAGTGATTACATCTGAAACATTGTATTTCCAAGTTCTGAATTGTTCAATAATACATCAGAATACATAGCATACAGGTCCTTCAATGCACAGGTTCGCTACAAAAGTGCTTTGCAAATTGGCTACATTTAAATTTGTTAGCATATGTCTTAATACTTGTTCTGCTTTCTGTACATACCCTATCAGGAAATGAAATCTGATTATGTCCTTAAAAGACATGTAGGGATTTTCTATATAGTGAGAATTTTCAGTGTTGTTATGCATACAATTGATTGGATTTAAAGAAATACACAGTTTCACACAAATTACATGGACGTGAAAAGGTATCTTAAATGAAATCAAGTTGCAAGGACTTGAAACTGAATTCCACAGACTTACCAGAGTGGAAAATATGAAAGCACTGAAGATTTATGATGTGGCTTTCAGTGTTATGTAGCTACAAATTTATTGTAGACCTACACTGTAAACACATATATCAGAATGCTTGCTGATCTACAAATATCTTCCATTTGGATTTTGGTCATAAATGGAGGGGTTTAAAAACTGAGGATCTGCAACTAGGAGAAAATGATAGAGCCAGATCCTTAAACAATGTCTAGAGAATCTTGGAATATCAAACTGTCTAATTCCATGGGTTATGCTAAAACTGTATTAGATACATGTTTTGCAAAATTTGGAGCATCTGTTGTAACAGTGAAAGTGCATTCTTGTCTAAAATTCTTATTTAGTGGTGGGCAGAGTCCAATGGCATGAGGTTTAATGAGGCCAAATGCTGGGTCCTGCACTTGGGGCACAACAACCCTATGCCATGCCACAGACTAGGAGAAATCTGGCTTGAGAGCTGCCTGGAGGAGAAAGACCTGGGAGTGTTGGTTGACAGTCGACTGAACATGAGCCAGCAGTGTGCCCAGGTGGCCAAGAAGGCCAATGGCATCTTGGCTTGTATCAGAAATGGCGTGACCAGCAGATCCAGTGCGGTTATTCTCCCTCTGTACTTGGCAATGGTCGGACTACATCTTGAATACTGTGTTCCGTTCTGGGCCCCTCACCACAAGAAGGATGTTGAGGCTCTGGAGCGAGTCCAGAGAAGAACAATGAAGCTGGTGAGGAGGCTGGAGTACAGGCCTTATGAGGAACGGCTGAGAGAGCTAGGTTTGTTTAGCCTGGAGAAGAGGAGCCTGAGGGGAGACCTCATTGCTTTCTACAAGTACCTCAAAGTAAGGTGTGGAAAGGAGGGTGCTGGCCTCTTCTCCCAAGTGACAGGGGAATGGCCTCAAGCTCCGCCAGGGAAGGTTTAGGCTGAACATTAGGAAAAAATTTTTTACGGAAAGGGTCATTGGGCACTGGAACAGGCTGCCCTGGGAGGTGGTTGAGTCTCCTTCCCTGGAGGTGTTTAAGGCACGGGTGGATGAGGTGCTGAGGGGCATGGTTTAGTGTTTGATAAGAATATTTGGACTCAATGATCCAGTGGGTCTTTTCCAACCTGGTTATTCTATGATTCTATGATTCTAAGAGTTTCCTAGTGATTTCTAAGATATTTTTTTTCATATTCTCCAACAACCCCTTGATCTTGAACATTTCTAGGAAAATCACAATGATTTCTAAGTGTTTGCCTATCATGTGTTCTCTTGCAGAAATTCTTCTGTTTGGAATCTTTATAGGAATTTTGCAGTCTAAAACCAGTCTAGGATTTTTCATTGTGAAGGCTTAAGGAAGTAAAAAATTGTCTGCATGATTATATGTACAAAATAATCTGTGGTTGGGTAGAAAGAATCAAGCTTTTTAAAAAAAGGCAACAATCTCTGAACTACAGTAGCTTACAGGAGCAATTTAGGTCATGGAACTCTCACCTGAGCTGCTTATAAAATGTACCTGCCAGAGTTCTTGTAGCTAAGTTTTGCTATCAGACCAATTAAATTAACATCTCAGCACAACAGAGCCGTATGATGCCAGACTTTGTCACAGTGCGAGATGATTCGTAGTTAATTCAATTTTAAAGATCAGACTCAGGATCACTGTTCTTGAATAAGTTTCATGTCTGCCATGGCAGAGAGACCTACATCCATTTAATTATCCTGCTGGCTGTAAATTGATTAAGTAGGCTGTATATAAAGAAAATAACATTAATTTATTTCATGGCTATTTTTTGTCTTGTTCATAGTCTATAATTACCATATCATGGTCTTGTCAGATTTATTTTAGGACATATTTAGGAAGAAGTCATTTTACCATCTTTCATCATCCTCTGTTTTGCACCCACAGAGAGTTTCTGGGTTTATAGACAGAGGTATAAACTTTTCAAGTAATAGTCTATTTTCTTTTAAGCCTAACTCAAAACGTAGCAGAAATAATTCCTTGCTGCAAAGACTAGTTTGCATTTCCTGATCATTCTTTACCTGCAGAATCCAAAGTCTTGAACATCTCTGGCATATCACCCTACACTTCCTCATTCAGTGAGTAGTTTTTTACTTAGCTCTGTAAAAATAAGCAATCATGCATGTGAATCCAGTCATGTAGAATCCAGTGCCAATTTCTTTCAAGGCTTTTATAGCAGAAGTAAGAGACTCATAGAACTGTTAAGGTTGAAAAAGACCTTTAAGCTCTTCAAGCCTGACTGACAGCCCAACCCTACCATGCTTCTTAAATCGTGCTGCAAAGTGCCTTGTCTACACATTTTTTAACACCTCCAGGGATGATGACTCCACCACCTCCCTGAGCAGGCTCTTTCAATGTTTAACCACTCATTCAGTAAAGCAGTTTTTCCTAATATCCAATCTAATCCTCCCCTGGCACAACTTGAGGCCATGCGGCACCTCTGGGGACTCAGTGTGCTCAATATCATATCTCTTGTGAAGAGGGTTAGAAACGTTCTCTGATGTCTCTAGGTGCACATATCTAGGCAATAAGGAAGGGCTAGTGTATCTGGAAAAGTCACATAAAAAGCAGAGCTCAACTAAACGGGAAATGTCATAGACCTTGTTTTCATTGCTTGCTCAACAATTATGCATTTAAGAGACAGAAGGCTGACTTCCATAGTTATTTCAGTAAAACTTTATATGGAAGCTATAGAAGGTAATAAGCATTATTCATAGAGAAATCTCAGGAAGGAGTTTGCTATAGGGGACTTAAGCCATGAAGCGAGCCTTGGATTTGTTGACTTAGTTCTGTCAATAGATATGAGTGAGACAGTTGAGATGTGATTCTACCTGTCTCTATGGCCTTTTGGATGAGCTCATTCCCAGTCCACCAGTTCAATTGTTCAGTGTTTGGCAGAAAATATTACCTAAAAGCACAAACTGTCATTTATGTGTAGAATATTGATTTGTCTCCGTTTGCACAGGTAAAAGCAACAGTGAAAGTCTTCTGATGTTAGCAGTTTTGTTCCAGTCAACAAGAAATAGTAACCTTCATACATTCCTCTGAAATATCTTCTTAAAAAAAAAAAATTACTTACTTGAAACTAGAAAGGGTTTAAAGTAGCAGTCCTTTAAAATACGATAGTTGAGACTCGTCTGAGATTTCATGGGTTCTGTAATAACGCAGCTGTTTTCCTCAGGGTGTTCTCACAAATTCATAAAAAAACCCCTTATTTGTTATAAGCATTCTGAAACCCCAAGGAAAGCAGCTGTGGTTTTGACAAACTGGGCCACATTTTCAACACCTCTAGCAAAAGAGACTTTTATAGAAGAATTCTATGCCTTATATATCCATGAGCAACATATTTTTTAACAGCAACAATATAGCGTGCTCTTAGCAGAAGTTTACACAGCAAAGCAGCCAAACCGAACATTGAGTTGAGCCACAATATGAAATTAAAACCTGACCTCCAGCAGACGACTTGCCCTAAACTTAAAATATGCCACCCAGAGTGAACTTAATGACCACTAGGGAAATCACTCCATGATACAGACATGCTAAATATGAACTTTTCAGAGGTATTTTAACCCTTTTCCATTTTCCTTTGCTTTTTAATGTGTTTCTGAAACTATAAAAATGTAAAGAATGAGAAACCTTACTAGACTACTAATGAAATATAAAGTCTGGACAAGATAGAAACTTTCTTGCTTCCTATGTAAACTCTTCCTGCAAGGGATTATTTTCTTATTTTTATCTGTCAGTCTCAAAGTGATTATAGTCCCAAATAGTATACTTTTTGCTGCTTTCAGGTTTGGACAAGTTTTATAATGGTTTTAATCTGTACATATTTTTATACCATATCATTTTTTCTGCTTCTGCTTCAACCAAATTCAGTCAATCTTTGTTTTTGAAACTTTTCATTCCTTTCCTGTAGTATGACGTGCTTTGCAGACCCATTCTTTATGTACTAAGATAATCTTTCTTGAGTTTAACAAGGTTTAAACAAGGCCAAATGCTGGGGCCTGCACTTGGGGCACAACAACCCTAAGCAGAGCTACAGACTAGAAGTATGTCTAGAAAGCTGCCAGGAGGAGAAAGACCTGGGGGTGTTGGTTGACAGTCGACTGAACATGAGCCAGCAGTGTGCCCAGGTGGCCAAGAAGGCCAATGGCATCTTGGCTTGTATCCGAAACAGTGTGACTAGCAGGTCCCGGGAGGTTATTCTCCCTCTGCACTCGGCACTGGTGAGACCGCTCCTCGAATACTGTGTTCCGTTCTGGGCCCCTCACCACAAGAAGGATGTTGAGGCTCTGGAGGGAGTCCAGAGAAGAGCAACGAAGCTGGTGAAGGGGCTGAAGAACAGGCCTTATGAGGAGCAGCTGAGAGAGCTGGAGTTGTTTAGCCTGAGAAGAGGAGGCTGAGAGGAGTTCTTATTGCTCTCTACAGCTACCTGAAAGGACGTTGTAGAGAGGAGGGTGCTGGCCTCTTCTCGCAAGTGACAGGGGACAGGACAGGAAGAAATGGCCTCAAGCTCCTCCAGGGGAGATTTAGGCTGGACATCAGGAAAAAATTTTTCACAGAAAGGGTCATTGGGCACTGATAGAGGCTGCCCAGGGAGGTGGTTGATTCACCTTCCCTGAAGGTGTTTAAGGCACGGGTGGACGAGGTGCTAAGGGGCATGGTTTAGGGATTAATAGGAATGGTTGGACTCAGTGATCTGGTGGGTCTCTTCCAACCTGGTTATTCTATGATTCTATGAGTATTTTTCCATAGTATACATTTTATCACATCATTTTTGAAGTTTAATTATTCAGTTTTGAAATTTAGTTTCCCACTTAGATAACCCAACTGAAGAGTCTAATTCACTTAATTTCCTCAGTGCACTGTTCCATTCCATATTTTAATATTAGCATGAAAGTTACTCTGATGAATGTGTTTTGAAATGCCTTTGCCTGTAGATGTCACTAAATTTTCCAGTTGAGCTGTGGCTAATCCATTTCCTTTTAATGTCATCATTTAATGACTCACTTTTTGATCCTAGTCCCTCAAGATATGCTTTCTCCTGTTCTTTTCTTTGATCTTAATCTCTTTTATTGTACTCAGCTTTCTAAGTTGCATCTCCTTTTTGCTTTCCTTCATCTTGCACTTGCCACTCTATAGCAGGGCTTCATCCATCAACTATATGCATCAGCTGCCTCTTTTTCCTGACCTTTCAGGACAGCACTTATCTGGTGGGCCTTTTGATCCCAGTCTAAAAGCTGTTTAGTTTCAATTCATAGTTCATTCTTTTTTTCTCAGAGTTGTCTTAGTATTCCATGCACCTTAATTGCATTCTTCTCTGACACCTAGCACTTCTGGCTTCACTTTTTTGGTTGCGCTCAGCCTCAGTAATCTTGGTGCCAGCACAAGCCTAGGTTCTATCCTTGTACTCCTGATTGAAATAAATCAAGTGAGCCATTGTCTGATTTTTCTCATCAGTTAATAAGTAAGTCCATTTCCTTTATATTTAAATACAAAAGACATCATCTTCTAAGCAGGACTTTGGTTGATTTTACCCATTTTCATTATAAGAACTGTTTCCCAAAATTTTAATGCTCATACAATTAAAAGGTAGTTTCTATCCCTGTTTATTAAGCAACCTGATTCCTGAATTTAGAATATATGTATTAAAACTAAAATTTATGTGGTTTTGTATGATAGATGAGTGACTCACTGAAAGCGAGATTCTTACCACCTCTGTATCAGTGAGCAGAATACTAGAAGAAGGCACAAAGAATCTGCCACTTCCAGTTCTAAGCACAGATCAGAAGTCTGTAACTCATAACTACATGTAAATTGACATTTTTAGAGGAATTTTGTTTATGTCAAGTGAATTCCAAGGAGTACTGGTATTGTTCTATTTCAATCCTTACATGGGCTACTTATCCAAGAGTATCCTCTGAGAAGCTAAAAAAATTTGAAACATGCATATGTTTGGGAACTTCATTCTTTTATTTTTCTGTTGACAGATGTATGCAAGTCAGTGGCCAGACTGATGAGAGAGACCTTAGCTTTTCTTAACTCGTGCATCTCTGCTTAAGTTAATAAATTTACGGTAGCATAAAATATCCTAAAATCTGTCTGATTAAACACAGTCCTAGCTTTTGAATTAGTTCTACTAAAGAACAATTAAAACAATGCTTTCTTTTAATCAACCTCCATTTATTTAGCTGGAACTAAATTTAAAGGGTGAGAAGAGAATATGATTCCCAAATTTACATTCATAAATACAGTCAAATGCTCCCACACTTTCATTCTTATTTATAGGTTAAGATAAGGGAGGGAATTAATATGCCAATGGAGGACTATACAAAAGAGAAAATCTAGGTTCCTCACTTCTCTAAAAAAGTTACTACAGGGAAGAAATTTTCTCAGGCTTTCTTCTAAAAGATAAAAAAAATAAAGGGAATTAGAGGGGAAGCATTATTATTAATGTGTAATCTTTGTTTCCTGAAAGTGAACTGTGTTCCTGAAGTTTTGGGGGTTTTTCCCTTTTTCTGTTTAATTTTGTGATTGCAAAGCCAAAAAACTTGTTGTTCAGCAAGTTCTAGAATACCTTCAGTTCTCTTTCATCCACCTCCAGCTGTGTCAGTGTCAAATAGGAAACTGTACTTTAGGAGTCATATAGAGGCACCAATAAAATTCCTCTAAGTTGTCTCAATTGTCATACTTACACTCTCCAAAGAAAATAGGTCCTCCATAGACCATCTCAATAACTTACACTATAACTTCATGAAAAACTACTTAGTTTTTAATGGGAAGCTCTTAATCAATGCTTTAGTGGGTAGAGAAAAGTGAATGCAATCTTTATTTGCTTGTCAGAGCACTACATTCCACTTAAAATGAATGCAATATCTTGCTCTGATGCTTACAATTATATAGAACTATGCGTTATTACATCATCCAGTACATTTTGCAACACTAAAAATTGTTGCAAGAAAACTCAAAGATGACCTATAGTGGATTACTTTTATAAATGAAACATCAGTCAGTAAAATAGTCAGATGAGAGGGGGAGGAAAAGAAATTATCATTCATGGTATCTGCTGAATATTGAGCCTATCTTGTGAATTGACTTAAGTAGTGCATGAAAACACAGGAGGTGATCATAAAATCCAAGAATATTTCATATTGTGTCTGAAGGCAAAATTCAGTTTTACTGACTCATTTTGTATCCTTAACAAGTGTATTCTAACATGTTAAAATGTCAGGGACTTTATGGAGTTACTGATATTACTGTTTGCAATCGTGTTATGATGCCAGGTATCATAGATATTTAGTACTTGTGATATCTCTGTGGAGAGCATGATCTTTTGAGGCAAAGGGATCAAACTGTAAAGCACTTAGATTTATTATCCACACGATTTCTGACTGACAAGGAAATTAATCAGGAAAAGCTTGAGAGTCTGAAGATTTTGTTGGTGGGATTCCATGGATTTTCTGAACAGTGCCTTTTTAGTTAATTTATTCATCAGGAAGGAATCGCTGAAGTTGCTGACTGGCCCAAGGGCTTCCTCCATGTCTTTTGTCTTCTGCTACTTTGAAGGAGCTATATAGTACTGTGACAAGTTGACTCTGAATTTATTACATAGCTGGCCATAAGTTACACCATATGTCAGGAGAAAAACTGTTATTTTGTTTACACAGGTCAAAGTCTTTTAATCTTGATGCTTAGAGATACACAATCTATATGCAGTCCCAATCACCTTCAGTATCATCCTTTCTATTGGAATTATTGCTTTATTATTATTCCAACACTGCCTTAGTGCATCTTACTACAACAAGGTACACTTCGTAAACCCCTGAAGAATCTACTGTGTGTATATGCTGCCAAGCTTGGAACAGTGCAAAAAAAAAAACAACAATAACCATAATAACCTCCATGTTTTGTAGCATATGTTCTGCAGCAGTCTGAGTGAGTGTGTGGACAGGATGCCTCTTAAAACCTTTTGTTATTAGTAAGAGGTGGTAGTTGCTTCTGATTTTACACACATTTTTTTAGGAAAGTTACACAGAAATGTAGTTGACATCTTTCTGAGCTGCTTAACTTCTGTGCTAATGAACATATTTCTTCATAGTACAACTCAAAAGGTCCTTTTTTGTTGTAACAGCTTTCATAGTATGGCGGTTTTATTTTTTCAGGAACATATTTAAAGAACATGCATCAGTGCATGAATATTTTTATGACAGATGACTGGGGAAATAGCTAATTTGATATTAGTAGTATTTTTCCAAAACTATGAAAGCACCTTGAAAGGGTAGCAATTTTTTGTGTTCTTCTTTGAAAACCATAATACTGATATTTCAAGGACAATGTAAATAATTAAAAAGAAATCCCAGCACTCAGATTTACAATTGTAACTCATGTTTTTCACAATAAACACGTCAACTTGTCATGTTTTGCTTATAGAATAAGTTTTTAATATACATTAAATACAATCTGTTTCATCTCAGTAAATATATTCCATTTCAAAACATTAATTCCCATTTTGTTTACACCAATACTTTTTATTATTTAATATACCAGCTTTTGACTGTGAAGGAATTGAAGTCAGACAGCAAGCAATTTCTGGTTTGGATTTACAACACTGTACAAAGTGGAGCAGCACCTTTCCTTTCAGGTTTCAGAAGGTGAAAAGTTTTCTTGACTTACATATTGATCAATTAAATGTAGTCTGATAAAATAAGTTCTGTCACATTCTCCCATACAAGCTGACAAAAATAACTTAAAAACCTGCAGTCAACAGACTTGTGCTATATTAGCTAGGAATTAAATAACAAGCTCTTCCTATTCAAACATTCCTTTTAATTGAACAATTGTTTCCTCCTTCAAATAAATCAGTTACCCAGTCCAGCAATATTATTAAATTGGTTTATTCATACAGAATCATAGATGGTATTTCAACATCAGAAAACCGTTTCATTTGCATTGTGCAATTTTGGCAGCAACTAAAGCTGTAACTTTCTAACTCTCTTAGTCTCTCTGGTAAAGCTTTGGTCAATTCCGTAGATATGCGCATTCTTATAGAAGTATACCAAAATGCTAGGAAACCTGCATGGCTTGGAATTTGAATCCTATCCAATTCTGGTTTATAGCTGTAAAAAATAGGCTCAGTTTTCCATCACCTTTTAAGGACATCCTCTGCAGTAGTGTCCAGAAAGTAGCATCTGCAGTTAGTGTAGCCTCTTATGCAAAACTAAACTGTTAACAAGGAGCAATGAATGCATGCAAAGTCATCGTATTTTTAACAATATAGGACACAAGGTTATACACTGAATGCGTGTGATGATTAAACTACTACTTCTGTCCTACAAGTGGTTTCTCTTCAAGTCTGAGTGAGATTTAAAATGCCATGGGGCTGTACTGGGTAATGTAGTAGCATTTCTCTCAGTAGCATTGGCATATTTCACCACTAATAAATATGTTGCTCTTTGTCTGTTCTTCAGGTGACTTGATTTCTAACAGTTTCCTAAAACTTTTCTCAGTAACTCACTCTCTGCCAGCTGCTGCATCTTTAGCGATTTATCTGACACCTAAAACAGATTTTCTAGGAAATTTCATGAATCCTTCATTCATTTAAAGGTCAGAACAAAGCTTAAAAGATCATAGGTTTCAGAACAGTTACTGATCATAAGAATATGTGTGGTTACAGCAGAAGGAGAAAGAGAAAAAAGGACAGACTTCTATTTTTAATAAGGCATTCAGTCTCCTGAGTCTGAACCTGGAAATACTAAATAATTTAAAAATTGCAAACTCTGAATCAGACGACCACCTCTTGTTATTCAGACTTGGATATTTTCTTAGTTTTTCATGTAGTATTTCTATAATAATCAGGGATATTTTGTTAGATTTGTTTGTCTTAAAAGAACAATAGATATGTTAAAACAAGAATAACTTTGTGTGTGTCTATGTTGTTAGGGTAGAGAGTGTACTGTGGAACTCATCCAGTTCAACTTCCCTGCTAAAGCAGGTTCACCCAGGGCCAGTTGTACAGGATTGTGTCCAGGTGATTGTTTTCCCACATCGGTTCTATAAAGTTCTGAGTCATAGAATCAGAATCATAGAATAGTTTGTATTGGAAGGGACCTTAAAGATCATCTAGTTCCAACCCTCCTGCCATGGGCAAGGACACCTCCCACTGGGTCAGGTTGCCCAAGGTCCCATCCAACCTGGCCTTGAACACCTTCAGGGATGGGGCAGCCATGATTTCTCTGAGCAACATGTGCCAGTGCCTCACCATCCTCATAGTGAAGAAATTCTTCCTTGTGTCTAGTCTAAATCTTCCCCCTCCAGTTTATGGTCATTGCCCTTAGTCCTATCACTGCAAGTGTCTGTAAGAAGTCCTTCCCCAGCCTTCTTGTAGACCTCCTTCAGGTACTGAGATATTATTTTTATGACCAAGGACTGTGATATAAAACTTCATTGCTAGCTGAACAACAGCTTGGCCTATGTG
This sequence comes from Clamator glandarius, assembly GCA_033459285.1. Classification (NCBI taxonomy): domain Eukaryota; kingdom Metazoa; phylum Chordata; class Aves; order Cuculiformes; family Cuculidae; genus Clamator; species Clamator glandarius. The sequence continues at coordinate 681,587 of JAUNZM010000091.1, read as the reverse complement.
GCCTGTACTCAGAATAATGCCATTTTTTTCATGTTAGTGGTCTTAATGTTAGGAAGGAATGATGGAAGAAAAAGTCTTAAGGAAAAGTCAGTCTAGAAACAGACCTTCAGGATTTTTTTTTTTATAATCCGTTCAGAAAACTTCTGTTTAAAATAGTAGAACTGTCCTGAAGGACTATGTCAACTTCAGGTGATATCTGTACGCACTGAATCCAGCTTCCTCTCTTTAAAAATCAAAACGCATTTAGCGTGCTCAGCCTAGCATGATTGACTTCACTAAACATCATATTTTCTCACAATCATAACCTTCTCTTCAGCACTCAGATCTCAGGCTGTGATTATTTTAGAATGGAGCTCACCAGGAGTATACAGAATAGTAAGCAGATTTTGAAGATCCCTGCATACAACATCAAAATAATGATAGTTTATAGGTCATATATGCTTCTGTAATTAAACTGGATTTTTTAAAAGAAAAAATAAATATGAAGTTAACTACTTTTGAACTGGCTTTAGAGCCAGCATTTAGGTATGGACTAGATAGAGATAGGCATTGTGCTGGGGAGAACAAAATTACTCCTGAAGCTGCAGAGATATGCTGCAAAAAACTTTGCAGTGCAAACAAGCATAGTAAGGCTGGGTCAGTCCTCTCTGTCAGGCTTGCGAGATCTATTCTGCTGCCTGTCTCTGCCACCATTACACCCTTGTAGCCAGAGGAGAGCTACTATCTACCATGCTCTAATGCTTTTATGAACCAATCTTGTCTCCTCTGAGAATTTCTTGAGCCTTCTATGTATTAGACAGAGTAATGAATACAAGGATTTAGAGAAATATTTCACTAAGATCTTCTACCTCAGCAGTTTCTGCCACTGTTGTTGGCATCACTTTGTCTAGGAACTTAACCTTTGAGCATGAATATCACCTGACATGAACTAATGAAAGAAAAATTGTGATTCCATATCCCAGTATATTTATTTTCAGAAGCACATTTATGCACAAATGCACATACATGTGTGCACACACACCAATAAATGACTTATATGTAGTCCTGAAGGAAACAAATATCTGTTTTAGAATCCATTAGAGTAACTAAGACAAAAAGGATATGTGCACTTCGTAATGAAGAATCTTCCTCCATTTTTTCTGGCATAATTATCTTTTCACTCATACAAATAGCTTTTCCCTTGCTATAAAATCTCCATTAAATGACTACATTCATTATGCTACTACCAAAGCATCTGGATCTAGATATGAATTTCTTGCTTCTGTTTGGCTTTTGCTTTACTCCCACCCACAGCGCTCTCAGTTCACTGATCCCTTCAACTGCCTTCACAGTATATAGGAGTTTACAAATGCAGATGTGGCAAAGCAATTCAGTTAACTGTCTTCTGCCTTCTCAAACCGCTCACCCTCCCCATCATTGCTCTCTCTGGAGAAAACTGTTTTGACAGGAGTTTGTTTATGAGTGATATTGTTATAGTATGAACAGAAAAACAAACAGGACTTAAAGAAATTTTTACTCAGAATACTAACGAATCTATTCCATAAATAATTTACTTTATTCCTTAAAGAAAATACCCAGCTGAAACCTCAAAAGCCTCACAAGGATAGATTCAACCTTTGAACTCTTCTTTAAGTAAATATGCTAGTAAAGGTTTTACTGTTTCCAGGGTTTGTTTTATGGTGCAAAAGATGAAATGCTATGCAAGTTGAACACGAGGTGATTTGTGCTGCCTGTTGTGTGGGAGTAGTCCATTGGTCCTGGCAATACAGCCTAGGGTTTCTGAAGGCACAGCCAAGTGGTATAAAACACTACACTGAGAAAGAAAGACATGTAGATTAAAAGGATTTACATGTCTCACATCCTAATTTCATAATTCTGAATGCCAATTCTGATTTGTAACCATCACAATTAATTATATAAATTTAACCTATTGCATACTTATGTCTCATTAAGGTAAGGAATTGGTTTGCAAATTCTGAAATTACTGGAGTTTAACCTAGGCCTAAGGCAAACAGTATCAGGGTTGTGTTTGCTGTAGAATTTGAATGCAGCTACATTTTTAAAACTTCTCAAGCAGCTATTATGTGTGATTGTGATTACTAGATGTGACTAAAAAGTAAAAAAATAAAAGCCCAGAACTTCACACCTTATTTGTTTGTAAATGTGTTTATGCTGTAATTTCAAACTTGAGTTATATATAAAAAGTCATATACTTGTGATATTTTTATTGCAATAGCTTAGACTTGAGTCATGTTCTTCCTCACTAATACTCATAATGGTTCCAAAATGAAATGTTAAGCAAATTTAAATTTTCATTAGCTTTAATAGAGTTCTGTCAATTTATATAGGGTTGAAAGCTGAAGCAGAGATTTCAGCTGAATAACAACCTGGTGGCCATACTTGCTGTGAGGGGCTGTCAGTTGAAAATAATCACATTGTGACCCAAACTGTCCTTATCCGAAGTCCGTTTGCCTCAATACTCACTGAAACTTGAGTGTAGCTAACAGAAATGCCCATGTTCACTTCAGTAGGTTTTTGGGGAGGCTGTCAGAGCTAGGAGATAGGGGTAGTCACAAAAACTTTCCACTAAATACATCTGAGACCAGTTTTGGGGTTTTATTTTGGAGGGTGGGGGAATACGGTTGGAGTTATTTTCATGCTCATAACTGATGCTTGAGTTAACATAGGAAACTTGCAGGAATATATAAGCACACTTGAATCAAAGCACTCTGAAATCTCACATAAGACAAAAATACGAGAGAATAGTTGCAGAAACTTCACAAAACAAGGAAATCTACTTAAAGCAAGCAGTCATACAGTCTCACTAGTTTTAAGAAACGTCATCATTAGAAATTTATTAACATACCAACATCTTTCCAAACAATGAGTAAGCACTACAAATTAAAAAAACAATGGGTAATGTTGAATTCAATCTGATCTAGTTGGTTTTATTTGCCCAGTTAACTTTAGGTATCCAATTAGCCCTAGAAATCTAGCCCCAAATTTCTAAACTCAAAAGAGAAACAAAATATGGGCAGAGTTCTTATATGAAGCATATATTACTAATTATCTAAGACTGTGTTTATACATCCTAAACAAAATCTCATTCTATAAATTTTATTCATTAGATGAAAACCTAGTAAGATAATACATATGCTAACGCTGTACCTTATTAATTTTGACTGGTACTAGCCCAGGTGTTAAGAAAGCTAAGACAAATGGCCAAAATATGCATAAAAAAAAAAGAAGAGCTTGTCTGATAAATCAAGAATAGGTAATTATATACTTGTTCACTGCAAATTTTCTCATTCTATACTTCGAACTGTCAGATATAGGCCAAACACAATTGAATAAAAAAAGAAGAGTAACACCCATCAATGTATTTTTATACCCTAGTTGCATTTACACTAGGCATGAATATGGCCTAAATGAGTATACATTAGTATGTCAAGCAGCCCAGAAGTATGACTGTTTTACAGAAAATAGATTGTCTGGTTGGGTTGGTGCAGGAAACAGAAAATTTTGAATTAGCAGTCCCAGTCATGCTCATTTGGCAGTGTTATAGACTAGCTTGAGATCAAGGGAAGAAATTGGAGAACTGCTGAACTGGATTTTTATAAGAAATATTGCTCATGCAAACAAATTAAAGAAAGATAATGACATCAACCTGCTAATTATCTCAAGAAAGTTAATAACTGTATTAGCCTGCTTTCATTTAAATAACTATGAAAGTATCAATAAAAACAAAAAAAAGATAAGATATTAACAGGATTAGAAATACTGAAATTGGATAATTTCAATTATCTAACAGGTCAGATCACTTTAGACTGTTAAATCAGGAGGAATATTTATATGCAGGTGAGGAGAAGAATGCTATACACAAATGTGTAAACATTAAGCAAATCTGTAGAGGTGCTAAAATAATGAAATAGTCATGGCTTAATAGTAAGAACAGAAAAATAACATTTGTAAAGAAACTTAATCATAGAGTCATAGAATAACCAGGTTGGAAGAGACCCACCGGATAAAATGCAGATACAACTGGCTCAATAAGATGACAGTTCATGAATATTGTCAGGATTGATATCCAAATACTGTCTTTGAAGTTATATGTTTTCTTGTTTGTTGTTAGCCAGTAGATGACTGACTGAGGCATGTTTATGGAAGTGTTTTGCATCTCCAAGGTTTCATAAACATAGTTGTGAATCATTCTGTCAAAAACCCGTCTCAAAAGTACAGCGTGTGTCATTTGCTGCTAGCTTGCATTTGTTTCCTACTCCAGTCCAGCACAGTGAGAAAGTACAGCCATGACATGTATTGTAGCTGATCATCATGAAGAACAAGCATTCAAAGGAAAAAAAAAATAGAGTCTGATAGTTATTATCTAACCTAAGAAGTTTGACTCATTTGTCAACAATTACAGAACCAAAATCATGATATGCCTTGCCTACTTTGCATAAGAAATATTGTTCAAAAGAACAGCCACATTTTGCAGAATAAAAGAGAGTAGCTAAGAGCAGATTATGGCAGAAGGCAGCCTGGATTTGGTCACGCTCTCTTCCTGTTGTTCCTAAGTCTTAGGCGAGACATTCATTCTAACCAGTAAATAATCAGTAGAAAAAAAAAATCATCTGAAAACTTCAAGCACATAAAAAAAGTAGGTTGACACAATAACTTCTTATTTTTTGGTGCAATTTATGCACACAGAAGTTACATGAAGAAGGTAGTGCCATAGTTTTCACGTCTTCCATTACTATTACTGTGTGCTGATATTTTATACTGTGTAATGGAAAGATTCTGTCATGTTTCAGATATGTGGGAATGCAGCTTGACACACAGCACAAACCTTTAGAAGTTCAGTGTTATGATCTCTCCATATGAAATCTTGTTATATTTAACACAAATTAAATGTTATATTGTGCTCAATGACATCATTTTATGCTTTGCAGGAGAAATACAGAGAGTATAATTAACTGAATTCTGTGGTAGTTCTATAGCAGCTTGAGATCTTCAATAGATTGTAAGGCTTTAAAAACATTCACTGTGCTGAGCAAGGATGCTAATGCCAGGTTGGATAGGGTATATTTCTGTACTGTCACAACAGTGATAAATAGAAGCTAACCAGGTGCACTAAATCCATCCGAGAGCTGCCTAGGTGAGAATCATAGAATCATAGAATAACCAGGTTGGAATAAACCCACTGGATCGTTGAGTCCAACCATCCCCACCAGTCTCTAAACGCCTCATCCACCCTCACCTTAAACACCTCCAGGGAAGGAGACTCAACCACCTCCCTGGGAAGACCATTCCAATGCCTAACCATCCTTTCCATGAAGAATTTTTTCCTAATCTCAAGCCTGAATCTCCCCTGGCGGAGCTTGAGGCCATTCCCTCTCATCCTGTCCCCTGTCACTTGGGAGAAGAGGCCAGCTCCCTCCTCCCCACAACCTCCCTTCAGGTAGTTGTAGAGAGTAATAAAGTCTCCCCTCAGCCTCCTCTTCTCCAGGCTAAACAACCCCAGCTCTCTCAGTCGCTCTTCGTAAGACTTGTTCTCCAGCCCCTTCACCAGCTTCGTTGTTCTTCTCTGGACTCGCTCCAGAGCCTCAACATCCTTCTTGTGGTGAGGGGCCACAGTACTCGAGGTACTGAACACAGTACTCGAGGTGCGGTCTCACCAGTGCTGAGTACAGAGGGAGAAGAACCTCCCTGGACCTGCTGGTCACGCCGTTTCTGATACAAGCCAAGATGCCATTGGCCTTCTTGGCCACCTGGGCACACTGCTGGCTCATGTTCAGTCGGCTGTCAACCAACACCCCCAGGTCCTTCTCCTGGCAGCTTTCCAGCCAGGCTTCTCCTAGTCTGTACCTCTGCTTAGGGTTGTTGTGCCCCAAGTGCAGGACCCGGCTTTTGGCCTTGTTAAACCTCATGCCGTTGGTCTCAGCCCAGCAGTCCAACCTGTTCAGGTCCCTTTGCAGAGCCTCCCGACCCTCCAGCAGATCGACACTTCCTCCCAGCTTGGTGTCATCTGCAAACTTGCTAAGGGAGCACTCAATGCCTTCATCCAGATCGTTGATAAAGACATTAAACAGGACTGAGCCCTGGGGAACCCCACTTGTCACTGGCCTCCAGCTGGATTTAACTCCATTTACCACCACCCTCTGCGCCCGGTCATTCAATCAGTTTTCCACCCAGGAGAGTGTGCACCTGTCCAGGCCAGAGGCCGACAGTTTCGGAAGCAGAATGCTATGAGAAAGTGTATCAAAGGCTTTACTGAGGTCCAGGAAGACCACATCCACAGCCTTTCCCTCGTCCAAGAGTGTAGTCACTCGGTCATAGAAGGTGATCAGATTACTCTGGCAAGACCTGCCTTTCATGAACCCGTGTTGACTGGGCCTGATCACCCGGTTCTCTTGCAAGTGCTTCTTGATAGCACTCAAGATCACCCGCTCCATGACTTTCCCCTGTACTGAGGTCAGACTGACAGGCCTGTAGTTCCCCGGATCCTCCCTGCGCCCCTTCTTATAGATGGGCACGACATCAGCCAGCCTCCAGTCCAGCGGAACTTCCCCAATCATCCAGGACTGTTGGAAGATGATGGAAAGAAATATATAATGCCAAGAAGCAAACCCACAATGCTACATGAATTGTGATGTATCTATTGAAACTGATACAGCAAGGAAGTGTGCCCCTCATTAAGCTACTGCTGCCATCACTAGGCTTACAGGAATTTCATTTGCTTTAAACACTCTAGTTCATTCTAAAAAAAATGACACCTCTCTGCAGGGAGCTCAACCTGAAAGCCTGTGTTGGTTCTAAAGGATTGTTTATGTCACATCAGCATAGGAACAGGAAGTGTCCAAAACCCTTTTCCAGATGCTTCTAATGTCTCCAAACTACTCTTTATTTCACTTTACCAGACAAGGAACAGAAGCAGAGTTTAGCGTTATTGTATCCAAGCAGACAGAAAGTGTGACCTCCTCCTTGATATTAACCCTGCCTGGGAAGGAGATATATAGACATTAATAAGAATCGTAAGTTTTAGTTTTGGAAACATTGCAGTTGTGAACCATTGATGTGCATTGCTCTCTGTGATGTCTGCACAGTGGGTATCAGTACAATGCATTTAATTTTTAGCTGTGAGTGTTACTCATTTGGAGCTCTCAAGAAAACCAGTAAAGACAGATGTTGCTACTATCTAACAGAGAATCCATCTTTGGTTGAGTGAGTTTCATGGGTAAATGTGTGTTTGAAATACAAGTAGACAGGTGTCTGCTTTCTTGTTTTCATTTACTATTTGTTGATTCAGATTTTTAAAATTTTTTCACAGTAGCTTTTCAAGGCCACACAAATTACAGTGTGGTTTGTTAGGAAGAGGGAGAGGGAGTGGCAGGGATGGAGCATCTGTGAGTTTTCAAGATTGTTCTTAAATGGAACCCCAGATTCCATTTTTCATACTCTTACTGGATATAGCGGTGAACTGAACTTTATTTTCTATGGATGACTACTAGAAAAGGACATAATATTCTGGAACATTACAACATGTCAGTTTTTCACACATTCCCTCTCCATCGCGTCTTCTGACACAAACTCAGCTGGTGTTTCATCCTTTAGCAAACTTAATCTAATGTGTGCTTCCTGTGAGTTTCAAGGGAATTCCAGAATGAATACATTCACACGTGAAAATTAAACTGTTCCTCTATATGCTTTTTATGGAGCCTTTGGATGCCCAAATGCTATCTTACTGATGACATTTCAGCATTTTTAATTCCTGCCTATTCTGCTATGTTTGTTCATGTCGCATACCAGAAACATCCAATGTGCTTTAGCCAGTTCCTTCTAATGTGACACCTCATAATTTGCACAGACTCATAATAGCTAAAGAGCAAATAATTCAGTATGAACACTGGCAGTCAAAAGTGGATATAGAGCCAGGATTTTGTATTGTTAATTAAGGACAGTCATATGACAAATAGCCCATGTATGGGGGTGTGATAACAAATGGCAATTACACACTGTGGCAATTAAATCTAATGCAGCAGAAATGTGAGGGTTGTCAAGGTCACAACAGTAAACTGTAAATGACTGATCAGGAATCATATCAATCCAACCTATTTTTTCATCTTCCAATATAAAACTTCCGATTGTGTCCCCAACACTGTGTTAGCTGCTTTGTTCATAACATTGATGATATTAATACATACAGGCCTCCCTCAGGTCAGAAAGATAGTTGCCTACTTAGCTGAAATTCAATGAATTCAATTAAATTGGCTAGCATTCTAAAATAATGTTCATTTTGAGCCTTTCTTACAGCCTTGGAATTTTTCCTTAATCGTATTGAATATCCTCAGGGTCCATGTATGTGAGGGAGGGAGGGAGGCTCAGGATCTGAAACAAGCCGTCTTTTCAGATTCACCACTAGATGTGTTTGTTTAAGATAAGACCAAATACATCCAAATGAGCTGAAAGAGGGATATCAATTACTGGGACTGGAAAAGTAATATTTCCTGAACTAGATCCTCGGTATCGGAAACTAAGAAAGGAGTCTGATTTTAGCTGAGTTATGTACATGTTCACCAGCATGTCTAGACATCTACTCTGAAGGCTATTTCTGTTTATCTTTTGTGTGTGGACCTAACAAACAATGAAAGCAGGAAAAATGGAAGTAACTATGATCAACTTTTTTTCTGTATCCAGGGCAGAAAATACTGAGATGATTTCTTATTAGTGATTAATTTCAGCAAATTTCTATTGCTTTTATTATTCTATCTTCTAATATTTTCTTTCAAGTATTTATAGATAAATATTTGCAAAAGAAAAACACAGATAAAGGAAGGATTTAAAAAACCTTAAAAGATTCATTTGTATTTCATTTAAGCATATGATTTTCAGTGAGAAATCCTAGAAGTTATGCAGTCAATGGAAAAGCATGAGAAACATGATATTGAATTCCTCCCATCCAAATTCATTACCAGCCACAGATTAGTAGGTAAACCCCAATATTTCCATACAATGTATGTAATTAACTTTGTTTCTCTTTAAAAAGCTTTAAACCTAGAAGAAAGATAAATGCTTGTGAATTAAGGCCTGAAGGCATAGCAGTGAAAATAATAATAAAAATAAATGTAAATGCTAAAATGCCTTTTGTTTTACAAAGGCTATGGAATGGCTATAGAATCCTGAACTATTTTTTTTATCTTTAGAAAATCAGTTAAAATTTTGCAGACTTCTTTTCCCCAAGGCTTACCAGTATTGCAGGTGATTTGATGGAAGAAAAGCAACGTAGTCTCCTAATAATCTAGCATTAAAATGTTCCTGTGACTGGAGGTGAATATTGCCATCTTAAAATACTCAGTAAAATCTAAAATCTGATTGTAGCATTTCTCAAACATCCATGATTGGTTAGATGGAAGATCTAGAAAACTAAGCTTAAAGATAGCAAAGACTGGCTTGCAGGCAAAGAGAAAACATCAGATGTTCCCCTTCACCTTACTGCAAAGTAAAGGTGATATTGTCTATCTGGCTCACCAGTTTAAGAGAATTTATGGTCACTTTAATCAGACAAATGCAGTCATCGTATTATTTTGTGCAAATTGATCAATCTTTGTTTAATGTAAAATGGCTTATAACATTAATAAAATTCAAGGTAATAGTACAGTTGGTGTGTTTTTATAGTCAGGACACATGTTCATGGGTCATTCTCAGCTGATAAAAGCTATCCTGTGTTCTTTGCAAATCACCAGAGTAATGATAATTTGCACTGCGTAAAGATGCAGCTTACTGTTTCAACCGCAATGCTTCACTTGCTGAATTTTTGAGGATATGATTGAGATACTCTTTAAAAAAAAAAAAAAACAACAACTTTAATTTTCTCATTTATAATGGAGGTGTTGGGTGGAAAATGGAAGGACCATGAAATGATTAGACAGCTTGTGTGACTAATAGGAATACTGTCCCTAAAGGGAAAAAGAACATCTTACCAATACAAGTGCACTCAATTAGAGTTTTAAATTCGAGTGTAATTATGTTTTTTAAGGCAGAAAAAAAGAATAAAGCTTTTAATCTTCTAAGTGGCCTCATTTTAGTGAAAAGACATAAGTAGGGAGTGTTTTGGCCAAGATGATGCTCAGCGTCTTTAAAAAATTTGAACTAAATCCAGACCCTGAAGGGCTGGAAACAGTTGTATTAGTTCTTTTGTACCTGACTTCTAGAAAAGGGAAAAAATACCCTACAAAAAATAGCACAACATTCCAATATCATCTAATTCTTACTTAGTCATATCTTATTTTTTGAAAATGAAAGGATTGTTTACTTAAATAACTCATATCAAAGATAATGAAACGTTCTAGATTTTTCTTAAAGGAGAGTTGTGTCCAAGGGAAAACAACAGGAAAACAAATAGGCAAGCTGGAATGTGCAGATCCAAATGTCTGGTTCACAAGTTTTCAAGTATTATGCAGATCGCATTGCGTGTCTTGTGTCTTGACTCCTGCACACACAGTGGAACACTGAATATTTTAGTATCTCAGAGCTAGTGCAGTAACATAATATAGCTCATGTTAGCTTAATCTATATCCTTTGAATTCTAGACCATTCTGCACATGGTTCAGACAGGTTAAACTTGGTTAGTACTTAGATGTGAGACCTCTTTAGTGCTCCTTGATGCAATTGGCAGTGGTGTATTTACGTTTCTGAGGAATGCATCAGAATGAAAAAAAATAAGTGTCTAAGTGACAGGAACAGAAAGCAAACAAAAAGTGATTAAACTACGAATCCACTTGGCCAAAATCCAACAGAAAAACTAGGATTAAATAAGCATACAAAATTTATTGGTTTCATTTGTGTGAATTCTAGGCAGTTATTCTTTAATATAAATGTAATTAGTAACTGGGAATATTTGTGAAGGGAAGAAGAAGAAATAACTGTTATAGTCCCACATACATATATTTTTGTCTCTGGTCTCAAACATCCAGTTATCATATCTTTAGTATAGGCTGCCTACTTCCAAAATTCATAAAAAGATAGCACAGATAGAAGATGCTAGAGTTCTAGTACTGTTCTAACCTGAATAACCAACTTATTAAATAGCTGTAAAATATTGCACCTTTCATTTAAGATAAGGATATAAAACTGACCTCCTGCTCCTCCAGACAGCAGTCCCATTGAAGCCTTGTAGGAGCTTGAACAATCCGAGTCTCTTCTTTCTTCTGAAGTCATTAGCATTCAAAGGGAAAAGAGAACTCAGATATGATTGTGTACCCCTTCAGTCAGTATGTCTGCCAAAGGAATGTGGAGGTAACTTTTTGTCCCTGTGACAAATCCAATGTATCCAATGTATTAGAGCAGATAACTAAGTAGATAATTGCGTACATTTTTAACAACAATTGGACTGTAACATTGTAAAAGTAAAAAAGAGATGGTAGAAGGAAGGAGTGAAATGTGCCTTGGTGATTAGCTGGGAAGACTGGACTTTTTTTGAGATTGTACAAGAAAAGGAAATTTTCACCCATGTAATCTGAATGTAATGAAACCCTTATTTCAATTCTTTCATTTGCTATTTCGCCTTTTTTTGCATGTAATAGATTTGACACCTGCTTTTTTTACCTCATGCCTTTGTCTAATATCAACATTTCTCTTGGGTTAAAAGTATTATCTTTTTATAATAATATCTTTGGAATTGCTTTCCCAGTTTTGACCCAAGTATTTTTTACCAAAACAATATAATCTAAGCAATAACCAGGAAGATTTTGCAAAGGCTTTTGTTCTTCCCTGTTCCTTTAAGAATACTTTATGCTAGTAAGCCTTAGAATCTCTAATTTGTGCTCCAAAATACCCGTACATAGTAAGAGAAACAAATGACCTGTAACCTGAAATAGTAGGGGTTCACATAATACAAAGATTTTCTGTCTGATGCAAACATTCCTATCTCCATGTAGTACTGCCCCATAGGAGGAAGTGCAGTGCCTTAGAATCACTCAGTATTGGATGAATGTCTGGCTTTCTTCTCTGTCTTTCTGTATTCTTTAGTGATTTCTAATTGGGACTGTGAATTGTGACAACTGGAAGAACATTACATCAAAGAATCACATAAATCCTATGGTATTTCTTTTGTTGCTGCAAAAGAATTGTCTACCTTCTCAGTCAGGATTCTGGGGTTTGAAGCAACTTTTAGGCCCTGGTAGGTAATATTTGTGTGGTAAAACTTAGTGTCTCCAACAAGACAGTTCTTGCATGGGAAGATAAGTATTGGTTCCTTATGATGCTCAGGACACTTTCAAAATTGCTTTTAAAATTCCAGAGTGTGACCAAGCCTCACTCCTGGTAATAATCCTAGTCATACTCACTCTTTGGACCCTTAAGAAAGCTGGGGATGGGCTCTTTATCAGGGTTTGCCGTGATAGGACAAGGAGGAATGATTTTAATCTGAAAGAGGGAAGATTTATATTAGATACTAGGAAGAAATGTTTTCTTGTGAGGATGGCTAGGCACTGGCATGGGTTGCCCAGAGAAGTTGGTGGTGTCCCATCCCTGGAGGTGTCCAAGGCCAGGTTGGATGGGACTTTGAGCAGCCTGATCCAGTGCAAGGTGTCCCTGCCTGCGGCAGGGGAGTTGGAACTTGATGGACTTTAATGTTCTTTCCAACCCAAATTGTTCTGTGATTCTGTGACTGCTATTATGGCTTCCTGCTTAATTTTTTTTCATAGTGATTCTGCCCTTCAAGAACAACTCCTCTGACTTCAGCTGTTTAAAAGAGTATTTTAAGAAGGGAAAGTTAGAGCATGCTACCAGCTATGTAAGTCTGTGTATTACTCATGGTTGGTTACTGAGAATGGATCTGCTTTGCTTTGTTGTCCATACCCTACAACTCAATCTCATGCTTACTCACTCATGTGTTTAATTCTTCCATAAACAGAGAATGCCTTTCACAAGGTGGAAGGAGATCCATCTATACACCTTTGCTCTAGGGCCAGAGCAAATCATGAGTCACGTAATACTATGCGCTGATCATTGTAATAGTCTATATGAATACCAAGGAAAAATCTGGATTGTGGTCTGGTAGATCTTCAGAAATATGGCAGACATTTTAATATCAGCAGATATTTATTAGTTTGGTTGGCATTTTTCAGATACATGGCATGATTCAGATAGTGTGAACAGCGAGGAGGTGCTTGGCCACATCCACTGAAATTACCCGGAATAATAAATAATAATTATTTACTGTAATGAGATCAGGGAGCCAATAAGTCACATTGTCATTGCCTTTTATCTCTAAGTCATAAAAGACTTATTTCTCCTTCCCTGCAACTGGATGGCAGATTGTTTAGAGTGACATTATCTGGGTCCAGATGGTCCCACCTACTGCAAAATCTGTATTGCTTGTATATTTCGTAATGGTTCTATGTCTTGATCTTTTAACAGCTTTCTGGAGAAGAAGGGGGAAGGGCTTGTAGGCTCAGTAGTTTGTTCTTCTGTGCCATCAGTGAATGGTTTCGCTCTCCCTTTTTCTTTTCATATCAGTTTGTGATTGAGTTGTTTTCCAGAGAAAACTGAAGTGATTAGGAAATTATTGAAAGTAGAGGAAGATTATTGAAATTGCCTAATGATGTGCTTCCCACCACAGGTGGAGAGACAGGAAATGATACTTACAGAAAGGACAGCACCTCATTGAGGTGCAATTCTACTCAAAAAATAAACCTGATATTGTTATTAGCATGTATTACATCTAACATTTCTCAGGGATCCCATGGTAAACCTACTTAGACCCACAAGGTTAATTCAGGTAAGAAAGGACCTCTAGAAGTTCACTGTCAACCCCTGGCCCAAAGCAGGGTTATCTGTTTGTTACTTGGTACTGTATCCAATCTGCAGCTCTGCAAATTAAATTTGTAATCTCGGTTTTGTTTGGTTTGAACTCTGGTCCTATAGATTTTGATATCCATATTCAGCCTCAGTAACAAGGGTATATTTACAGTAAAATTTTAATGACATTTTCACCTTGAGGCACACACAGGGAGTAGAGAGCATGACTTTACAAGTGCAGTCCTGTGGGCTCTCCTAAAGATATGCCTGAGCATACTAAAAAGTCACACATAAAATTTACCAGATATTAGCTAGTAGTTAGCTATATTTCAGATAGCTTGTCCAAGTGAAATCCCCATGTGGGCAGGAGATGATTAGACTTGCAAGTTCATATGGAAGCTACCCATGAAAATGCCCCACTTTTAGTTAGAAGACAACCCTTTGATAATTATCACCAAATTAGGTTCTCATTGAAGCCAATTAGAAGAGAGTGCCACAGCCTCCGCACCCACACTGGCCTCAACATGTGCATCAAAACATTGCAGATGCTAACACTGGCCTTGATGATGTTATAGTTCCAATAACACAAAAGCATGCCTCAGGGAACAATCTGAATTAGGTCACTCAAGATAAACCTGTGTCTATGATTTTCACAGATGTTCACAGGTTGAGGTAAAGTCTAGATGTTACCACAATCTGAATTCCATCTTCATTTGTAGACTATAAAGTGCTTGGTCCTTGAAAAAACTGTTCTTCAAGTGTGTTAACAGAAACAAACACTTTTTCTCCCACCAAAAGTAAGGCCAATACTCACTAGATTCCTAAGTCATCCTTAGGCTAGTGGTTAGGACACTCTTGAGAAATGGAAACCATGGGTTAAGCTCCCTGGGATTTGCAGGAAGCTAATGTGCATATCCACCACTTTGTCAGCCAAATATGCCATAGAAGTAATTCGTGTGTTAGCATTTTAGAATGCTGCTGACTACTGTGTTTTGTGTTGAATTCAATGTATTTAGACACACTAGGCCTGCTGATTCAGGCCCTTGAGGAGATAAGCAGATGTTCCTGATCTCTAGGTGTGTAGCAACAGTGAAAAGGTTCTCTTAAAATAAGATGCTCTAAATCAATTTGGTCCAGATATTGTGTTTGGAGAACAGATAACACACAGGATAGCTCAGGTGGTGTCAGCTAAAATTACTGCAATTAGCCAGCTGACCCATATCCAGACCACAGAATTATGATACATCTGACCTAGTTTCACCCCTCAGCAAGCCTCCCTTTACCCCAAACCCAATAATCTTCTATCCTTTACTATGAGAAACCAAGCATGTGAAGAACTTAAGGCCTCAGTGCCATTCTTTTAACAGCTTCAAGCCTATCACGTGAGAAAAAAAATGTTTATTTCACCTCTAATGTAAATTATTTATTGTAAAGGTAAATTGTTTCTGAGATTTTTGTTGCCTTTTACTTTTCAGTTATGTAAACAGCTCCTATCTGAGCTGCCAATTGTTCTCTTGCACTAAAGAATGTCTATGTTTAAAAGACTTGATTAAAATAGGAAGGATTTTGTTTCTGTTGCTGTTCAGAAATCACCACACATCATCATGTAAGCTGCAGGATATTGGAGAAGAGGAAAAAGAGAATGAGGATTATCCTTTTCTACGTTTGTTCAATATTTCTTAGGAAACTTTGGGATGAATATTTCTTCCCTCCTAGATTTTTTTACTACGTATTTGAACATTGAGTACAGAACTTGGCCCACAAGCTAAAGTCACAGTAATTTACTTTTTCAGTGCTAGCTGATTATGTACAAGTAGGTAACAAAAGCTGATAGATTCTCTTTCCTCCTAATTTTTCCTAAATGCGATGAAGGACTTAAAGAATCTGTTCTACTTCGCAGAGAAACTTTCTTCACTGTTCCAGAATAATGCCGAGATTCTTGGTGGTCTCACACACAAACTAACCATGTAACTTAAACAAGGGAGACATGATCAAGATGTCACAAAAACACCTGATGTAGACTGAATTCTAACTCTTGACAAAACTGACTCAATAATGTAGTAATAAAACTGAAGAGCAAACATCACCCTGCATTTCTGGATGTCCATAAGGAGGTCTAGTCCCCAGTAGGATTAGTGTGGATTCTATTTGCTAGGTGAGGCACACAAAACTGCGACTAAGCATTAAAAGAAGCAAGAATCATGAAGTAGTAACCAGTGTAAATCCAGGGCTATGCATCATCACAAACTATTCTTACACACATACTTATGTGCTCTGTCCAAACACGCTCTGATAACATTTACCTTCATATCCTCTGTGGATCAGAAAATAAAAAGTTTGTAATGCAGAATTTTAGTAATGATACTCAATCCAAATGAAAGGGTTTTTTTCTGAAAAAAAAGAAAAAGTTAACTAAACTGTACAGCAAACGCCATGAAAAATTTTAGTGTGTTCTAGTAGTCATTATATTTATATCTTTAGTATACTTTTTTTAAGGATCGAATATATGTACTTTATTTTAAGAAGTTTTTCAAAGCACAACACACTTTGTAAGGTTTGAGCCTTGCAATCTTGCAAGGCAATAGTTGCCAGTTGCCAGTTGCTGAAGGGTCTTTCCCAGCAAGAAGGTAGGGATATCTTAAATTTAGTTAATCTCTGAGTTAATGTTTCATAGGGGAAAAACTATAATAGCAAAAAGAAGAAAATGCGCATTTTCTCATATAAGAGTCTCTGTAAACCATACACATAAGTAGCATCTGCAATGTGTTCCCATCAGATGAAATATTTTACATAACTTATTTGAGCTTTTATCAAAACTGAAGAAAATAACCCCTAAACCTCTTGCTGTCAATGATCCCCTTGCTTGTGTAAACTGCTGTTCTACATGCTCCTGCCTCATCACAGCTCTTTTGTTGGAATAACAGTAAAGATGAGCAGACCTTGACAAATATAAAGATTCTGAGTGCTTTATGGGTGTGTTGCTTTTATATAAATGATGTCAACATTTCTGAAACTCTCACAATGCTCACTCCAGCTCTCTTTCTTTACCTATGCCTTTTTGATTCTGTCTTCCCCAGCATCTGCTCAGGGTCAGAAATACAAGACAGTCATCAGGAAACCTAATTCAGTGGTAAAACACATCCCTCCAGAAATTCACCAAGTAGATATTTGCAATGTAATTCAGATGTTCTTAAAGGTTGACTCCAAAGTAGTCTCCTTCATGTATATAAGTCTCTCCTTTTTGAGAGACCATCAATAAGTGTTTAGATTTGTGTCAGGTTCCATGCAGTTCAGACTCCTGCATACTGTGAATGTGAATTGTTTCCAATATCTTAGTCAGTCAGTTAATGTCTCTGTTCTACCAAATTGCAAATAATTGTGGTAAGCAAAACAAAAAAAAAGCCTGAAATGCCAGTTCTATTTGTGCTAATAAGAATTGCTGATTCCTTTAGTTGCTACTTCCTGACTCTGTATCTCATGACAGATACAACAGCACATAACTAAAGGTGGGGGTGGATGGGATACCTGATGTCTGCAGGTCTTGCCAGCAAAGCATTCTAATCTTTTCTAGAGGGAGTGTACCTTTTCCTCAGTCTTGGTGGCTTGATTCACCCGGTGCTCAAAAATTTAAAGAAGTTCTTGTGGAGCTTCATGCAGATTATTGAGATATTAGGAATCACATGAATGGAAGTATTCAAAAGTACTTGCGTGATTTAGGACCACAGGTCTATCGGCTTTCAGTAAGAATCAAATTCTTTTGGATTCCATTAACCTTGTTGCTACATTTCATAGAATCAAGGAATGGTTTGGGTTGGAAAGTACCTTAAACCCCATGCCATGCTCAAAGCCCCATCTAACCTGGCCTTGACCACCTCCTGGTGTGGGACAGCCACGACATCCCTGGGCAACCTGTGCCAGTGCCTCACTGTCCTCACAGGAAAACATTTCTTCCTAAGATCTCATCTCCATCTCCCCTCTTGCAGCTTAAAATTTTTCCCCCTCATCCTATCACTACAATCCCAATATTTGAAAGGAACAGAATATTTTGAATTATTTTAAGGCTTTTCTTTTTTTAAAAAAAAACAAACCTGAAATTATATTATTCCTCTAAAGTCTAGAGACAGAATTTTCTGCTTCTCAAAGCTCACACAAAAACATATTGACCTCTCTTTCCTTCTCCTTCCCTATTAAGTGTCAGTAGTTCCAAATACTTTGCATTTCTGCTTCTTAAAAAACTAGAATATTTTGAAATTCAACCCCATTTACCAGCTTTTTCTCCTTTAACAGTAGCTGTACACTCATGCATACATATACATCAGCAAAGCTTTCACATAAATGATTTTAAGACTAGCATTTACTGAGATTTATGTCTTCACTATTTTGACCTTTCAGAAATTACTATATATGCTGCATGGGATACTGATTTAATAAAATACAGATTTTACAGCAAGGTGGCACCTGTTGGAGTATCTATGAAGTAACAGTAAATGGAAAAGGTGTAGCAGATCTCCCTTTGTTTGGAATAAATTCATATATTTTCCTTCAGAGAGTATAAAAGAAGTACTGATTAGTCTTGGTCTAAACACATAACCTTAATTTACATCCCTTACTCTTCCTTTGGTAATCAGATGTTGAAGAAGTGCTATAGTCCCAAGGGACATTTATAATGACAGCATCTCTTGTAAATGAATTTGGCATGCTGCAGTGCGTTCATATATATATCTCAATACAAAAATAGATATCACTATTCTTCTTTAGGATTTATTGTGAATGATACAGGTTTGTTGTTACAGAACCTTGGATATGCACAGTCACCTATTTTGCATTAACATAGTGGCCCTGATATGAGCCTTTTCCTCTCTATCAGGAGACAGGGTAGTAAACATGGAATATGGCCTCTGTTTTTCCATTAAAATAAGTAAAAAAGAATGAAAGCAAGACAAAGATAGGTCCTTTCTTCATAGGTTTTCAAGATTTTATCAAGAACTTTTTCAGAATAATAATAATAAGACTATATTTTATAATCTTTTTATAATGAATTGCATAGTGTTTGGATGCATTTCAACACTGTACTCAGGTAATAAAATTACACTTTGAAAAATTTCAAACTAATATCAAGAACAATGGATTTCTCTGGAGATGTAAGGATGAATCAAGCCTCTGTTTCCTTTCCCAGTTTGCCATTTACAACCATCACAAACACTCTTCCCTGAAACAGCAGTACACTCTTTCCCATGTTACACAAGCCAAAGAGCAGAGTGTAATTGTGACCTTATATATCATAATCTCATCTCTGTTTCACTTTCATTCAGCTTTTTAAAATCCTTGCAGTTTGCCCTCCACCCAGCCTGGGTGAACTGCTAAAACTAATTTTCACTCTGATGAGGTGACAACTGATGAACACTGGGTATGTATAGCTGATTTCTTTTTAAACCAATGACTCTTTTATGTCTGAGGAGAAAGAAAATGCTCTTCTCTACTGGAGACAAAGCATTTTTGGTCTAAGCTAAATTAACCTCCTCCATGACTGACATGACAGTGCTCTTGCTATTTCCTCTATGATTATATGATCCCTGCCATATTTGGGATGGAAAATCCATGTGCCATGCCAGTTATACAGTACATCCCAGTATGAGGTCATTTCATTGGGCAGTATTAAATCAGTTTCCAGGATGATGACAGACTACAAAGTGGCCAGTCTCACTGGCTGGCTGGAGACTCTAAGGAAATTGAGAAAATGCAGTTGTCATTTGCAGTGGGATTTGATTCTTGTCAGTAAAGGCCTCTTCTGAGAATCACAGGTTTGACGTATAAAATGTGTCAGTGAAAAGAATGCAACTGGAAAATCATTCATAAGCTTTTCCTAGTCTATTACAGTATCTCACTAAATGGAACTAAAATGCTTTTGAGAGCATACTCCTTTGTACTGTATCAGTTGACCTCATCCCTTGCAAACAGAGGAATTAATTTTGCTTTAGAAAACTGTTCCTTGAAGCAGGGAACAAGAAAACATCACTTACATAATTTACAATTTAATGAGTCCTTAACATGTGAACAAGCTGGCAAGAGGTAAGCCAAACTATCTATGGGCGATGTGGTTTGGCTGGAGATGATGTTTCGGGGGAGACCTGAATATTGACTTTAATATGGCAGGAGCAGAGCAAGGCTATTGTTGATGTTGGGCTTATGAGTATGGTCTTAAGCACTAGACAGAACCTCCCACCATCCTGCACTGTCATATCTTGAAACCACACACACATCAGTGCTTCAGTCTTCATGGAAGTGAGGTTTGTCACTGACATAAAAGTACCTATGTATCCCCAAAACAAACAAAAAAGAAAAGAGAGCATTAGTCTGCATGAAACCCCAGTAAATCCCATAGCATTCTGCTTCAGAAACTGTCGGCCTCTAGCCTGGATGGGTGCACACTCTCCTGGGTGAAAAACTGGTTGAATGACCGGGCCCAGAGGGTGGTGGTAAATGGAGTTAAATCCAGCTGGAGGCCAGTGACAAGTGGGGTTCCCCAGGGCTCGGTCCTGGGTCCAGTCCTGTTTAATGTCTTTATTAACAATCTGGATGAAGGCATTGAGTGCTCCCTTAGCAAGTTTGCAGATGACACCAAGCTGGGTGGAAGTGTCGATCTGCTGGAGGGTCGGGAGGCTGCAAAGGGACCTGAACAGGCTGGACTGCTGGGCTGAGACCAACGGCATGAGGTTTAACAAGGCCAGATGCCGGGTCCTGCACTTGGGGCACAACAACCCTAAGCAGAGGTACAGACTAGGAGAAGCCTGGCTGGAAAGCTGCCAGGAGGAGAAGGACCTGAGGGTGTTGGTTGACAACCGACTGAACATGAGCCAGCAGTGTGCCCAGGAGGCCAAAAAGGCCAATGGCATCTTGGCTTGTATCAGAAACGGCGTGACCAGCAAGTCCAGGGAAGTTATTCTCCCTCTGTACTCGGCACTGGTGAGATCACACCTTGAGTACTGTGTTCAGTTCTGGGCCCCTCACCCCAAGAAGGATGTTGAGGCTCTGGAGCGAGTCCAGAGAAGAACAACGAAGCTGGTGAAGGGGCTGGAGAACAAATCTTATGAGGAGCGACTGAGAGAGCTGGTATTGTTTAGCCTGGAGACGAGGAGGCTGAGGGGAGACCTTATTACTCTCTACAACTACTTGAAGGGAGGTTGTGGAGAGGAGGGTGCTGGCCTCTTCTGCCAAGTGACAGGGGACAGGATGAGAGGGAATGGCCTCAAGCTCCGCCAGGGGAGATTTAGGCTTGAGATTAGGAAAAAATTCTTCATGGAAAGGGTGGTTAGGCATTGGAATGGTCTGCCAAGGGAGGTGGTTGAGTCTCCTTCCCTGGAGGTGTTTAAGGTTAGGGTTGATGAGGTACTAAGGAGCATGATTTAGGGATTGGTGGGAATGGTTGGATTCGATGATCCAGTGGGTCTCTTCCAACCTGGTTATTCTGTGATTCTGTGAAATCGTCATTGAAAACTGCAGATAGGACAGGCAGATAACCTTCTCTACCTTCACATGAAAACGCACGTTTGGAAAGAAACCAATCATTTTAAGAGTTTCAGTGGTTTATCCTGCAGTAAATCCATGCTACCAAGCATCTAACTTTTAGGATGTATCTGCTCTGTCATTATGCTTATCTAGTAGGTTAGAAAACTGAAATTCTATGTATAAGTAGTTTTTTTTGGAATTAGAGGAGGGAGAATTGTTTTCTTTTTTACACTACACAGCTGTACAAAGTTGTTTGTCTCCTTTCCTTATCAAGCCCATGAATTGTCAGCTGTTGAAGAAATGCTAATTTATATAGTTTTATTAGAACACTGAGAGTTTTAACAGTAAGTCAGTGGATATTCAGTCAGGAAACTTCACCAGTTTGTCCATTTATGGCAGCAGACTTCAAGATTTTGTAAAAGTGCAGCTACATTAAAGATAAGACAAAGTGATCAAAACCACCCAAAGTCAGCTGAATAATTTTAAAGACTGAGCCTGAGATAACAGGAGTGGATTGGAAGGGATTTAGATTTGGTATCCTACTTACAAATCCATCAGTGGTTTTATATTTCCCCTGAAAACCTTTAAATTAGATTAATATATTTGATCTGTTTTATGTCTAACCCAGCCTTCAACTCACTCTCCCTTTGACAAAGCCATTAACTTGGATAAGACTTACAGGTCATGTAATCCTGATTTTCTCCTACATCTGTCTCGCAGGTTCGTGTGTTTGACCTGCATCTGTAGTAATTGTTTGAAATATCTGTAAAGTCTGTTGCCTTTTATAAAGCTGGCAAGCACAGCAGATTTATGGATTTGCATACGTATTAAAATAACAGAAGTTGTTAAAAGTCTTTCCCTGCACAATCTCTACTACACTGTAGAAACTAGGCATTCAATTCTCGTTCCTGCAAAAAAAATTATTTATTGACTAAAATAGAATAGTAAGAATATTTGCTGTTTGAAACTTATTTCAGAAAGGAAAACATTCATCAGTATCCTTTTAAAAACAAAGGTCTAAGCTGGAAATACACTATTGCAATAGAAAATATGATTAGTTTTCCTTAGCATTTGATCAACTGTGACCAACTGACACAGCATTTCTAATATTACTGCATATTTTCCTACTTTTTTTTAAAAAAGGGAGGCCAAACAGCTGATCCTTCAACCTTCTACCTCCAACAACTACAATACTGCCAAGTGGTGAGTTGTGGGCTGAGTACTTACCCTGTTTTCTATATTAGTATCTGATATATGGCTCATGTTTAAAGGTTTGTGATTGCTTGACAATTAATATATCTAAAAATGGGAGGATCATAAAACCTGCTACAATCACTAAACTTGATTGAACTCAGTGTTTGTCATAAGATTCCTTTATCGCCCGTAATTTTCTTATGGAGATTAATTTGAGCATTAATTGTAATGGCTGAATATCAATTATGCTGTTCCAGGTGGATTTGATGTAATCTTACCCAGAAGGGGCAGAGCTGGGGAATAAGATGCAGAGGAATTCACACATTCATATATACATGCTTCAATAGTACTTATTTTTTCCTCGAATGGATAGCTTTTCTCCAACCACATTCTCCAATCTACTAAGATCTGTCTATCGTTATTAGCTCAAATACAGCTTGAGTGCAAGAAGATGTATTGCTTCCAATATCTGAATTCCTTCCAGTACTCTTTCTTGAGTACTGAAGATCTATTGCTTCCAACTGCCCATCAGTATGAGGTTGTGCTGTGTATGAAACTGCCTCAGTTTACCGATGACTCAGGGATCTGCACATCACACTGATGGTCAGGGGAAATGAAGATAACACTTGACAAGGAGGCAGTGAGTGTGGCTGGAAGAAGTTTAAAAGATATCAAACACAAACAATGCATGAATGGATGGACACATCACTATTCTTAGTCCAACCAACTTCTTTTGGTTGACTTCAAGTAGAACAGATCTCTTTGTGGCCAGTCTTCGCGCTGAGGCCTGAGGCCTTCAGGCTGAGGCCTAGGCCTGAAGCTCCTGGGCTGGAACACATGCAAAAAGAGTAACAAAGCTGGTGAAAGTTATGGAGCACAAGTCTTATGAGGAGCAGGTTAGGGAACTGGGGTTGTTTAATCTGCAGAAAAAGAGACAGAGACCTTCTTGCTCTCTGTAACTGCTTGAAAGGAAGTTGTAGAGAGGTGGATGTTTGTCTTTTCTCCCAAATAACAAATGAGAGGACAAGAGGAAATGGTCTCAAGTTGTGCCAAGGAGGGTTTGGACTGGATATCAGGAAAAATTTCTTCATTGAAGGAGTGGTGAAGCACTGGTACATGCTGCCCAGGCAAGTAAGAAAGTCACCATCCCTGGAGGTATTTAAACCCGTGGAGATGTGGTGATCTTAAAGGTCTTTTCCAACATAAGCTATTCTATAATTCTATGATTCTACAATACTAACACTGTAATACACATAAGTCATTTCTCACAAAGCACGTAGAGGGCATGACTGTGGTAATAATTTCAGGAGAGATATATGGATGTAAAGTGCTGGTTATATGCAGAAAAGGGAATTACAGTATGTTTCCAGGCTTGGTTCAGCATCAGCATTTTAACATTTCTGTTCAAATCTTCAGCTTTATATCAATGATATTTGATTATATTTACCTTGAAGAGTTCTACTCTTCCTAGGTTTCAAATGCATAAATTAAATGTTCCATGTTGGGCATCATAAGATTTTAATCAAGTGCTCATTATCAATTAAGCATATTCATCAGTCAACATTCTTAAACATTAACTTTCTCACTATAGAAAACTAACTATTGATGCTATTTTAAGATCTAGTAGTAGCAAAATATCTTCTTGTACTGATCCCTATATTACAGATGCAGCAACAAAAATGTTGTGAATAGTCCCAGTAATGCAAAAAATTAAAATCTTAGTAACTTGTGTCCTTTTTTCTTTTGTCCTATGAAAATGTGTGTATATTCTTTTGACTGACTACAGTACAATAAAATGGCATGAAATATGTCTTCAAAGCAAAAACTGGCAAGATCTCTACTTTAGTTTACTTTACGTGCAGGGAGAAAACAAAGTGATTTCATTATCACATATGCATTAGCAATACAATTTCACTCCTGTTGACATCAATGGCAAATTCTCAACAGCTTCAGCTGAGCTAGGATTAAATTTCAGAAGTTTGTTATATGCCAGATAACAACCTCTTCATCTAAATCACATGTTCTAGAAAGCACTGAGGTTGTTGCTGGTTTTTATCAAAGGTACTGGCTATCTGCTTGGATCAAAGCAATCCTTGGCAATGCTATAATTATTAATTAGGTATTAGGTATTATTAATTAGGTATTATTCCCTAAATCCATATTGAACTTGGCATCATTCTGTCTCAGAGATTTTTTTTTAGCATCTCTGCTTTGCACATTAAAGTTTGGTAGAAAATTTTTGCACCACAGAATATAACTTAGAAAGTCTTTCTAGATGAGAAGAGACTCTCTTAACTCTATTTTCTGTGTATGTTAATACTGTTTACTTTAAGGCATTTAACAACAGAGCCTAAACATAGCACTTTGATTCTATGTGTAATCATTGTTTAGAAACGGGCTTCTGCACAGGTGTTTTGATTCACTCCCTCGAGGATGTTAACTGCATAGGGAACTTTCCTTCTAATTAAATCATGTAAATTAGAGGTTTAAAGTTTGACAGTGTGAAAACATCCTATTGTTGTACCAGTATGGCTGTAAATGCTTCGTATAAGAGACTCCCATTATTTTGTTGGAAATGTATTTCCACAGGTGATTTTACCATGGGATGGACAGTTTTGCTCGATATTTAATGATAATTCACTTTCTTCATTCTGTCAGATTACACTTGGCTGTGAAGGTTTGTTAAGTTGGGCCTTTAAGGAGATCTAAGACAGGTGTACTGTGAGGGTAAGCGTGTGCTGTAAATGGTGAAGACTTAAAAATACTCTTAGTAACCTAGTGTGCATACACATGCATATGCATATTTATTTCATTTACACAGTATGTGTATACATGTAACAGTTACCAAGTTAATCGTTAATGCATATTCCAGTCCAGGACAGCTTCAGATTTTTTTCTATCACTTTTGAAGATCACTCAGTACACAATCTACTGTGTGACAATCATATAAAACTGTGTCAGACTCAGCCTGTGACTTTAATTGTGTCACAAATGTAATGTGACATGAACAATGCACCCTGGTGTTCCAAGGAATAACACAATCTGTCACAGTGGCAATGTGTAAATTAGGCTTCTCTGAGTACCATTGTTAAGGAAAATATGGCCTTCGAATGAAGCTATTGTACAGAAGTGCAGGAATCTGAGCTCAAGAGTGAGCGCTGTCCTGTGATTTGATTATGCCTGCACTGAATTCCTTTCTGTGATCTGTAAATAATTTAAAAATACTTCTAACTATGCTGAATAGACTTCAAAAGTTTTTAATCAAAAGCTTGTTCTGAAGGTATTTGAATGTGTTGGAAATCTGCAAGATTGCAAATATCTTTTTTCTATCTGACAAGGTGTATTTAATCTGCCAGAGAGTAACCTGGTTCTATACTTTTATCAATTTACCTTTTTTTTCACCCCCGTATAAGTATACCTATGTATGTAACCATTTTAACTATCGTGTACATTCCACGTGTATATATTTTACTTTTAATTCAAAGTAATATAAATCAGATGTTCCCCAAAGTTTCTAAAGTTCAAATAGGTATTCATTTAATGTTTTGAAAGAAGAAGTGATTGGAATTCTCTTGCGTAGTATCATGGAACATTTAAATTGCACCCATCTTCAAGTATACTTTAAATGCTAGTGCTTCCATCTATCTGATAGTTATAGACCGTTTATAATCAGATGGAATTTGTGGTTTTATTTATTAAAAAGAGATTTTGATATGTGCTTAGTGTGCTCAATTAGCAAAGCTAACAGGCTTCCACTGTCTGTAATTAAATGATATTCAGTGGACTGTGATCTTTGTATGAGACAGTCATTCAGGTCTGGGGAACACTGTACTCATAGAGATTGGTTAAATGTAAGCTCAGCACTCCTGGCCAAACTCCTAGCCAAATATTTAAGGGCTAGCAGCCAACCCCACATAGCTCTAACAGTTTTAAAGGCTTTTCGTGAAAGTATTATGCACATGATAATGGTGCTAAAAACCCAACAACCACAATTATGTTTGCTGGTTTGATTTTTACTGTTTGCAGTTTAGTCCTGTGGACTGAATACCCATTAGCAACTGGAGGGCATTGATCCATTCCTGAACCACATCTCCTGGTTTAGTTTAATCTGAAAGGAATCCATTTTCTGTACTCCCAAAGAGTAAAACACAGAGTGACAAGTGAAGATAATTGCAAGTTTCTCTTTAAAGAATAGTCTTATTCCAAGCTAAAGCATCCAGGCAGACTTATCCATTGCACCTCCTTTCAGACTTTCGTCTGTTGAACTGAACCAGTCTGGCTCATATGCTTTCCATTCTCCAGGTCATTATGTGAGGGTCACTAGTGTTTTCTGATGATTACTATCACTTATGTCCTTTTCATGGCTACCTTACCGTAGTGGGGCATAGTCATCCTTTGTGAACTGGAGTTTCCATCCAAGCCATACATCTGGAGTGTCTATTTTCTTTCTTTACTGTTTCTAATTAAAAGGCCTCTTCCATGGTCTTGCCATGAACCCATGTGCACTTCATCATGCCAGAGAGATTCATAATTACAACTTATTAATATCCATTCTTTATTTTCACAAATGTAATCTCCTTGTAAAGACTTGAGCCATTATTGAATTTGGTAATGCCATGCTAGTTTTAGAATTTTCTTTGTGGCTCTGGATGATTCTCATAGTATTCCTCGTGAGCGGATTGTCCACATGAATGCCCACAATCATTGGGGGCTTGATTTCCAAACTCTGTATTTCTGCACTCTGAACAGGGTGGATAGGTCATGAACTATGCCTCTACATGCAAGCTAGTCTGGACTTCAGGGTGAATGTCTGGGCCCACTGAAGATGGAAAAGTATCAAAAGTCTGTCTATGTTCCATCCCAATTAGACTCTTCAGATTGTTTTGAAGTGGTGATTATCGAGCTCCTCAGAGATGTTGTCAGATGTCATCAGGCCTCTGGCCTGGATGGGTGCACACTCTCCTGGTTGAAAAACTGGTTGAATGACCAGGCCCAGAGGGTGGTGGTAAATGGAGTTAAATCCAGCTGGAAGCCAGTGACAAGTGGGGTTCCCCAGGGCTCGGTCCTGGGTCCAGTCCTGTTTAATGTCTTTATTAACAATCTGGATGAAGGCATTGAGTGCTCCCTTAGCAAGTTTGCAGATGACACCAAGCTGGGTGGAAGTGTCAATCTGCTGGAGGGTCGGGAGGCTCTGCAAAGGGACCTGAACAGGCTGGACTGCTGGGCAGAGTCCAACAGCATGAGGTTTAACAAGGCCAAATGCCGGGTCCTGCACTTGGGGCACAACAACCCTAAGCAGAGGTACAGACTAGGAGAAGCCTGGCTGGAAAGCTGCCAGGAGGAGAAGGACCTGGGGGTGCTGGTTGACAGCCGACTGAACATGAGCCAGCAGTGTGCCCAGGAGGCCAAAAAGGCCAATGGCATCTTGGCTTGTATCAGAAATGGCATGACCAGCAGGTCCAGGGAGGTTATTCTCCCTCTGTACTCGGCACTGGTGAGATCGCACCTTGAGTACTGTGTTCAGTTCTGGGCCCCTCACCACAAGAAGGATGTTGTGGCTCTGGAGTGAGTCCAGAGAAGAGAAACAAAGCTGGTGAAGGGGCTGGAGAACAAATCTTATGAGGAGCGACTGAGAGAGCTGGAGTTGTTTAGCCTGGAGAAGAGGAGGCTGAGGGGAGACCTTATTACTCTCTACAACTACCTGAAGGGAGGTTGTGGAGAGGAGCGAGCTGGCCTCTTCTGCCAAGTGACAGGGGACAGGACGAGAGGGAATGGCCTCAAGCTCTGCCAGGGGAGATTTAGGCTTGAGATAAGGTAAAAATTCTTCATGGAAAGGGTGGTTAGGCATTGGAACAGTCTTCCCAGGGAGGTGGTTGACTCGCCTTCCCTGGAGGTGTTTAAGGTGAGGGTGGATGAGGTACTTAGGGGCATAGTTTAGGGATTGGTGGGGATGGTTGGACTCGATTATCCCGTGGGTCTCTTCCAACCTGGTTATTCTGCGATTCTGTGATTCTGTGAACTCAGAACTACCCCTCGCACCAGAGATTTTCATTTAATTAATACTATCAAATAGACTATATTGTCCTATTCCAGAATAATCTGATTTCAATTATGCTGCAGTCGTGGCCCCACAAGACCACATAACATCACTATTTTTGCAGACTACGCTGTTGTGATGATATTTTGAATATTTTAATTTGTCCTTTTCTTTGGTTTTGTCAGAGATGTGAGTTGATTTCGTCCCTTCCCCCCACTCCCCAGCCCCACACCCCAAGGAGAGTCTTTGAATGAATTATTCAGAAAGTAGCCAGGTCTGAAATATGCTAAAATGTTTCTAGAACCTTTGTTTTAGCAATTGATACTCCATGTTAATGTCAACCCCCTCCGTTAAGGAAATCATCCAGCCCCGAGGCAGCATTCTTTCTGCCAGGATACTTTATGTATCAAAAATTCATGTGTCCTGTTCCACAACAGCAAAACACAGAACTTAGGAAGATTATCTGATTACAATGAATTAAAAAATATTATCCGCTAACATATTGTAGGAAACTTTAATATACCTGGGCTTCATTAGTATTATTTGCATACATTTGGTATACGCACGGGGAAAATCTAATTCTAGCAATGATCATAGGCTGACAATTCTGGTTGACTTGAAGAGAAGCAGGGTCACCTAATAAAGCAGATTAAATAAAAAAATTTCTGTGGTAAGGCTAAATGATAGGGTGGTTGTGTACAATGAGGTGGCTTGTCATGAGTGAGTAGTGTTACTTATCTCATTCTTGGGTGCTAATACATTTTGTTTAATTAGGTCATACATACTCCATCAAACACAAAAGTAAATTTTTGATTAATTTTATTTTGTAGTTTCTATTGGAATCAAGCCTGTTTCCTACAAAGCACTAAAAAAAAGGCCACATATGGCCTTCACTAAAAAAGAGTGTAGATATTCACTTAGGCTGTCCAAACATAAGCAAATATTTTCCTGAGATCTCATTTAGCCTGAAGTGTACTTGCCACTTGGGGTGAGAGTAATCCAGCTATTTTTTTCTCTAGAGATCCCTTCCAACACCCACCATTCTGTGATTCTACGAAATGTTTATTGCTTTTCTCCAGTTTTAAGCTTTTCCATTGGTGGCACACACAAACAGCAGTTAACATCTACCATTCTTCTCTGAGAGGACTCTCAGTCTGAGTACTGAATGATCCGAAATCCCTGAAAGCTTTTCTACAATCTTCAAAAAAAATTAAAGTAGACGCTTATCTAGATGTTTGACTTGTTTTCTGTCTCTAACCAGGATTTCAGTTTAACAGTAAGAATTATTTATGTATTAAGAGCAATAGGACTATTAATATTCTAAGTATAATAAGTATAATGCACATAAGGTAACACTGTAGCTGATCTTGATCTTACATTCTTACAGATAAAGGATAAGTCTTGTAATAGAGGAACTCACCATTAGATTATTATGTCTTAGTAACATCATAGGAACAAGAAATAAAAAAGAAAATCAAAAAAGTCTCAAATAAACTTTGCAGTATTTGAATTGCTTGGATCATAGCAACTGTTAGTAAATTTAAAAGATAAAGACTAATTAAAATACATTAAAAGTTATTGGCAAATCTTAAATTTTAGTTATACAAATGCTACATATAATTAATGCTTGTAAAGTATAACTATATTGTTTCACAATTCAGTGTAACAGGGAAATTCAGTTCCATCATAATACTCTAGTGGGAAATGTGACAGCTAAAATTGTTTTGATGATGCTTGTATAACAGAGGGTTTGGGTTTGAATGTTCTGAAAGTGATTCTTACACAATTTTTGTATTGCTAGAACTCCCTGACATACTCCCTTCATTTCATAAATATTTTATCTGTCTTCTCTGCTGTTTTTTAGATCAATTTCTTCTTATCTTACTCATTTTACTGGCAGTAGTTGTCTATAGAATCCAGTGATAAGGGCACAGGGAAAATGTAGTGACAGAGCATAATGAAAACTGTGCACATTGTAGGGTGGTAGGTCATCCAATAAAAATCCAAGAAAAAAGAAATAAAAAGAAATAAAATAGAGACCCTAGGCAAATCTTCCTTCTGCATTTAAAATAAGGCAAGTGGAACAAATATTCAGATGTTTTGCACACACAAAAATAAAGAAAAAACACCACAAAAAAGCAAAGTGAAACAAAACTTTAGATACTAAGATCATAAGCAAGCTGCACAGATACAAGATGAGATTGATGTTCCTCATGAACAGGTCTCAGTAATGAAGGCCCTATTTCATCCTTCATATATTTAAAGATCGTATTTTACCTTCTTTAGCTCATATACAGGGAGTATTTCTGCTTGGCTATGAATATTCCAGCTTGAGGAAGACACAGGAAAAATTAATAACCACAGAAACATTTGGAAGGATTCATAGTTGCTGCAGGAGTAAAGCATAGTTGTATGGAATAAAAAGGCACCAACAGTCACAATTTTGGCTTTGCTAGTCCAGATAGCTTTCTTGCTCAAGAAATTCTTTCTCCTCTTGCTCCTCTATCTCCATCAGTGGAAAGCTGGATTACTGGCTTCTGCATGAAGGTGATTAAAATTTCAAAACATGCCACAGAGTTCATGGAAATTCACCAGCAGCAAGGAGAGCTCAAATATTTGAGATGGCAAAACAGCTACCATATCCAACCACCAAGACTAGGTGAATATTTTTTTATGAATAATTCAGTCACTGAATCTTAGTGTATTTTGTGTCCAAATGAACTCCAGCTTTCTGTGGTCCAAATACTGTTTGAAATGAGACTCTGCATAGTTTTTGCAAAGATTGTTCAGCTCCTCTGCTAGTTCATGAGTGTTTCTTTGTGACTTCCAGTTTTTCAGTTTGATATCTTTTTAAGATATAAGCATAATCTTTTCTGTTACATTAAGCAATTAGAAACTATATGTGTTTTTAATAAATAACCACAATTAGGCATTATTATTAATTAGCATAATTATCTACTAATGGGTGATAGCTACCTACTAATCTACTAAATAACCTACTAATCTACCTACTAACACCTTACTAAGTAGGTATTAATCACATACCCAATAGACTGCAGGATAGACACAGGATAAAGCTGTAGCCTTTACAGGGTATGTTCCTGTGAATATTAGCGCAACTAGTATAAGTATGATAACACAATTCGGATAAATCTTGGCTCCAGACTGGCAATCTTCATTCCATCCTGGTTTCTGAACCTTCTTTACTCAGAGGAGCAACATACTACTTTCAGTTTTCTTCCTGTCTGCCCTGAACAACAAGTGACAACTTCAGCAGTTATTTTGCCTGACCCAGAGGTAATTTCATTATCACCGCTATTCTGAGAGAGAAAACAATAGCAACCATGCTGGGTTATACCGCTTTACACATCCTGTAATCCCATTTACCTGGGAACTGTCAGCCTTCCTTCCCCACTAGCCTCCCCAGTATCACCTCAGTACTATCAACACCAATATTGTGCCAGTACCTCCCCTTACTACCACACCACATCATCACACCCTTGAATCTACTGCACTCTTTAACCTCTATATCTTTATCATCGTTCTGGTCTCCAGAGCCTTCAGCAATTATTGCTTCAGGCAAGAGAGCCTGGTGACATCTGTATCCTCCCTGCCTATCTTAACATGACTCTTTCAACCAATGTAATTTTAGTTAAATTCAAAGTCATCTGCACACAGTTCCCATCCTCAGGATTTTGCAGACACTGCAATAGTGTGCTAACCTAAATATTTACCATCATACATTCCCAGAGACTATCCCACAACCACACCCTCATCCCAGTATCATTGCAGCTCCCAGATGATCCCATGACACCATATAGTCATCTCCTCCCACTCTCTGATTCTGAAGGACTGTGTGAAGGAAGGCAAGGGTTGCCTCATACTAAACAAGGAAAGTGCGATTAGTATTTTCTCTTTACTTAATCTAGTCAGACCACTTACTGGGTAACATAATTACCGAATATATAGATTCATATTCCTACAGATTGTTTTGTTCTGAGGGGAAAATAACCTCTATTTAGTATAACAAGTATGCAAAGACCTTGCTCTTGCGTGCCTACCTGTCAACTTGCCTGTGACACAGGAAACAAGAGAATCTTCACTAGAATAGCTCAGCTACAGAAAGACTGGGAAATGCTGGTGTTGATATTTCCAGATGTACACTTGATGATTGTACTTCTCTTAGTCCCACTTAAAATAATTTGAAGGCTGGATGCTTTAATAGAGGAGTAAATCACCTTCTTGACTCCAAATCATGAATGAAAATGCATGGTGGGGTAGCTTGTGGCTAAGTGGCTACTGAATGTGATAGTAATTGTAGAATCGTAGAATGTTTTGGATTGGAAGCATCCTTAAAGATCATCCAGTTCCAAACCCCATGCCATGGGCACGGACAACTTCCACTGAATCAAGTTGCTCAAAATCCTGCCCAACCTAGCCTTGAACACATCCAGGGATGGGGCATCCATGACTTCTCTGGCCAATCTGGGCCAGTGCCTCCCCACCCTCACAGGGAAGCATTTCTCCCTAGTATCTAATCTAAATCTCCCCATTTTTGCTTTAAATCATCCCTCTAATCCTATCCCTGATAACGTTTCTTTCTGTGCTTAAGTCACTTCACCAGTATGGCCAAGCTGAGAGAAAAACAAAGCTGTTGAGAGAGAAAAGAAAAAGGCACATGTTGCACAGAAAAAGGGAAATAAGTCAACGGCTGGATAAAAATCTGCCTTGCCTAAGTGTTTATTATTCTCTCCTTTATGAGTTTGATTTGCTTTTGCTGCTTTGACACTCTGGAATCAATTGTTAAGCTACTTATAGACAGAAAAGAGACAAACAGAAGAAATGGTAGAGTAAAATAGTTCTATTTAATGAAAAAGTCTGTCCTGGTGAAAACTCTCTTTGTCGGATTCAGCTAACTCACACCAAAGAATCAAAATCTTACAACAAACCTCAGGATGTATGGGATGTATATTCCCCAGTGATGTCCATATTTTTTTCCTCCTCTTCTTCTGGCAGCCATGCTCTCTTCACCTTAATAAGAAGATCGTGAAATGAAATGACTCTTTGAAAAGTCCACATCTGGGTCACAATTTAAAGGCTGTCTTTTTGTGCTCTTAAGAAGATACCTTGTCAGCCACATGAATGAGTAGATACGTCTGCAAGCAACCGGGCACATTCAGGCACGACATACCTGTCAGCCACTGAGTCTTTGCAGTGATTTATTTGAATTTAGCATTCACTCCTGCTTTCTGTGTGGATTTCAAAGGAAATTGCAAACATACATATTTATCAGCCTCTGTTACCGGAGGTACAGAATCAGTAACTAAGAAATGAAGTTCATTCAAAATTATAAAACAAATGGACTAATCTAATAAATATATTGGGTTTTTATAAATTATGATCTTCCATGAACTTTGCACACATGTTAATAATACTATGGGATTTTTATTTTGTTTTTCCTTAGAGGCACATATTTGATCCTAAGCACACTTGCTTTAGAGTGTAATATGCCAGTATTTAGATCACTGTTATTTTCCATGCAGACAGATCAAAAATCAACTCTCTAGCTGTGGATTGTCCCGGGGGTATGGCATTCATGTTTTAAGTTCACTTGTTTGAGCAATAAATATACATTTCAAGCCTCTCCAAAAGTTCACCATGCTAGGTCAAATCAGGGTCAAAGGACAAAATGGGAACCGCACTGTATCATTTACTGCTGAGCACTCCTTGAAGTGCAGTGTTCTTACAGCCAACAAACAGAAATATTTGACAAAAAAAATGTAAAAGACCAAATACCATTTAATATTAGAGTGAAAACTGTTGTACTATTGTCAGATGAAGAGGAACATTTACATTCCAAATTGCCTTTGATTTTAATGGCAAGCAAGACACTGAATTAGGCTAAGATCTGTCTACAGCAATTTTCATTTTGCACTAATGGATGACTTACAGGAATAAAACTTTTCTTAATAAATGTCAGCATCATGAAATATGAGCAACATCTCCTATATTATTATGTGTCCAGATTTTGTGTATGTAAAACTTAGGTGAAGGGAGATAGTCAAAGGCTAAAAGTACAGACTGGGGCCCACCAAAGAAAGGCTAGTGCAGTTTGCCTATCAGCATTCTGTCTCTTTTTCCTCTTTCCTGAATTTTTTAAGGATCACTTTGCAAGGAGCAAATGTTCTTTGACCACGTTTGTATTTCTATAAATGCACAACCACACATTTTTCTTGCAGGAGTAACCAGATGGATTTGACGAATGGTGAATATTGATGCATCTCTCATACTTCCCTTGCTCTTTCAGGCATTATGATTGTCATTGCAGTCTTTAGTTTCATATCACCTTTCATCCTGAGAGATCACTCTGTGTGTACATAGAGGAGCTTCAATACAGCCACTTCAAAGTGCAAAGGAAGCATGAAGTTGTAGAAAGGGCAGTCAAGCAGATAGAATTCAGATTTTGATCCACCAAATTTGCATTTTTTCATGCCTACACAGAGACAGTGTTTCGCTTATAAAGCTTACTCTTGCAGGAGTCCCATGTGTGGAGGTTGCGTAAGCAACACCATAATGAAGCCTGGTTTCCTCAGATGTGTGTTTCTGGTATTAGCCCAGAACAAAGCTTTGCTGGAGTCCCAGCAGTGCTTTACTTTGTCACTAGTATCCAGCAATCCATGAAACAGGTTACAAGCTCTACCAGGGTTTCTATTTTTCTGCATTTGAATTCGTCAAGTCGGTTAAAAAGTTGCCTTAAACTGATTCAAAATTTGTAAGGAAAACTGGACAGGCAAACTGGCACTTGCAGCATAGACATGTATTGCACAATTTTTAGGGAAGCAGTTTAAAATAAGTGTTTATGACCTGTGTGTACACATACATACAAATTCTACGTCGCATTCTCTGTGACCTGCTTGCTCATAACAGCCCAAGAGAGGAAGCACTGGCTAAGGGAACAGATGAGCCCTCTATGTGTCAGTTTTCTTCCACGTGGTTCTGTATCTTCTCATCTCCCATTCTATCCCTGTGTCTTGGCACAAAGAGGACTCTGCTACTACTCCCAAACATAGTGTCAAGATATATTGGTGGAGATCTTCCATTCTTCTACTGTTTTGTGTGAAGTTTTTGGACGGTAGCATCCTTTCCGCTTTAATTTGGCACTTTTCTTCCCCTCTCCAGAGTGGGTGAAAGAAGTTTAATTCAATTACATAAAGAGTCTGTAAAGATTTTATAGTTGTGAAAGTTTCTTCAAAGAAGTCTTTGAAATTTACGCATCCTTTTTGTTGTAGTTCCTTTCCATTTGGTAGTGTATACGTAAGTAATCAGAAGTCTAATAAATAACATGATGTAAAGTAGGAAACAACATTCAAAGACAAGCGCTACACAAAATAATAGTGTGATGAGTAATTTCCATTCACTTTACTGGGTTTTGGATCAAGTCTTTATGGCAGATAACAAAGAGCTGGATCTTTTCCAATAAATTGTAAAATTGCCACTCAGAGGCAGCAGGAGTCCAAAGAGGGCTTCATCGCTATAATCTTACCACAAAAAGAGTTATCTCCAAACAACTACATAAACAATGTAGGTATAAATCTATATGAAAATAGATGACAGATCTATTAGAATAACCAGATAACCAGAATCACACTTAAATATTCAAGGTTTTTCTTAATTAAAACCTTCTTTCTCTCCGTAGTGTATGACATACAAAATCCAGGTTTATCTGATTATTTATAATAGAGTTTTGGCACTACATAAACCTTCCTAAACTCATAATGAAAAGAAGCAAACATTATTTCTCTTTAATATCTAGACACTAAACTTGAATTTCCTTGTGGAAATTTTAATTAGCAATTTGAAAAATTCTAAGGCAAAGTATCTGCTCCCAGTTGTATGTTTAGGTAAATCAAATTATTTCTGAAAATAATATAATTAAAATCCTTTTAGTTCTTAATCAATATTTTATTTACATTTATTTTGCTTGTAGCACTTTATTAGTTCTTTTGAAATTGTTGGGTAGCTTATTTCCAGTTTATTATATACTCAGATGTAACTTCACTTTCAATAACAGAAAAATCTCTTGCAGTACAGAAACACTGTCGAAATCATAAAATTATATATTTTTCTCAGGTGGGCAATTGAAATTCTACTCCATCTCCACAGGAATTATGTTAATAAGTTTTTAGCTGATCTACATTTCTACATGAAAATATCCTTCACTAGAGATTGTGTAAATTATATATTACACAAAGGGCCTGATTCACCTACTTTCAATTAAGCTTCTTCAAAATGAAAGTAAAAATTACCATTTTTGTTTAGTTACACTTTACACTCCAGCAGGCCCAAAGTGAAGATCTAAACATGAACCAAGCCAAACCCCACACCTATTAGAGCTCTACTGATTGGAAGACCTCCACAGAACTGACCTCCAACAAACATGCTTAATTACTAATCACATCCCTAACATAAATAAGCTGTTGGTGTAGAAACCATATCCACAATGATTAAAGAAGGCAAACATTCTTTTTTATCTATGCTAGCTTTCTGAAGATTTTGGTTGATCTTTTTATTTTCATTATGAAATCATTTAAATCAAACTTAAACTGTGTTCTGCTTAAACTGTGAACACCAGCTCCCATTAGATTTAGAGTCTCAATAGTCCATGATTAGTTTAGATTGATGGAGGGATAGAGAGATCTATTATATAATACGCTTCAGAAAGTTTTTTTCAACCGTACTAGCTAATCATTGTTTCTCTACAAAGTTCAGTTCTGTAGAGTTCTTGGGGCTAGTGATGTATTGTCTTGGGGACAGGAGAGCTGGTGTTAGAGATTCAGATCTTTAACCAACTCTATGCACCCTTTTAACCCAGCACATTAGATTCCCAGTGTCACAAGGGTCTAGTAGATGATGGCTGCCAAAAAGCCAGCTCTCTGTAGCTGATGTGAGGAGCTATGCTTGGCACGCGTGGTTTGAAATAGGCAGAAGGCTATGTCTCTTCCTGACAATGTGAGCTGAAGGCATCAGAAGTGGGTGAAGGGCAGACAAGGTGCATCAGGTTTTATGTACAGTGCTTAAGACTTGACAGGTCTGTTAAGATCTATACGCTGGCAGACACATTGTGTTTACATCTGAGGCTTGATATATTTATATACACAGTATGGGTATGCTTAAGCAATGGAAGGTAGTTAGTCCAGTGTTTCACCAAAACTGAAACCCAAACAGAAATGTTGTGGTGAAAAACAAATCTTTTACATTTCTCTTAAATTTTCTTTTGATATTTTTTTCTATCCTGAGCCAGAACTGAGGTAAAAACACTAAAATATTAACTAAAGAAAACACTGTTCTGAGATCTTTTCACCTGTTTTGTGTAGCCTGAGCCTATTTTGCATAACTAAAAGACTAATTCATCTGTTTCAGATAAACACCCAAGCTGATACTATCAGAATCATAGAATCATAGAATAGTTAGGGTTGAAAGGGACCTTAAAGAACATCTAGTTTCATGGGCAGGGACATCCCACTAGATCAGGTTACCCAAGGCCTTGAGCACCTTCAGGGATGGGGCATCCACCACTTCCCTTGGCAACTTGTGCCAGTGCCTCACCACTCTCATGGTGAAGAAATTCTTCCTAATGTCTAGTCAAAATCTACCCTTCTCCAGTTTATACCTGTTCCCCCTCATCCTGTCACCACAAGCCTTTATGAATAGTCCCTCTCCAGCTTTCTTGTAGGCCCCTTTCAGGTACTGGAAGGCTGCTAATAGACCTCCTCAGAGCCTTCTCTTCTCCAGACTGAACAAGGCCAACTTTCTCAGCCTGTCCTCATAGGGAAGGTGCTCCAGCCCTTGCATCATCTCTGTAGCCCTCCTCTGGGCCCATTCCAACAGCTCCATCTCCTTCTTGCTTTGAGGATTCCAGAACAGGACACAGTACTCCAGATGAGGTCTCATAAGGGGAGAATAGAGGGACAGAATCACTTCCTTCATCTTCCTGGCCATGCTTCTTTTGATGCACCCCAGGATATGGTTGGCCTTCTGGGCTGTAAGCGCACATTGCTGGCTCATGTCAAGACTTGAGTGCTTATAATTGAGTTGTTGGCTCAGTATTTAGCAGTGACGTAAAAGTGGCTTTTTTCATTATTTCTAAACATGCATTGATACTGTTGAAAATTATGGCAAGTACAAACTCTTTAACATCTGTTTCATATCCTTTCTTTGCCTACATATCAGATACAGGTTTTCATAGCCTAAAGTGACTTTCTAAACTAAAATTTGGATCTGAAATTTTAGGTTATGGTTTGAAAAAGTTCTAAAATTAGCATAAATGTTTAAGTTTGTGGGAAGGGAGAAATGCAAAATGATCCACGTTTTGGGGCAGAGTGTATCATCAGCAGGTGTGCTGAGGACACAAAACTTCACAGAATCACAGAATAACCAGGTTGGAAGAGACCCACTGGATCGTCGAGTCCAACCATTCCCACCAATCCCTAAATCATGCTCCTAAGTACCTCATCCACCCTAACCTTAAACACCTCCAGGGAAGGTGACTCAACCACCTCCCTTGGCAGACCGTTCCAATGCCTAACCACCCTCTCCGTGAAGAACTTTTTCCATACCTCAAGCCTAAATCTCCCCTGGCAGAGCTTGAGGCCATTCCCTCTCGTCCTGTCCCCTGTCACTTGGGAGAAGAGGCCAGCACCCTCCTCTCCACAACCTCCCTTCAGGTAGTTGTAGAGAGTAATAAGGTCTCCCCTCAGCCTCCTCCTCTCTAGGCTAAACAACCCCAGCTCTCCCAGTCACTCCTCATAAGATTTGTTCTCCAGCCCCTTCACCACCTTTGTTGCTCTTCTCTGGACTCGCTCCAGAGCCACAACATCCTTCTTGTGGGGAGGGGCCCAGAACTGAACACAGTACTCAAGGTGCGGTCTCACTGGTGCCGAGTTCAGGGGGAGAATAACCTCCCTGGACCTGCTGGTTACGCCGTTTCTGATACAAGCCAAGATGCCATTGGCCTTTTTGGCCTCCTGTGCACACTGCTGGCTCATGTTCAGTCGGCTGTCAACCAGCACCCCCAGGTCCTTCTCCTCCTGGCAGCTTTCCAGCCAGGCTTCTCCTAGTTTGTACCTCTGCTTCGGGTTGTTGTGCTCCAAGTGCAGGAGTTGTGCCCAGCTTGGAGGCTGATACACCAGAAGATCATGCTACTATCCAGAGAGACCTCAACAAGCTGAAGAAATCGGCTGATCTCTGGAATCTCATGAAGTTCACCAAGGGAAAACAGATCACCCTCATTAGCTGCTTTTATTTGTACACCTCTAGCTCATCCTGAGGTTCTTTCTAGTGACAACAAAACAGAATGATCCCAGTCTGAATCTTTTTGAGATCAGAAATTCTGACATAGGAAGCAGATAATAGATCATCTGAGTTTCAACTAAATTTTTCAATGAATT
This sequence comes from Clamator glandarius, assembly GCA_033459285.1. Lineage (NCBI taxonomy): Eukaryota > Metazoa > Chordata > Aves > Cuculiformes > Cuculidae > Clamator > Clamator glandarius. The sequence goes on along the minus strand of JAUNZM010000091.1, from coordinate 641,606 downwards.
ATTTAACATGCACTAGATTTTCTTATTCATATTTTAAGTGAACATAAATAGTTTAATGTTGCTTTGGGAGAAAAGTAAACTAAATCAAATTAAGGCAACTTTAATTTGAGATATAGAGTTGTTTGCAGTTTCAGGTAACCAATTTTAAATCTATTCTCTCAGCAACAGCTCTTCCAGTATCCCTGTGTGAATAAATTTTCAACAGCCTCTTTATTTGCTTTCTATTTCTGCTACTAGTCTTCTCTCTGTATACCTGAGCAGTCTGCTTTTGACTTACTTTTTCAAGAGGCAATATTTTTGGTGGCTGTTTGGCAGGACTGCCTGTCTTTTGGAAGTCCTGCCAGATAAAGGTTAGTAGTCATTGGTAGTCTTCTCTGTTAGTCAAATATACGTTCTCCCCTTTGACTTGAACAATATTTTAATAACATGGTCCCTGGGAGAGCAAAAGAATTGCAGTCCATTATAAAATGGTATCTGTTGTTACCCTTAAATACAAGGTTTTCAATGTTGTGTGTAGTTTAAGAAACCAACATTTTAAAAGACATCTAAAAAACATGGAATGTGCTTGGCAAGTCTGAAAAAACATATCTATATCGGGAGTCATTCTCTGATAGTGTATGCTGCATAGTTAAAAATTATTGCAATACAGCTTTCAAAATGCAGTTGTACTTCACAGGATACTAGTCTCAAAAGCGTGGAAAGCAAAGACACACATTGAAATGGGAGTAAAAAGTTCCTGCCAGCCTCTTCCAATATCTTCAGCTTATCATATGCCGTCCCAGTCATGCAGAAGAGAAATATCAACCAAAGTCTACAAGTCTTCAGATAGACAGGGACTCGGGATCTGACAGAATATAAGAGCAGGCAAACACACACACAAACCAAAGAGAAACTATAGAAGAAATTACATACTCCTACAGCAGTGACTGGGAAACATCCATTATTTCTTTACAAGGCCTGACAAAGATTCAAAATACTTGACTACTTTTACACGAGATAGCAGGAAAAATCAGATAAAGTACAAACACCTTCAAAAGCTGCAATTTTAATTTCATTTATATTATTTTTTACCTTTAATACGGTATAGTTACATTTATTGAAACTGTTCCTTATTACAACATTTTAGGCTTATGAATAATGACCCCTAAATGCTTGTATTAAACTATTTTTAGGTCCTTATGCATTACTTAGAAGTTACTATTGCTATCAACAGAAAATGAATTCATTTGATAACTGTGTTATGGTTTCAAATTAAAACAAATGTGTCTCGACTTGTATAGCAATTTAATTTTCCAGTTACCCTAATACTTTATTCTATGTTAATTAAAATGCTTTCAGTTCTTTTTACTAATGACTTTCATTTGTGTTCTGACCATTTCCTGATGTTTCAATTAGTTTTGTTCACAGATACATGTTATAATGAGCATCAAGTTAAGATCAAGGGTTACTAAAATTTATGGCACTGTTAGTCAAGCAACCCTTGAGGCCTGTTTGACTTCATAACATTTCAGATGACTTGATGTGTGTAAACAGAGCCAATTCAGCTACTGTTGCATATGTAGTTAATGAACATAATGACATTTATGGAACTAGTCAGAATTTTTTCAATGAAATATTTTCTGCCTCAACTGACATTATGCCAAAACTGGAACATTTTGGAAGCAATTTCTAACTTTGATGAAGTTTTGACAGGATTATTTCAAAACTCTAGAATAGACTTCCAGGAAGATGACAGTAAAAGATGGAGAACCTGAGTTTCTTGGGCCAGGCACAAACAATTCACCAAAGTCCCCTTTTCTGCCAAAAGATTTTGCACTCTTGACTTTCATTCCAGAGTGACACAAAAAGATTTTCAAATCCAGAAGAAAACATGTAAAATGGGAGGCTCCCTGACTTAGCTCTCATTCTTTGATGGAATTACTGTTGTTGGTCTGTAGCAGTTTGTCTGGCTTTTTAATCTGCTCATAATTTATACCTCTACAATTGTGCTATGGTTATTTGGAAAGCCCCGTAAAAACTGTTTTGGAAATGGAAGGAAGAGAATGTTTGGTGGAGCAGTGTTCCAAATTGCTGCAGACTTTCTCCACAGACTGAATGGCACCCAATTTTGCTGTCCTTGGAACAAGGGGAAGGAATTAGGCTCCTGACAGAAGAAGAGAAGAGACAGCCCAGGATGGGAGGATGGAGAAAGTCTGAAAGGTTGGACTCTGGATCCTCCTGGTGAGGAGAATGAATGACTGTTACTCTCAGTGGGAATTAGGTAGTCAGTGCTTTTGAATGTTCAGTCAGGTGCGTTCTTTCATCTTAAAAACCTTAAATACTTTTAATAAATCTCAATATAAGACACAGAAACAGACATGCTGCAGAAAGAAAGAACAAAGATGTCTTATGATAAAGGCAGGAAGCCTGAACCATTTGTTAAAACAAGTATAATTGATGGTTCAGATGGGTCAGGCTAGTCAAGTTCAAATTGCTGAGGGACACAGTTTAAGTACAGGCTTATTTAAATGATTTTGAGAGAGGACTTTGGAATTTAGGGAGAACAGAGATGGACATCTTGCAGTAATGGAAGAGGGAAACAATGGAGATATGATAGCATATGGGAGATGTCAGCATAGATGTCACAACAGAAAAAGAACAGATTAAACATAGCCTTGAGAAACAACCTGGATGTGCAAGAGAAGGAACAAGCAGGGATAATTCCCAGCTCATAACCATGGAAATAAAAGCAAGCTGGAAGAACAGGATACAATAACCTCAATACTTGACTTTCTGCAGTCAATCTGCAGTTGCTTGCATGCTTAAAGAAGGACTGTGAAGACTTTACTCACTTTCCCACCTGCTTGCAACTCCAAGAAAAAGATATAATGTGATTTTTTTTTCTTAAAATTCACTTTGCTTTGTATGTGTATGCACTCAAGGAAGAGATAGGTGCTCAATATCTAAATTGAATAGTCTCATGATATGAATTGGTACTCAATGTTCAGTTCAAATGCCAGCAAACAATGTTCTGATTTTCTGAAATGTAAAGCACAACATGTCTCAGAATAAACGCAGTATCTTATGACTTCCTAAGAATCGTATGTTTATCACAGTGCTGCCAAAGTACAAAGAAATTCCAAATGATTTAGGTAATTTTAAATTACTTTTGGAGTAAACACACAATCCCAGAGATCTGAAAATCGAGCTGTTTAAAAAAACCCACATCTTCCAATCATAATTATTTAATTTCAACAAGTTCTACCAGTAGCATGCCAATCTGAGACCTAATCTCTATTTAAAAGGCTACAAGTAGCTATTTGACAATGTAATTATCACTATGGCTGCACTGACATGAAAAATGGATTCTACATTTAACTAGCAAAAGAGTTCACATGAATTCTACCAAAACCCCACCACCATCCTGCCTTGAACTTCATTGGATTCTAGCACAATATCTTAAAAGTGTCTTGATCTCAGTGAATTCTTTCAGGGCCAAGAAGGTGTAAGGAGAGGAATCTTTTCATATTATTCAGGTGTTTTATGCTGTGTGTCTAATTTATCAAATGTTAGCTTAATCTCTTTAAATAGCTGAACAATCAGCTGGAATATTTTATAGACTGTTGTGATGGTAACAGCTAGGTTAGATCAGTCTAACTGCCATGAAGAGCATATGTATTTATATATGCACACATTTCATGGCTGGAAAATAATCAATAATGCAATCCTTTCATTTCAGTTTCAGCTCCTGGCCTGGTTTGTTTCCAGTAAAGTCAGCAATGTTTCAGCATTAACTCACAAGGAAAACTAATACAAAGTATATACAGGATGCCATAGTATGAGTCTCCTTTCTTCCCCGATGCACTATTTCTGCTACTCTAAAATTATCATCCTGTAAGGTTTTAGAAAGAGTTAATTTTTATTAAGCTTTCAGCTCTCTCTTTGTTGTTTTTTTTATCTTATCCAAAAAAAAAGATCATCTCTCTAAAGATTACTTCAAATAAGTAATCCAGTCTCAGACCACTTATTTTTCATTTAATAGGAAGTTGAAATAAATTAGTTTGGTCCTTCATAATATCTATTGATCTACTGGACAGGTTTACAATACAATACAATTTCACTTATAGGGTATCATAATACTGACATCAACAAAATGACTTAGATTGAATTTTAAACACATTATCATAACATATCCATTGACTAAATTAGAAAAATCTTTGCTTTATTTATTTTTTTAGAAATGTTTAACACAGAAAGATGTCATTTATCCTGAAGAAAGGAATTCTAAATGGCAGGATAACAATGAGACAAGACCATCAATAAATATCTAGAGGCAGCAGTTAACACACATGCTCAACTTGCTGGGAATTGTGATACGAAGTGCTACAGTAAGCATCATTCTTTGTTGTCCTGTGGCTGGGGAAGATATTTTCACCATAATTTGTCAGTGAAAAGTAATGAAGATAATGGACTTGGGAAAACTCTTAGCTTTTTTCCTACTGAAAGCAATTTCTACTGAGAACAATTATGCCAGATTCTGTACCTCGAATGGTTTAATCTTGTACTTGCTTATAGACTGGGGGACAAGAGGCTGGAGTGCAGATCTTAGAAAAGGATGTAGGAGTCTGGGTTGACAGTAAGTCATCCATGTACCACAGTGGCCAAAAGGGCCAGGTGTATCCTGGGTGCATTAAGCACTGTCTAGCAAACCAGTCAAAAATTATTATCACAGTATAACCAGCAGTGATGTAGCATCACCTCCAGTACTGTGCATAGTATGGGGCTCTGCAGGGTAGAAAGGATATAAAAATATTAGAATGTGCTCAAAGGAGGGCCTCAAAAGCGGTGAAATAATGAGTGGGCATGGCTCATGAGGAGTAGCTGAGATTACTAGGTTTGTTCAGTTTTGTGGGGACTAAGGAGTTACCTCATTTGTTGCCTACAACTTCCTCATGCGAGGGAGCAGAAAGGGAGGTGCTGACCTCTAACATGTATGGTTTAACTTTTAGGTTGCCCTGTGCAGAGTCAGAAGCGACCTTTGCAGGTCCCTCCCAACTCAGAATATTCTATCTTTCAAATGGGTAAAAAAATCCATCAATGGCTGTAACAGTTTTTTTCCCCCCTCTACAGAGCAAGAGCTGTAAAATAAGTCTAACATTCTTCTTAGAGTTATTTACAAATGGTATGTAATACTCCTTACTTTCCAGCAAAAATAAATGAAAATTTGCCTCTTTTATACTGATTTTTATATACAAGACTTCCATGGCACAATACCAGGAGGCTGTCCTGTGGGTTCCACAGAGCAGCCATGGCAGAAATAGAAGGGGATGTAGAAAAACACAAAGATGAGTAAAAATCTGTAAGCCTGCCTGTGAGCCCTGTTTTGCCTTCTTGACTTTGTATGAAGGCAGCAAATAAACACATCAGCTAGTATATAATAAGAAACCTAGGACAATCACACTTCTTCTGGCCTTGGTCATTATTTGACATTTTCAGACTGGGGGATTTGATTATCAGACTGGGAGATTCCTACTGACAAACGCAGCATTCCTGCTAAACCACTAATATGACAAGAAAAAGAAGGAACAAAATGTACACCTAAATCTGATGCAGAGACTCCTAACCCCAAACATTTGCATTAAACAAAATAAGCAAAAGAATGGCACCAATCAGTTTATGATAACATAATGGCTGAGTTCAAATCAATACTGTGAATTGAGATCATAGGAACAGTTAATGCAATTACATTCCAAACAATCAATGTTTTTTTGCCATCAAGACTACAAAAGACAGAGAATTACAGTAAGAATATGAAGGTTCTTCACCACAATTGAAAAAACAAAGGAAATAAAGTTATTTACTAATTTTAATGAAAGAGTATTATGGAATTAGTTCCATGCCCACTCTAGTACAAGAATGTGCTGACTTTCCTCTGTTGCTCCCGGGTCAAGCTTGCTATCTCTAGGGTTGCTCTTACATGGTCCTTCTCTCATAGTTTCTCCATAATTTTTGACAGTGAAAGACTTAGAATGAAGTAAATGTATCTTCTCTAATAGCTCTATCCAACCACTATTCCAGCCTGATCGGCTTTGCACAATGGAAATAAACCTCAGGTTGGCTGGGGACAACTCTTAACTGCATTCACCAACTCCTGCCATTAATAACAGAGTCCCCACTTTTGGAGAGCAACACAACCAAAATAGCATGAGCAAACCTATTGTATCACACTCATAAAGCTGATAATCCCAAAATAGCATGAGCAAACCTATTGTATCACACTCATAAAGCTGATAATCTCTTTCTCTCCAGCCCCACCTCTGCATTCCATATCAATAGAATAGCTGTAATAAATATTCATATAGGACCAAATCATTAGTGAATGTGAATTTATTCAGTAAAGCTATTCTGAACAGTGAATATCTTCCTGTATTTTTTCATTATTTGTCTCACTGAACCAGGCAGTAGTGATTTTTTCTGTTGAACATTGCAAGGTTTAGTTCCAAAGTCAGTTGGAGGGATGAGTGAGAGGAGATGTTTAGATGCTGCTGTGCATATGTTAGCTGGTGTTTCTATCTATGTTTCAACAGTCTGCTGGTTTCTGGAGATATAAGTTACTCTTCAGGATGATAATTCTTCCAGACTCCAGTGCAAGCATCTTGTTAGAATTTTATCAAAAGAGCGTAACACTCCACTTGTTCAGCGCAGGGTGCACTTAAAAATAAAGGCACGATGAATTTTTTTTTATTTTTTGATGTCTTAAGTTGCATCATAATTTTTCTCTTTTCTGTCCTTGTTGCCACTATAACAATTAGTAAAGCTATCAGTCACAGAAAGAGTAAAATAAATATCAGCATTTAAAACCCAAAAGTTCAATATAGGCAGTTTAAGAATTAAACATTATTGAGTAGTGTCTTTTCCACCCTTTTTGCAGCAGAATAGATGACCATAGAAGTTACAAACAGTTGAGGAAGTAGCACTCTACTCTGTAATTAAAAAGAATGGATAAAAATGAGAATAGAACTGCAAAGCTGTAATTTCAGATACTAAAAAGACAAGCATTTTTCTAGGCTAACTGGAAAAATCATTTGCTCATCTACTTATTCTGCTTAGATGTCAAAAAAAATTAAAGCTTTATAGCATTTAACTTTTTAATGATTCTGGAGAAACAGCAAACAGGACTAATCTTCCTCTCATTGAACATGATGAGCATTTTTATCTTTAAACTCAAGGTAAGTGGATTTAGACACCTGTGGAATAAATCTGGAGGTAGAAGTAACATTTGTTAGTAACAGTAAATTCAGGCAGATTTTCTTCATTTCGTGCTTTCTTCCAGTTTTTGAAGTTTCTGAACAGTTATATTACATCCATATGCCAGGAATGAACCACAAAAGGCATTCCTCAAAGTAAGTCCAGGCTCAACTTTTCAATTCCCCATTAAGCCCATGTTAGGCTCATAGTTTCCTAGAAAAAAGGAAAAACACCTTGAGATTGTGAGGCAGTGGGCTGGACAGTTTGGGGTTTTTGTTGAAAGCAGATTAATTCTCTAGCTGTACAGAAATGTGTTAAACATAGGGTCACTGCTACAAAGAAGCAGCAGTGAAAAACCCAGTTCCAAAATTTGCTTTTTGTGAGAAGAATTAGTCAGTGAAAGCTCACTTGATAAGAGTACATTAAATGTGTGTTAAAAAGACTGCATATTAGCATGACAGTTAAATGAAGATCATTAAAGCTCTGGGCTGGGTTCTCAGCTCTTGGAAGCACCATGGTTACACTGGAGTCAAAAGATCAATGTAATTTTCAACATGCAAGGGATTGGCTATCCCAACATTCTGCAGAACTTATCAAATGCAAGAATGACTACAGACTGCCACACCACACTAGGTTGATTAATGTTCATATCATAAAAAGTAGTCAGTGTAGTACTGCAAAAAAGACAATAGCTTCTTTCCTAGAGGGATTCCATGTCATGGCAGCAGCTGTTGCACTGCTGTTGTACTGCTCTGTTTGCCCCTACTGCTCCGCTCCTGGGACATCACCTCTGAGATGTGTGTTGAATGAGATGACACCAAATGTGGCCCAGTCCTTGTGCATTCCCAAATTACTGAAATAATGTCATAATATTAAGAATCATTGTCCTTATCAAAATACTTCTCTGTTTTTCCTGTAAAGGAAATTTAGTGTCAGTAGTAAACAAAAAAGCCAGGAGTGATTTGTAATCCTGACATTATTGTCTTAAATGGTGAATTATGGCTCTACTGACCATGATGTCAGCAAACCACATGTAGCCACTGTCACTGCATCACTACAGGTTTGCAGTAGCATCTTCCTCAGCCAGGAGAATTTTATACTGTATTGCAGTCTTTTACCCCACCAAGAGCAAACATAATGTTTCTACCTGACCTTTAATGACTTCTCGTTCATATCAATCTGTGTCAAAAAAACATTACAACAATAATATATTACTCCAGGGAACACCAATATTTATATACACTGCAGCTTAATACTTAACATATTAAATTCATTTTTCAATTTAGCTATTCTCTGTCTGTTTTGCTTGGTTTTAAACTAAACAAACCTCTGCTGCCAAATGCAGCAGTTGTAACTGACCACCTACAGCACAAGATTAAAGAAATAAAAAAATCCTGTGTATTTGTTCTGAAGCTAAAACGTCTTTCTCCCCAGCAAAGGAACGTCATTGATTATAAACCACCCTGCTTTAAATTAAATAAAATGGAAATATAATGAGCTGTGGTGGAATGAAGTATAGTTTATTTAAAACTTTTCAATCACATAAACTCTAAGGGAAGTCACTCTTCCGCTAAAAGTATTTTCCAGGCTTCTCTACAAAGTTCATATGTAACCTGGTGACTTTATTGTAAAAGACAATATGTGTAGTGAAAAAGAGAGAAGTCAATTTCAGTTCATGAGAGGCCCTTTTACTTCTTCAATTTTATCCTGTCTGTAAATAACATCTTCTTGACAGTGTCACTTCTTTTGGGGCTCTACAGAGCAAAACCCCGGTTTTGCCTCTGCAGTCAGACCCCCAGAGGTTTCAGTCTGTCCTTGCTTGCAGAAGACTGGAGCAATGTGTTTCAGTGTCACCAAGACTACAAACTTTGACAACATCTCTCTAACTACTGTAGCATGAAGCAAGAACATAACTTCCTACACTTGCCCAGACACAAAATGTGGCCTATACTGGCAATATTAAGTCCTGTGGGTGTGCCCAATGAGAAATTAATATCTACAGGTGAAAGAAAAAGTTTGACTCCCAGACGCAGGGTGGTCCTGCTATGTTTCTTATGAAAGATACTTCATACTTATTTCTGAGGCTTGCCAACTGACATTATTTCTAATGCTTACCCAGCTGTCTAAAACAAAGAAACAAACAAGCAAACAAAGGCTGTGTAGGTTGGTTTAGAAATGTAGTGGAGAGTAACATAATGATCCTACCAGTCTTGGAGTCATTAAGATGCTTTCTCCACTACAAGTACTGCTGGTTGGAAGATGTAATTGTTTAGTTAAAAACATATAAACCTAAGATCTATTAAAGTAAAAGAAAAACAATTTCACTATAGTTTGTGCCCACTATTGTCATGTGTGCTTTTTTGTGAGTAATCTCCCATCCCCAGTATTCTAGATACCCTTCAGTATTGATTTCAGTGCTGTCCTTTATGTCCACTGAAGGAGCATGACTGAAGACTCTCCACAATGTTCAAGTCCTATGCAGTCCAACTATTTTCTATTTTCCAATTTATCTTAAGGCTGCTTGGTTCGCATATTTATATTACTACATGTGTGAAATTCAAGAGGCTTTTTTAAGTTACAAGATAGATCAGAGAGGAACAGAAGCAAAGGAAAAGTATAACATAGTGCATGCTCAGTGCATAATGTGTACTAGGAATCAGCAGAACACTTAAAAATCTCAGATAGAATATTGGAATTTGACTCAAATGACAAGAATTTTCAGTAAGTAATTTCCAACCCAATTTAAATGTCAGTCATCTTCATAGAACTCCTACATGCCCTTCTTTCATGATGAAGTCCTAGCATATCGAATAGCTGCTGCTAAACCCCTTCTTTGTTTCAGTACACTGAGTTCCATGCATGGTGTCTTGGAAGTTCAGAATAATTCAACAAATCCTGATTAATATGTTGGATATCAACAGGAGTAAAAGGAGGTTTGTAAAATTCGGGAAAAGAAGAGATGTTGTAGCAAAAGGACCATAAAGCAGTAGCAAATCCTGTTTTACCATGTCCTTCCTCAAGGTAAGCAAATAAAAAAATGCTGTGTTATCTCTTGAATAAGTCTTGAATCAAAACATTACTATTCGTCACTCATTTTTAAGAGAGTGAATAGCAACAGACCTTTTAAGAGGTCTTGGAAAGAGGTCATTCTACATCGTAGAGAGTGGTATTGAGAAAGACAGAGAGAATGATGTTAAGATGAAAAAAAAAAAAAGAGGCTACAAACAGGAATCACTAGAAAGGCCACAGAGGTGAGTTATGTGTTAAGTCTTCTCTAGAGTCAGCCAAGAATTAGTGCTCAGCTTGTAAGTGGAAAGACTTTTTAATACCCTTCCCTATAATGATAGAGAAAATTAAACTCTAGTGATTTTATAGTTAAGACATTCCCAAACTGTTAGTTTTATTCACAAAGATGTTTCTTCTTAATATATTTTGCTAAGCTCCGCTGTACCAGATAGGTAATTGTGGATTTGGTCCAACACGCATATATAAAAATGACCATGTGAGCAGCTGAATTGATTTTAATGAAGTGTAGATATGTTTAAGGTATTTATAGGCTTAACTGTTTTGCTGGACTACGGTTTAGATGAACAACATTTCTATGTCACCCTATCAGCCTGTCCAGTAATGCAATGGAGCCAGCAAAAAGTTAATGTGATTGTTAAGTCACTGGAAATAGGGCAAGCACAAGTCTATGAAATGATCTTGTGGAATCATTTGTCTGAAATTAGTTCTAACTTTTCCAAATTGGCTCATTTTTCTGAATAATAGGCCTGAGTACTCTGTGCAAAAATGGAGAAATTAAATAAAATTGAACATACTGAGTTATTAAATAAGGTAATGTGTGGCACCAAATTGTTGCTTAAGACCACAACTGAAAGGAAATTATTAATGACAAAAATATTATTCATATCACAAATAATGTCCTCCCAATTAAGATTAGTGCCTGCTAGTCAATGAGGCTTGAGCTATACAGCAAATTTAGATTCCAAAACCCAAGCATGATCAGAACACAGGGGCCTATCCTGAAAAATCAGGAAACGGAGGTGAGCTCAGCAGGTAAAATGATTCCTAAGGACCTGGGTAGCTTTGAACCACTACCCTAAATGAGCAGAAGAGATGGGTGCTGACAGAATGCTGTGGGACCCAGAACCGTTTGTGTTGCCTAAACGGGCTTGATCCTCACTCCAGAGAAAGGAAGAAGTAGTGAACCTTCACAGAACCACCTGGGCGATTTAGGAGCTTAGATCCCATTTCAAAGCTCCTGGTTGAGTCGTAATGGAACCTCATGACACTTGAAAATGTCCAGATCTTTCAAAACAAAGAAAAAGGCATGTAAAAATTCAGATAACTGTCTTAGTACTCTAAAAACGCACCTCCATGTGCACCCATGGTTATGGTCTTAAGTGACTTTAAGATATACGTTATTTCCCTTTAATTTTTCTCTTTTCTTTTTCTCCCTTTGAGAACATAGTTCTCAGAAGCAGCTGAAATCAATGGAAAGTCTTTCTTCATATCAGTGATTTGGAATATTATTTGTGAAGAACATTCATGCATTATCTCAGTTTGCAGACATAAAACTGAACACAAGCACTACACTTCCTTTGTAATCTGTATCCGAGTCCAAAGAATATCTGAGACATTTTCCAACATGTCCTGTGCTAAACAAGATCAGAAGTGCATTTTCTCCCTTCTCATTCCAAAGGCATCCCAAGGGCTTCAGGCTTTTAAGAACAGTAAGTAAAGAAGGCAAAAGTTGACCACGTTATTAGTTTTCCTCGGGTGATTATATACAGACTTTACCATAGAATTTCCTCTATCTATTACAGGAGGATCATTGTAACCATGATACAAGGATATAAAAGAAGCAGGGTGGAGAGTACCTTTCATTAGACAAGTAGTTCGAGATTGAAAACTCTCTGGCAAATACGTATTCAAATCTGAAAAAAAACAGCAAGTCTCCATCTTAGTGAAGATTACAAACAATTAATCTGAGGTTAATGTAAGAAAGCTAAGCGGTTATACAATTTAATAATCTCCTCTACTTCTTTCAGAGTACAGTATTTACATGAAGACCTTAGGCTCTGCAGCAAGGTGGAGGAAAAGAAGTCATCAATGAACTAGACATATCATTTTCCAGAGGACACTAAGCTGGGTGGAAGTGTCAATCTGCTGGAGGGTAGGGAGGCTCTGCAAAGGGATCTGAACAGGCTGGGATGAGACCAACGGCATGAGGTTTAACAAAGCCAAATGCTGGGTCCTGCACTTGGGGTACAATAACCCTATGCAGTGCTACAGACTAAGAGAAGCCTGGCTGGAAAGCTGCCTGGAGGAGAAAGACCTGGGGGTGCTGGTAGACAGTTGACTGAACATGAGCCAGCAGTGTGCCCAGGTGGCCAAGAAGAAGTTGGCCAGTGGTCCAGAGAAGAGCAACAAAGCTGGTGAAGGGGCTGGAGAACAGGCCTTATGAGGAACAACTAAGAGAGCTGGGGCTGTTTAGCCTGGAGAAGAGGAGGCTGAGGGGAGACCTCATTGCTCTCTATAACTACCTGAAATGAGGTTGTAGAGAGGAGGGAGCTGGACTCTTCTCCCAAGTGACAGGGGACAGGACAAGAGGAAATGGCCTCAAGCTCTGCCAGGGGAGGTTTAGGCTGGACATTAGGAAAAAAAATTCACAGAAAGGGTCATTGAGTACTGGAACAGTCTGCTCAGGGAGGTGGTTTGAGTCACCTTCCCTGGAGGTGTTTAAGGCACAGGTGGACGAGGTGCTAAGGGGCATGGTTTAGTGTTTGATAGGAGTGGTTGGACTCAATGATCCGGTGGGTCTCTTCCAACCTGGTTATTTTATGATTCTATGATTCTATGTTTAGGTGAGAACTGTTTTACATTCTAATTAATCAAGTAAAAGGCTTTAAAGGAATTAAAGCTGTACTGTAGTGAAATTTGTTGTTGATAGTTAGAAATGTTCAAGGTCAGAACATACGTGATCAATTTCATATATCAAAGATGGCTAGTTTAGGACATAGGTCCTCTGCACTAATTGTATGGCATTGGAACGGTCTGCCCAGGGAGGTGGTTGACTTGCCTTCCCTGGAGGTGTTTAAGGTGAGGATGGATGAGGTGCTTAGGGGCATGGTTTAGAGACTGGTGGGAATGGTTGGACTTGACGATCTGGTAGGTCTCTTCCAACCTAATGATTCTATGATTCTATGATTCTATGATCAAAGAATTGTAGTTAGTTGAAATGAAAGTGGATAAGATTAAGATGTCCCATAAACTCAATAGATCTACTTAATCCACATAACTATTCCCTTTGTATCCAGTAAAAACATGTATTTTTGTTTCCTAGGTTTTGTTCTAAAGATATTTTCTAAGTGCACTGTGAGGATCAGGACTAAGAATTTGCAGGTACACTAACTCTGTCATGAAAAACAATCTCTCATTCACAACTGAGTGTTTTTGTTGTTACTTGATTATCTGTCTGAACTCAACTTCATGCATAGCAACTGTATAATTTTGCTGTCCTTGCTGTCATTGGTACACCTAATGGACTGGTAACTTTTATTTTTTCTGGGGAAAAGGTAGATGTGCAGAATCCATGGAGTGTGAAGTTCTTCCTGTGGTAGAGAAGTATTATAATAATTGTGAACACAAATCCATAAGATCGTTTTTTTTTCTTCAATGGAATTAGACTCCATTCTGTTTCTTGATCTGCAGCAACTTGTTTCTAAGTTGAGTGTTCGTGGGGTAGAAGCACGAGGCAAAGAAGTGTTTGAAAGCTATGGGAGAGCCAAAGAGAGCAGGTTCTGAGAAACAGATGGTGTAATTCTTTAAGGATTCTCCATATGGTTTCTACCACATTGTTTCTGACAGCTGTGGTTATACAAGTGGGGACAGGTATAGGTTATGGATTTTTGTTTTGATAATAGTTAGCTTACCTTCTTTATTCTGCCAAGTTTTTTTTCATGATGAAAGTGAAAGAGGGAAAGTTAAAAAAACATTACCTCTTAGAAGATTCTTTTGTTTTGGAGCAGTATAGTTTGAGGGATGAGTTTCTTAATGGGCACAAAATGAAGTTTGCTACAAATATTTTCAATCTTACCAAACACACCTATTCTATTTTAGATAGTGTTTATTAAAATAAAAGAGATATTAGAACTTCACTTTAAATTTCAGGCAGCTGTTTATGAGTAAATTAAAAAATATTTTTATTTTAAACTTAAATTATAGGTTTGTGTGTGTGATATCAGTCATTTCAGGCTAATGTGAACATATATCCATTTTTCCTAACCTATATCAAGTGAAAAAGATTCTAATTTCTCTTTTGTTTGTGGCATGGTGCAGTTTCAAATTTCAACCATATGTCTTAGCTTAAAATATACATGCTAAAAGTTTGGTATTTTCCTACAGCATAAAGTGCTCAGGTTTGGTTAACTTTAAACTTAAGTAGTAGGGTACCCATCAGTCTTTTTATCTGTGCTCATATTCCTAGAAAAGGCTGTAGAGCAGACTGCTGTCAAAGCAGTGTTACGTACTTAGCAACAGAAAGAACACGATTTTCTTCCCATACAGATAATAATATTTAAACATAATTTTCCCATAAATATTTTTCTCTGATTAAGCCAGGATAATTAGAACTAGGTTTGCCAAAACCACCAAATTATTACTTCTACAAAACTATGTGGGACAGAAATCTAGTAACTTGGGAAGTAAATAAAATATTTACATTCATTATCCTGATGGAAATACAATGAAGATGTAGAAGAAAGCTGGCCTAGAACAAAACCAAAGAAGCTTATATTCTGTTCGAGTTACTCTAATACTTTTGTTTTCCGTTTTTACATTAGTAAGTCTAACAATATTACACCTATTATTTTAAGCAAGAGTAAGATCTTTATCTATTAAGTGCTATGTGGGAACTTAAAACAAAAGACAATCCTCACTCCAGAGAGCTCAGCATGAAAACAAGCAACATAAAAGAAGGAAAAGAGGAAGGTAGCTATGTTATCTGGCTGCACACCGGTGAGGCCAAGACACAGACAAACATAGCCTGTCCATGTGTTTAATGATGACAGAGTTAGCAATTTAACCTAAGCAGAGTAACAGGTTAAAAATGTTTGAATATGAAACCAAATTGTTTATGTCAGCCTCACACATTAAGGGGGAAATTTTTCTAAACATGGTCGCGAAAACAAAAATTAACCTCAGTTAACTTTAGATAATCATCCTTTGAAACTTTTCCCTAAACACAGATATCAAATACTGTTTGAGATATGTTAGGGTATCAAGGACATCTGCAAGGCCTGGCAGATACAACACAGAGCATACAGGAAATCTAGGCAGCTGGATCAGCAGTAGTGGAACACATGGGGTGTACTGCAGCATCACAAATGATTTAGATGTCTATGGTAGGCAACTAAAACAAACCCTCAATTGAAAACCATATATCAGGCATGTACACTTATCCAGGTGTCTCTATAATTAGTAGAATGAGATATTTGTCACAGCAAGATGAACAGCTCTCTATAGCCACCACTCTTTCTCTTCTGGCTTTAGAGAACACCTTGGACAATGTCCTCCTGAAAAAGACCGAGAATTTAGGCACAGCATTTTTTTGCACTTTTTTTTTACATTTTTCAGAAAAACTACACTGGTCTTAGGCAAACAGAGCAGTAGTTTATATTGCTTTTTTGTTTTAGTCAATAATCCTGTAATTATTTATGAATTTTATTCTTTAAATTAAATAATTAATTCAAATAAGTAGAAAATTATAAGCAAGCATACATGAAAAACATTGTCAGGATTTGTTATGTCTCAATCAGAAGGCAAATCCACAGTACACTATGGAAAATATTTCTTCTCAGTAACGAAGACCCAGATTTAGCCCAAACTATGCAGGATTTGGAACAGCAAATCAGATGTATAGATAGGGAAAGGCTGTGGATGTGGTCTTCCTGGACTTCAGTAAAGCCTTTGACACAGTTTCTCACAGCATTCTGCTACAGAAACTGTCAGCCTTATGCCTGGACAGGTGCACACTCTCCTGGGTGGAAAACTGGCTGGATGGCCAGGCCCAGAGAGTGGTGGTAAATCCAGCTGGAGGCCAGTTACAAGTGGGGTTCCCCAGGGCTCAGTGCTGGATCCAGCCCTGGTCAATGTCTTTATCAATGATCTGGATGAAGGCATCGAGTGCACCCTTAGCAAGTTTGCAGACGACATTAACCTGGGTGGAAGTGTGGATCTGCTGGAGGGTCGGGAGGCTCTGCAAAGGGATCTGAACAGGCTGGACAGCTGGGCAGAATCCAATGGCATGAGGTTTAACACGGCCAAATGCTGGGTCCTGCACTTGGGTCACAACAAATCTGTGCAGTGCTACAGACTAGGAGAAATCTGTCTAGAAAGCTACCTGGAGGAGAGGGACCTGGGGGTGTTGGTTGACAGCCGACTGAACATGAGCCAGCAGTGTGCCCAGGTGGCCAAGAAGGCCAATGGCATCTTGGCTTGTATCAGAAACGGCGTGACCAGCAGGTCCTGGGAGGTTATTCTCCCTCTGCACTCGGCACTGGTGAGACCGCTCCTCGAATACTGTGTTCAGTTCTGGGTCCCTCACCACAAGAAGGATGTTGAGGCTCTGGAGCAAGTCCAGAGAAGAGTAACAAAGCTGGTGAAGGGGCTGGAGAACAGGCCTTATGAGGAGAGGCTGAAAGAGCTGGGGTTGTTTAGCCTGGAGAAGAGGAGGCTGAGAGGAGACCTCATTGCTCTCTATAACTACCTGAAATGAGGTTGTAGAGAGGAGGGAGCTGGACTCTTCTCCCAAGTGACAGGGGACAGGACAAGAGGAAATGGCCTCAAGCTCTGCCAGGGGAGGTTTAGGCTGGACATTAGGAAAAAAAATTCACAGAAAGGGTCATTGAGTACTGGAACAGTCTGCTCAGGGAGGTGGTTTGAGTCACCTTCCCTGGAGGTGTTTAAGGCACAGGTGGACGAGGTGCTAAGGGGCATGGTTTAGTGTTTGATAGGAGTGGTTGGACTCAATGATCCGGTGGGTCTCTTCCAACCTGGTTATTTTATGATTCTATGATTCTATGTTTAGGTGAGAACTGTTTTACATTCTAATTAATCAAGTAAAAGGCTTTAAAGGAATTAAAGCTGTACTGTAGTGAAATTTGTTGTTGATAGTTAGAAATGTTCAAGGTCAGAACATACATGATCAATTTCATGTATCAAAGATGGCTAGTTTAGGACATAGGTCCTCTGCACTAATTTTCAAAATCTCAGTTTATGTCCTAGTGACAAAACATACATACTTCACAGGAAGAATTTCTCTTCTTGGGTTCTGTTTCCTTTATAAGATCCAATTAAAAAACATACTCTATTTTACTTTGCATTCTGGTTTTCAGAATCCTGTGCTGTCCTAGTCCTCAGGCATCCCTGATTCTGACACCAGATTTGAGTGACAGCCTTGAATTAGAGCTTTAAGACACCTCCCAGACAGAACTTCCAAGAACCTTTTGCTTACACATTCCTCCAAATCTTTTGGCACAAGAGGAAATTCTGAAGGTCCAGGTCTGTTCCTCATCACTTCAGAAAGTATTTGCCATTTAGTGTCCTTCCTTTAAATGTTGCCCTGGTCTGTATTTTACCATACATTGACCCAACACTTGATCCTTTCCTAGTGTCTCATCTGCATTTTGGAATTCCCTGTCTCCTCTCTTAAGCAGGTAAGTCAGTCAGGCTTCTGAAAGAGAATGGGTTTCTCAAAGATCCCTTTCAAGTCTATATTGATAATCTATTCCGAAATAGGTGTATGTGTGAGCATTCAGAATTTATTTATAAATATTGAAATCATCACATTTATCTTTTCAGAGGTTTTGGCTCTTTTTATCACCCTGGCATCACTGGAAGTGTTTGTTTGTTCTAAACACTTGTTGGCTCTCAGTATGTCTCACCATTTCTCAGTGGTTTTATTCTTCAAACAATAACTTAGATGAACGCAACCTTTTATGCTGTTTGTAGGCTGACCCTCTCAGTTCAACCCCAAAACATTACATTTCACTTGGAAAAACCCATTCCATCATGATATATCCTGAGTTTCTGAATACATGAAGAAAAGCTACATAACGAAATAAATTACACTCAAACATGACAACTATGATCATACTACCAACAAAAAATTGACATGAATGGCTTCATCTGGATCTGAGTTAAACAACAAGAAGGTTAATAGATTTGTGATGTTGCAAAGAACATGATTCGCGGGTAACAGCCATAACCCAAAAGAATTTTCAAGTGCAACCCCCAAAACCAGAAGGAAACTAGAAAGGCTATCTCCTATCAGCAACTCTTCATGACAGGTTTTGTTAACGAGTGAAAACACAGATACACTTTCATAGAAGATGTAAACATGCACAAAGGTTTTGCAGTTCAAAGAGTATCTTAAAAATATTTAGTTTTTCTCCTTCCAGTCTATTTGCTTTTATAGTTATAAGTATAAATGTTATGTGAAAAAATGATTAGGAAGGCATCTAGTGGAAATTGGGACCTTCATTGCTAATGTGATTGGTTCTTGGACGACCCTCTAAGAAATTAAGTGGGAGATTCCCTGTTAATTTCATTCAGCCATGAATTTCTGAATTCAAATTATCTTTTTTAATATCCTCTTTAGGCAAGATCTTTCACACATGACATGTTGTCCCTTCCTTTAACCTCGCTGCACAGGCTTTCCTTGAAGGTCAAAGAAAATTCCTAGCAACAGAGGGGAACAGTGAGGGCATTGGCTTGCTAAATACATTGCTAATAAAATTGAAAAGAGAACTGCCAAGGAAAACTTCAGATCCAAGACCGCATTTTTCAGTTTGGGATCTCCTTGGAACCACATGATTTTGCTATGAGAGAAAAGACATCAGACACTTCAAAGACAGTGGAGCTGAAAAGCTAAAGGTCATTCTGTATCATCTAGATGCATGATGAATTTGAGTGAACCAACGCCAGTTTCTGTCATCACAGAATATGATAGACTGTGAATCCAGGTCCCTTTGATTTGTCTTTGCTTTCTTCTCTAATGGTGTTTTTTTCCCATGCGGAAGAATGAGCTAAAGAAAGCAACTGCCATAATATATGAGGAGGCAAAGGATTCTTCTTCTGGACTAGGGTATCACAACAGCAAAGAATGAAATACTGTCACATAATCATATAACACACTCCACAGTTTCCCATTTGCCCTTGGAGGATAAAAATTGCCATTATACTTACGGCTTGCTACAAATAAAATATATTTTCTTTCTATTTATGCAGTTTATATTAGATTTCTAAATAGATACGTACTGTCTAAGCAATGCCGAATAACCTGAGGGATCTAGGGATACAGTGACTCATTTAGCAAGAAATTACCTCATAAAGATTAGAGAAACAAACTGTACCTGACAAAGCTATTGCTGAACAAAAGATTTTGATTTGGGTTTCTTTGAATGCCTTTGTTTTTAACTCTGAAGAAACTTCATCAGTATCTGATAGACAGTATTTTGCATGATATAAGTATACATTTATGAGACTTTGGTGTGTAAACATGAGACATTTGCAGCTAGATGTGACAGGAAGAGATGGGTAAAGTGGGAACAAAGGTTGGTATTTACTCATGAAAGTACAAAACGAGCAAGTGAAACCAGAAGGAACATCACAGTTTAAGAAAGTAATTTCCACTGTGTTTTTCTCCCTTCTAAGCGGGATCAGTTTTTAAATGTAGATGAGCTGGTCTAAGACTGGGACTTTGGTCTTCTAATGGCTTCTAACTTGTCCATTACAGAAGGTGAATTAGCACAAACCTAGGTAATCTCAGATAAAATGCATATTCTTTGTAATGATACGGTCCAAATAAAAATGATTAAAATCTGTGAATGTTTTTTAGAGTGATGCCATGTTAATCTGCTAAAGGTCAGGCTGAGAAAACTGGTACAACAAAGCAAGTGTTCTTAGGAATTGTGTCACGTCATGTTAGGCTCACAGATAAATGGGCATTAGCTGTAGATATTAGTCTTTACCACTTCATCAAATTCCTTCATTTGTCTGGTATCTTCTCATGGACTTTGTATTATTAGGTTCAATTTAATATTTTATATGTTATTAGTGTGTAATTGTTTTCATATATTTATACATTAAACAAAGGAGTGGATGTAATCTGAAGCACAGCTCTCTCCCGGTGCCAATTCCCTATGGCCACAACACAGATAATCACAATTTATTATAATGAGTAGTAATTGCCTGCAATATTTTATCAAGAAACAAAATTTGAATTTGTATTTCTAAAGAATGGTTTGAGGGTTTTTTTTGTTTCTTTGTGCCTCATTTGTAACTTTTCTTTATAGCTTGGGAGTTTCATGACTCAGAGAAGCACTAGAGCGCAGACATGTTGACAGATTTGCTTTCTGTCATTTCATTTAAATTGAATCCATTTTCTGAACCTCCAGATAATACATTGCTAAGATACCTTTACATTTTTAAATATCTCTTGCTTTTCCTTCAGTTGAGGAATAGTTACTCCAGAAAAGATATTTATTATACAAAAACTAAAAACAAAACCAAAAAAAACCACCTAACAAAATAATGCTTCAAAAGATATGGAAAAAATTGTTTATTTTAGGAATTATTTTACAGCAATTAATTTTCTTTACTTTTTAAATTAATGACAGTGCAAGCTGCTTTTTATGAGAAAACAATCAGATAAACCAGATTGTATTATTCTAAATATTTCTGTACTGCGTTGCCAAAATATTAGGTAAATGTATTTTAATGCTCTAATTTCATGAGTATCTGATCCATAATGGCATAGACAAAACTGGAATTCACTCTCCTTAGAAA
This sequence comes from Clamator glandarius, assembly GCA_033459285.1. Taxonomy (NCBI): domain Eukaryota; kingdom Metazoa; phylum Chordata; class Aves; order Cuculiformes; family Cuculidae; genus Clamator; species Clamator glandarius. The sequence continues at coordinate 620,525 of JAUNZM010000091.1, read as the reverse complement.
AAATAGAGGGGGAGGGAAGAATTTTTATCCTTCACTGACAGAGAAGGCTAATACAAAAAAAAAATCTGTATTTTTCATTCAGTTCTCTGTAAGATGGTTTATTGTGATAATTTTTCAGTTCTATGTGTTTGATACAGAAAAATATTATAGGTTTTCACTGAAGTTTAATCTGAATATATTGTAAGAGAGATGATTTCTTGTTCCAGCTGCCCAGTTCCAGCTCTGGTTCAGAGCCAAAGCAGCTGCATAAACCTCAACTTTCAAAATCATATTTATCTGGAGTGGATTTGACTTCAGAGAAGCTATATATGAACAAGTCAGTATGCACAACTTAATAGCACACAGAAATAGCTGAACTTAGATGATGCAGATGCTATTTATGGAAAATTAAGTTACATTAGTAGCTTGTCTGAGAGTAGCAAATACTTTGTTTGCCATTTTACTTTGATTGGAGAGAAGCAAGGCTGGCTGATGGAAAGAAAGGCAGGCCAAGGTTTAGTAACGGCACAGAAAAGTAGATAATGTGTTTTATCTAGTAGGAGAAACCATAATGATCACATTACTAATCCTTGATTAGATGTCTTTGTAATGACAGCGTAACGTACTTTGCCAACACTTAATGATTCCAAAAGGAGTGGTACCCATTGTGCTGGGTGCTGCACAACCTCAGCAAATAAAAGAGTTTTTTTAAAGAAAAATTACCTGAATCTTGAAGACTTTACTGCTTGAGGAGGCTGCAAAGATTCGAATGCACACCTGATTGCATATATTGGCTATTGGCCACTGTCCATATTCTTCCTTTGTGATTGTGCGATGAGCAGGATTATTCCTATTTGAACTTTGCAAATGGACAGTTTTTGAAGATCGACACCTAAAAAAATAGATTAAAAAGATAAATGAAGAGAGTGTAACATTTCAAAGAATAAAATCTAAGGTAAACATGCAGTTTTGTTATATGGCTTGTTTCTGGGGAAGCATAACATTAAAGGCTGGCAGCTGCTGCTGAGGAAATTTTAATTCCTTTTCAGCTGTGATAGAAGCTGTAAGCATGCTAAAGCAGCCTGGGATGCTCAGTATATTTGCTTCCATTTCTTAGTCTTTGTAGCAATTTTTCATAGAACAGAGTGCAGACAGACATCTGAGGACTCTTTTTTTTCCCATGGAACACACCAGAGCTGGAGAGCTGAGAAGAGAAAGCACTAAAGGTTGACCTCAATGGGACTGTTCCCTGACGAAGGTGAAGATTTGACCCAGAAAGGTTTGAGTGTGTTTCTGAACAAACTAGATTATCTTTCTTATTTTTCAAACATAAGTTGCTTAAAACCAGTGTGAAAGTTTAGCTCCCAAACCAACTCTTTGAGTGAAACTATTTTATGTCATTCCTTTAAAAAAACCCTTCTATTTTACTGCCAACTGTGGTGAAATGTTAAACTAAATAAAAACTGACTGTCTTGAACCCTACATTCTGTAAATTTAGTACATTATCCCTGAAGTTACTCACTGTTCAGATTTTTAATGATTCTAAACTTATTTCTTTTAATGCACTTCTTTTGATTCCTTTTTTAACTTCCATCGTTTTGCACAGTAAGAACATGTATTTTCTAAGCAATTGCTTTTAAATTTGGGACTTATACTTGTTTTACAGAGAATTTGTATTGAACACAAATACTACAGTCCAAATGAGGATACAAACAGTGTTTGATCATGAATAATTTCTACTGCCAAACCTAAATTGTCTTCTACCTGACTGCATGCTATTCTTATCTATGAAAATACAATTTCCATTATTCTGAAACATTTTTAACTACTTAAATTATCATAGCTTGTTTAGGATTATTTTATCACTATAACCTGCTTAAAGCAGCACTGAAAAATAGTTTATACAAACTGCTGACAACATATTTACTATATTTGGGTGTATTTCAGAACCCCTTCTCTGTTTTTTTCTGCTGGAAACTATTCACTGAATTTAAATTACCTGCTTGTATTCTTGGATCCTACAAATCTTTTCACTGAATACAAGCAATATTTTTTGTTTATCTAATGCTGATATCTGCAGTCTACCATATGTTGATATCAGAATGTCATGATTTAGATTGTTTCAATGTATCGGTTAAATTCAATATTGAAAATGCAAATAGCTAATAACCATTTATCTAAATAGAAGAATAGCCATCATACATGTAATTTTGTCATGCTGTAGTATTTAAATACTTTTCAGTACAGTTCAGCTTATTCCTGTTAATAATTAAACACATCTTGTAACTGATTAAAGATGATCAGTTCCAAGAAGAAGAAATATGTAGAGATGCAAAGTGAGAAGTGAGCTAATAACATTAAAATGTGGGAAATCATTTCCAAAATGTCTAAATCTAGACTTATGCTTTATAAATCACAATCCAGAAGCAACTGGGGATTCAGCCAGACCTCATTAATTGTACAGCAATAGAAACTATAAAGATTGAACTTTATGTAAAACCACTTCACTGGTTCACTGGTTCTTTTATGGGAACTATTTGGAATCGGTCTGTATCTGCAAGTCTTCTATGTGAAATGAGTCAAAGAGCTACAGCAGGTTACCTAAAGTAATAAGGGATTTCCTATGAAGCCTAGTTTAATTATGGCCCACTCTTCTGTTATAAAAGCAGGACAATCATTCTTAAAGGCCATCGTTGTGTAAATGAGTTGGAATAGAAAATCTTGGATAGGGAATAAAAGATACTCATATTTTATTTTAAGGAGTATAGAATATATATAGAACAGCTTCAGACTACCACGATGACTGGCGTTGTCTGAACATCCCCAGAGTATCAGCAGTAACTGGTTTTGTGCAGTCTGGCTTTTCCTTATTTTGAACTTCTGTCTGTTTTTTTTCAGTTCATTTATTCCTAAATTATGTAATTCCAAGACAGACATTACCATAGTTCATGCTGTTTCATTGTGTTTGAAGTAGGTTTAGGGTTTGGGGTTTTGTTTGGTTTTTTTTCCTTTGAAAAGGAATAACTAAAATTAGAGTTAATATTTCTTAGTTTTACAATACCATTCCCTTTTAGCAAGTTACATATGTCTACGAAATAGGACAGGCCTTACAAACAGTGAACTATTTCGTGTTACTGTCAATGCCGTCCACTACCCATGACCCTTTTGCAGCTGGCTTTGTGGAGACAAGAAAAGATGTGTCTATGATAATGTTCCTCTTCTCCTTTTCCCAGCTGCAGCTATCTGCTGTGACTGCACCACTAAGATCCCTGAGGATGAGTGTGCTTTTTCTTCAAATAGAAAGCAAGGGTGAACGTGGGAGAGGCTCAGGGCCTGGATACTGAGGAACTCATTTATATGAAATACAACATGCCATCCTAACAAGTGATAAAAAGACGGTCACTCATGAACCAGAAACTAGATGAACCAAAACCATCCTGCTCTCTGCAATATTCATTGCAAAGTAGTAGTTTCCAGTGAAAACTCCACTAATGGAAGTGAAGGAGGCTCCAATATGGTAGATGACAACCATTAGGCAAAATGGCTATTTTCGTGAACAGATGGGCCATGTAGCCCAGCTCCCTCACACCAATCAGTTTGAAGGTTGGTTGGTTATTTCCTTTGACTGCTCTACTCAGAAATCATTAACCTGATTTTTCACATGTCCATCATGTCATTAACATAGCACGTCTTCTTGATAAAAGGTAAACTCTCAGTATCTGGAGGGTAAAGGAAATAAAAAAGACTCATATCTGATGTAAATCAAGAGAAAAAAGAGAAAAGGAAGCCACTTAGAAGAGTATGTGCCATTGATTGACTGTAATTTTAAAGGGTTTTCCTTATGATGGACAAATTCCTAAAGTGTTCATTAACTAATGGAATTATGGTGGCAGACTACTACTGTCTCCATAGAACATCAGGTTAAAAAGTGCGGAGAAATAATGGGCCTTTCTTTATCATGGATCAGTGTCCTCACTGCCTAGAGCTTCTTGAAGACACTGGAAAGGATGAAGGGTTTTTCACTATGGAAATTCATGTTTATGCTTTCCTGTTCCTCCAAGCAGTACACATATGCACTAGGGGACTAGATGGGGTGAAAGAAAGAAGGAAATGTCACTGGCAGACAAGGAAATTTCCCTTCTGAAATTCTTGATAACGAATTAATTTCTGGCTCAAAGCATCAAATTAAGCTGAACCCAAAGGATTAAACAAATAAACACAGCACCTGGGCTTTAATATATTCATTTAGCCAGAAAAATAAATCAATTTTGTTTCTTTTAATAGCACTAAAATATACATTACACTATTTTAATTAAAGCAGTCTATTGCACTTGCCATTCAGTTTATTCCTGCATATTCCCTTAGGGCAGTAGTCATGTACTGTGATAAAACATAATGAAAACTATTTATAAAGGAAACAATACAATAAATCAATCTGATGCCTAATGAACCTGCATTACAGGAATGGATACATTTTTGGTTTAGAATTTGTAGTGTTTTCTCCTCAAATGATTAGAAGAATGCCCTACCGCACCTAAAAAACAGCACCTTGCTCCACCTCAGCATGCTTTCAAAGCACTGCAACTTAACAATTAAAGCAAATCTTGGCAAAACAAATAGAAATTCTTTCATTTACACTAATTTTGTGATTTTTTTTTCTGTTGTTTTATTGTTGAGTCAGGTGTACTTGCCTCATAGGGACACTTGTAGAGACCACGGGGACTCAAGTTATCTGCATACTGCAACAGTCATCTCTTTCCATACTTTTATTATCTGTATTCCAGTAAACCTAATTTAATAGCTGAAAACAAGGCTGTAAGCAGTAAGCTTGGGCAGTAAGCTCTTCAAACACCAAATATGAAACAGATTCTTCCCTAAAGATTTCACAGTGCCAATAAGTAAAAATAAATATTAAAGGTGAGAGAGAGGGACCATCAACACTTTCATTCTGGTGAAAGGGAAAAGGGTACCAAGTAGAGGAGAGGTATTCTAATGAATTCAATCCTGAGTGGCCATCAATGTACCAGAAGGACCAAAATTTGTCAATGACCATGCAAAAATTCTATATCCGAGTCCAGTCCACCCATCCTCTGCATGCTGATCCTTCCAAGAGTCACTTCTCAATGTATTTCTTCAAAGTTAAAAGTCCTGCTTTAGTGTTGTTATATTTTCTAGTACACAAAAGTTATCATTCCTACAGTTATGAACTAAGTTTCTCAGCGAGACTCCTCAGTTCTCCATCATAAATGTTAACAAAAGCAACAGGAAAACTCTGTCAGTAATTTCTTTTTCCTATATGCAAATGACCCTTAAAGACTTTTCTCACACTCAGCCAATGAGTGGATTTGTGAATTAACTTTACCTGAGAACTGATAAGGAAGATCTGTCACCACATAGTGATTTCATTTAGTGACAGAATGTGCACATGACAGTCTGATTTAGTTCCATATTCACTGTTTGTGTGAAATGTGTCTTTATTTTCAAATCTGCTACAAGATCTTCCACTTGAAAAAGCCTTCTCTAAGAATGCGATCGCTCACATATTTCTAGGAGAATTCAATTGATTTAGCAAAGTAGATTGACCAGAAGAACTAAGACAGCAATAATAAAGCATACAATGCAACACAGCCCAAAGATTTTGAGGAGTCACTCAGGGTGACTTGGTCGAGAATACTACTGACACATCCTGGAAGTAATCCTCTAAAAGTGCATTAAACAAAGGATGTTCTGCTGCTTTCCCAAGCTGGTTGCTAAGGAAGGAGTAGGAAAAAGGAAGAACTTTACCTACGAGAGCTGAATTAGCTGTACTTGTAGCCCATTAGTAAGTTGGAAGCAGAGAAGAAACAGAGTGCAAAGCTGATTAGAGGCAGCAGGGGTTCAGAAAATTTTCTGCAGGTTATGTTTCCCCTTTATCATTGCAGGGATGGAATGGCTTGCACTTCATTTACATTAACTAAAATGTCACAATATATTTGCTTAAATATTTCCAATTTTTTCCATCAAAACCCCCCAAACACCAGAACAGGGTATGAAAATACTTTTCAAAAAAGGTCAGTTAAATGCCCCTTGCAGAGAGCTGAATTGGGCCAAGAGGAGAACAAACATCTTCTGAATTGTATTTCCATTAGAGCCACAACCCAGCCTTTAATATAGGTAAAGCTCTTGTGTAATTATTTAGGAATGCAATTTATTTTTCTGGTTATTTATTCTTCTTGGGGAATAAAAAAAAAGCCAAACAGATAGAGAAGAATGGCTCAAAGTAAACGCTGTCAAATACTGTTAGAGGACAGTGCCAGAACTATTAGCTTTTAAAGGGATTTTTCATCTCTCTTGCACAAGCACTCTGGAGCACAACAATCTAGGACAAGCTGCTGAAGCAGAGTTGCAAGAGCCACTCCAAATTATTTCAGACAGGCGCCCAGAGGATCAGGGCTTGGCAGTCTGGGAAAACGACCCAGCAGGAATCATTTCCCAGGGCATCATCTGGTCAGAGCTGTATCAGCACACAGGAAAAAGCTATATGGAAATTTAAAGTGCCAGCTCACCTTCGGATATAAAATTAGCAGGGGACAAAAATCCTTGCCTCACAGTAGGACAGCAGCTAACATCAGCTACTCCATAGCAGCTTATCTTTTTGAGAAACAGCATCTCCTGGCTGGTCAATTTAATGTTGCCAGCCCTGTAACTACTGTTACAGGTAGCTGTTACAAACTCATCCTCTAATTCATTTGAAGCATTCAGAAGCCTGCTGGCTGATGACATTAAATGGGTCTGAAGAAGCCCCAGCCCCTTAGGTTACCATCAGCAGCCTTAAGCATGTCAGAAAGGCAGGCTGGCAGTTCTATGGTTCGGTAAACAGCTTCTTAAGCCAATTTTGTATTCTTTTTGATAAAAGAACCAGAAACCTTCTGCTGCACTTGGTAAGCAAATATGAAATGGTCAGATAAATCTCTCACAGTCTGCTAGGTGAGTGAAACACTTTGCATTTGCTCCCTCCCTGCATTCATAGTTTCCACCATATTAACCCTTACCTAGATTAATTATTATTTTGCTTGACAGAAGCCTCTCTGGAATAGTGTGTTCGTATATGAAAAACTGTCCTAAATGGAAGTGATTTTGACTCATACCCTTACCATGAATTCTCCCCTCCTCCAACCCACTGTTTTCTGATTGTTTCAGTGTTTTTAATATGGAAATTAGTGACTTTGTTCCACTTTAAACGGCACCATAACAGCATAAAAGAAAAAGCAAGTCAATCATAAGTGCATATAAGAAAAATTTTAAGTGTGGCAGATGATGTCCTACAAAGAATTGTCATTCTAAGAAGTATGGCAAAAAAAACAACAAGGAAAAACTTTGGCTGTTAAAGGAACGTTTAGGCAATCTCTACATGTAGGCAAAACCATATATGCATACTGTAACATATATGTGCTTATTTCTGTTATAAATCAAAGTCAATAACTATCTGCAAAATGTAAGTCAGGAAAGACTTTTAGTCCACTGCCTCTTTGGGGCATCACATTCTATTAAATAACCTTCTGAGAAACTTAAGTAGAAATTCACTGTTCAGTAACATAGGATTGCAGTTTTAATTAAAACCCTGAACTGCACTTTATACTCATTAATCATATTAGATTGAAGTGTTGATACAAAAGGCATAGTTCACCCCTCAGACATATTAATGGACCTTTTATTAAAGTGTAGGGTAAGATGTGTGTGATTTTAAAGATGCTTTTTTTCCTCACCTAATTCCATACGTGGCACAACCTCCTTTCCTCAGGATCCCCTTTGGTCCATACAACACCACCACATAAGAGAAGTTAGGCAGACAGAAGAAAAAGAAGCAAGGCACGAGCCTCATCTCTGCATACTGAGAACCTCTTTTCTTCAAGTCTGACATCAAACAATATCCTTGGCTTGGTTACACAGCACTTGAACTCACCCTGGTACACAAGCAGTGCAAAATCAGGATGCGGTTGAAGCTGTGCTTTACACTTGCAAGTCCACAAACCTCAGTAACTTATGCTGCAACCTTTCTCCTCAATTTGCTGACTAACATTTTCTGCATACATGGATGCGTTTTGCTTATCTGTAGCAAACACGGCTCCTTCAGTGAGTGTCTTTTTTCCACAAAAATCAAGAATGTAACTTCAGGTGATTTCCGTGGTAGCAGGACAGGGTGTAACGAGTCTGTCTTTTACAAGAAATAAAAGCCTCAGCCACTGCTAGAATAAATCAACGTAAGTCCCCACTGGAGCTAGGCTAATTTACACCAAAGGAGGATCTAACCTTACATATTCTTTACTTTTTGCTCTGCCTTACTGGCAAGGACCCAGCAGCAAAGCTTTTTGTGCATTTGTTTCACTTTGTGTAAGGTCAGCTAAGCTTTTATGTAAAACAGATGGGCAAACTTAAAAATGATTTTTCACGTTGCACTGAAAACCAGTAAAAAACTGAAAGAGGAAAAAATTGTTCTTTGTGTTCTTTCAAAGGTTGCTCAATGACCTTTATTTTACCCAATGTTTTAATTTTAAAAAAAGAAAACAAAACCCTGTTCTTATTACAGCAGAGTTGTTTTCTCTGCTATTCATAGAGGTCTTAAAGAGGATCAGCAAGAAAACTAAAATTTCCAGTGATTAATTGGCAGTTTTAAAATATGAATATAGTGCACAGTTATAAAATAAGGACTATATTTAAACATTCTTTAACTTATTTTGCTACATTTTTCTTCTCACAAGTCTGTAATTTTGTGCTAACTAATGTTTTGAAGATGAAATATCATGTGGACATACAGGTTACCAGCCTGGAAGGAAATACAGCACAACAATTTTAAATGGCTTGTCTTTTCTTGTTAAAAAAAAAACAGAAAAAAAGAAAAAAGTTATTACATAAATGGGATTTTGTGATTAGAGAACTTTTCTTTCTAAGGCACATGAAACAGAAGTTTATAATGCTTCTGTGGCTGTTCAGATTGCTGAAGCCAGGTGGATTTTCTAATGAATCAAGCTGTTTGTCTCTATGTTATCCATACTGCTGAGATATCCCTTATAATCCAAAGGGAAAATCCAAGGCGAAGTCAGTTTGTGCAATCTGCAGGTGTATCCTTCAGCCCTTCCCCTTGAGCCTCAGCTCTGAGTGCTGAATTCAAGCAAGACACAGAATGGCTGGAAGGAGTCTGAAAAAAAGATGTCCAGAGGGAACAGTAAAGTCAAATTCTTTACCAGGGAGTGCAGGGATAACTCAAGGAGGAACAGTTTTAAGCTGAAAGAGGGAAAATTTAGATTAGATAAAAGGAAGAAATGTTTTTCTGTGAGAGAATTGATGCACTGGCACAGGTTGCGCAGAGAAGTCATGGCTGCCTCATCCCTGGATATTTTCAAGGACAGTCTGGATAAGGCTTTGAGCAGCCTGGTCCAGTGGGAGGTGTCCCTGCCCATGGCAGGGGGGTTGGAACTGGATGGGCTTTAAGGTTCTTTCCAAGCCAAACTATTCTATGAGTCTGTGAAACAAAGTACAGTAAAACGTGACTTGCAAATGATGACTGGATGAACAAAGGGTCAGTAATAAAGAAGAAAACAATGACAGGAAGTATAGGATAGGTCTTCAAGTACACAGAAGAATACTGGAAAAAGGAAGTTTATCATTTGTTATAAAATCATAGAATCACTAGGTTGGAAGAGACCCACCAGATCGTTGAGTCCAACCATCCCCACCAATCTCTAAACCATGCCCCTAAGCACCTCATCCATCCTCACCTTAAACACCTCCAGGGAAGGCGAGTCAACCACCTCCCTGGGAAGACTGTTCCAATGCCTAAGGACTCTTTCCATGAAGAATGTTTTCCTTATCTCAAGCCTGAATCTCTCCTGGCAGAGCTTGAGGCCATTCCCTCTTGTCCTGTCCCCTGTCACTTGGAAGAAGAGGCCAGCTCCCTCCTCTCCACAACCTCCCCTCACCCTCCTCTTCTCCAGGCTAAACACCCCAGCTCTCTCAGTTGCTCTTCGTAAGACTTGTTCCCCAGCCCCTTCACCAGCTTTGTTCCTCTTCTCTGGACTCGCTCCAGAGCCTCAACATCCTTCTTGTGGTGAGGGGCCCAGAACTGAACACAGTATTCAAGGAACGGTCTCACCAGTGCCGAGTGCAGAGGGAGAATAACCTCCCTGGACCTGCTGGTTACGCCATTTCCGATACAAGCCAAGATGCCATTGGCCTTCTTGGCCACCTGGGCACACTGCTGGCTCATGGTCAGTCGGCTGTCTACCAGCACCCCCAGGTCTTTCTCCTCCAGGCAGCTTTCCAGCCAGGCTTCTCCTGGTCTGTAACACTGCATAGGGTTGTTGTGCCCCAAGTGCAGGACCTGGCATTTGGCCGTGTTAAACCTCATGCCACTGGACTCAGCCCAGCAGTCCAGCCTGTTCTCAGATCCCTTTGCAGAACCTCCCTACCCTCCAGCAGATCGACACTTCCACCCAGCTTAGTGTCGTCCGCATGCTTTTAACGTTTGCTTTTAATAAGTAGAACGGAAAATACCAGGACATACTTTTTATGAGAAATCACATTAGGAGAAAATAATTGTTTGTGTTAATGATAGGGATTCACTGGGACAGCCAGGCTGGTGATCTCATTCTGCCAATGTCTCTTTAAGGAAAGTTTCAACAAAACTTTAGTAGGAGTGGCATAGGCACAGTTGATCTGGTCCTTGGCATGAGGATTAGACTAAGCTGACCTCACAAGGCCTTTCCAGCCTTATGACTTTATGTAGGCATTCAACCTTAATATGATAGATATTATATGGAGATATATATAGATATATTATAGAGATACTATATTTCTATAATGATATCCATAATATCCAGATCATGCACTGTGGGAACATTTTACAGAGAAGAAGGCCTGGATGCTGTGGGACTGATTGATACTGAGCAATTCTAACAAGGCCTTGAAACAGAGAACTGAAAGATAAACAAAGGCCAGTTCATTGAGAAGACAAGACAGCCTTCTGATAAGCAAAGGCCAACTGAAAGTAATACAAGAGCTAGTTCGGTGGGAACGTGTACCATCTGAAAGAAAAACAATTACAGAGAACTGTCAACATAGTTAATTTTAATGTAACTTGGTTTCTTAGCATGTGCGATAGTTTAGCCAATTATATGTTAGTAAGAGCTTTATGGACAGCTACCTTTAGCGAATACACTGTAGATACCCTTGTGGGCACCCAGTTACGTAACTAAAGATGATAAAGAAACAGCTAAGCTCAATAAAATGTCTTCAATCATCAGATTGAAGTCCGTGTGATCAATCCCCTCAAATGGTGACCCCGATTGAGATGTGACTCGCAGCCTGATTCTGGAGAATGACTGGAGCTACTGAAGCTAGCCAGAGACACTTGAGATTGACTGGACCTCCTGAGAAGAGCTAGAGATACTGCGGTATGCTGGGTGATAGAGCACACCCCATCGTGGTGTGTCCAGAAGGAACACTCAGCTGACCAATCGCCAAAGTAGGCGCAGAGTTTGAGAAGAAGAAAAAAAGAAGAAGAAGAAGAGGAAGAAGAAGAAGAAAAAAAGTCCCGGGACAGGTAGGCAGCTGAGATAGTATCCATAGAGAAATGGGCTTGAATATGTGAGCAGGAGAAAAGTCAGTGTTGAAGATGTTTAAGTATATTTTAAAGAACTGGTGAGCAGAAGTAAAGTCAGTTTTGAAGATGTTTAAGCATATTTTAAAGTAAAGGGGAGTTCACACAGAAGGGAAGGCCTTAGAACTTTTATTTACTTCTTTAAAAAGTAAAAATATGCCCCCAGAAAGCTCTCAATTGATTTTAAAAAACATGGAAGTACGCAGGAGGACAGTGATATTCCATATTTGGAAACGAGTGCAGGGCCATCAGCAACTGCCGATAATCCCTTTGATCTGGGGCCAGCAGCCCCTGAGAGAACTTTGATTTATATCCATCCATGGAGGTGTGGTGACCTTAAACAGCTAAGACTTTTCCTGGAATTTGTTCACGGGAGGCCGGAGACTCAAAAGCCTGTAGAGAAAGTACTAACTTCTCGGCTACTGCTGAGGGGGGGCCGCTGCCCTGGGCTGAGGTGGGGCCGCTCGCCGCCGCTATGGCCAAACCCAGGCAGTTTAAGCATTACAGAATGGACTGTTAACATATACAATAAGAAATGGCTTGATTAAACAACGTTGGTAGCAGTTCAAGAATCAAGACAGTTTAAATAATGCAATTTAACAACAGGTGTGGCTTTTTGGTTTATCAAACACTTTTAAAGATACTGGATATTGGAAAGCTGAAACAGGCATGACCCGTGTATGGCGTTTATAGATAGATTGAAGGATGTGCTTGACAAACAGGTAGACAACTGAGCAGTTACAGAAGACTTAATTTTGCAATCAGTGACAAAATTCCTAATGACAAATATAGAAAGATATGGTGCCGTCTGAAAACTACTGGGATCATTTACCTATCAAGCACAGCTGATGGCTGCCACCCTGACGGTACACCAGACAGAAAGGCTTTTTGTTATAAATGCAGGCTTTACTGGAATAATTCAAGCAAGGGAAATTATATATGGAGAGATGGAGGTTTTGGCTCAGCTGACCAGTTCGTGATTCTATGAACACAGAAACTATAAAAATCATGAACTTGCAAAGTATGGCATTCACAGAGCAAAGAAGAACAATATATTACCATAAATGAAATATTTGTTAGACAATCTATACCAGCCTTATTAAATAATGCATGTACATATTTTAAGTGTTGCATGTTCCTGATACCGTGTGTAGTTTAAATATCCATAGCATGGAAAAATTGTGGATCCAATAGTGATATCCAACACTGAATATATTCAGCTAGCTTTGAAAGGAGTGGTCGCGCTTGTGTGTGTGTTTGAAGTACTTCAAACGTTTGTAACACTTGCAAATTGGTTTTGATTAAGATTGGAAATATAGAAATATCCACTAAGCCAGCAAACAGGTAGATTTACCTGGGGATCTTTGGAATGAAAGGCTTCAGAAGGAAAAATTTTAAAATACCTAGCAAAACATAAAAAAAGGAAAGAGAGAGAGAGAAAAAAAAAAAGAATAAAGCCTAACCTTGCGGCTGTATGTGTGTGAGTGCCCCCCACTTCTCCTTCCTTTCTAAATTTTTTTTCCCTTTCAGCTTTGAAGAAGTCCAGAGGAGTTAACGGTGTTATCTTTCTAGGGGAATGCCAATTTGTGAGAACACTCTGCATTCCAGTGTCCCTCGTCAGCAGCTGCTGGGCCCTAGAGCAGACAGCCTTTAGGGATAATTGAGCCAATGACAGAGGAAAATTGAAAATCATAAAATCACCAGGTTGGAAGAGACCCACTGGATCATCAAGCACAACCATTCCCATCAATCTCTAAACCATGCCCCTCAGTACCTCATCCACCTGCACCTTAAACACCTCCAGGGAAGGTGAGTCAACCACCTCCCTGGGCAGACCATTCCATTACCTAATGACAATTTCAATGAAGAATTTTTTCCTTACGTTGAGCCTGAACCTCCCCTGGTGGAGCTTGAGGCCATTCCCTCTTGTCCTGTCCTTTGTTACTTGGGAGAAGAGGTCAGGTCCTTCCTCTCCACAACCTCCCTTCAGGTATTTGTAGAGAGCAATAAGGTCTCCCATCAGCCCCCTCTTCTCCAGGCTAAACAACCCCAGCTCTCTCAGTCACTCCTCATTCATTACAAGATATTGAGTGGATATTTTACCACATCAACCTTGAAAACAAACAAACAAACAAAAAACATAATCACTAGATTTGAAATGATTACAGTGATAATCACTAAGGGAAGAAAAAGAAGTGTTCCATTATTAGGCCAAGACTCGACAATTATTTATCTCCCAGTGACAAAAGAACATGCTAAGTGGGGCATGGCAAATATTTTGCATTTACAAGTAGATCTAACAGATTATCCAGGAAGTATCTATATCTATTTATAATGTGAAAGTGCGATTGAGAAACAGTTATTATGGGCAATGGACAGCTCTGTATAAGCTATTAACATGGGGACGAGGTTATGCTTGTGTCTTAACAGATGCAAGATCAGTTTGGGCACTAGCGAGGTGGATCAAGCCCGCGTTGCTGTGTGACAGCTGTAAAGCCCCAACCACGAAAGCAGTCAAGAATGAGGAGGATGTTAACATTAGAGATGTTCTTAATCCTATGGGTGGTAGTTAAAGGAGGTCCCTGGCTGATCAATTCTCGAAAGAATGTGTGGATTACAGGATAGATACAAGAACTGTTGGTCAAAGGACGCTCCAGTCAAAAAACAAAAAGGGGTAATTGTGGGAGCATTTTACAGAGAAGAAGGCCTGGATGCTGTGGGACTGATTAATACCGAGCAATTCTAACAAGGCCTTGAAACAGAGAACTGAAAGATAAACAAAGGCCAATAATACACTGTAGATATCCTCGTGGGCACCCAGTTATGTAATTAAAAATGGTATATAAAGAAACAGCTAAGCTCAATAAAATGTCTTCGATGCATCAGATTGAAGTCTGTGTGATCAATCCCCCCAATGCACCTAACTGCAAAAGCGTCTCTCTGTGTCACGGGAGTGTTATGACTTCCAAGAAATTTGAATGGACTAAGGTGTTACCAAGCAGCCTGTACATGGGTCGACTTATTACTATACATAATGACCAAAATAAACATAGTTATGGACATATATGTATGTAATTTTTGAAGCTTAAAAAACAAGGAAAAATGTTAGTGAATTATTGCCCTATAATGAAATATTTACTTGCACAATTTTTCAAATATTTTGAATATATTTCAAACAAAATTATTATGTGACTGCATTGGTGGGTCAGATACTCATGTTTCATGTACTTTTTTTCTTGCTGAATACTGTTTAACCAGTGTAAACATTCATGCCGTTTTCAATTTGGAGCTAGTTGTGTGTTATCTTAGCCTGATGAATCAATTGAGCATGTATTTATTTGTAATCTAGTGCTAAAAGAAATTGATGGCATTAGTAGGTATTTAATTTATTGAACTCTACAAGAAGACTTGACTCTCTGAAAGAAGGAAGGTAAGCTGCCCATGTAACTTGAAACCAGCTTACTTACAATTACTTGGGAAAAATAGGCAGGGGAAACCTTACATTTGAGCTTCAGGGGCTTTTTCAAAACAGAAATGTGACATTTAAAGTGGAAAAAATCGTCAAGACAATTTTCATTTTAGTTTACATTCAAGTGATTCAGAAGGCAAATAGTCTTTAAACTTTCCAAAATACTTGAGGTACTGTGAAATTAAAATACCTTGATGTACTCAGGCAAATTGAATCCAGGATGCCTCTACAAGGGCAGGAGAAGTAATAAAGCTGCTGACTGCTTGCAATGGTTAAATATTTAGTCTATGAGCCTGACAATGGTTCTGGAATCAAAGTAAGAATGGTTTTATTGCAGATGGCTGTGATGGTTTAAGTTAGAAGTGAAGTCAGCATTTTGACATACTTATGAAATGGAATATTTGGTAACTTTTATACATTACTGAAATAAAGGCAACAGCTTTAACCACAAATAATTGATGTTTTGGCACTTTTTAAAGGAATTATGATGAGCTTTTAAAAAAAATAATTATTGCATCCTCAACTTACTGTAGTGCTAGCTGTCCCAGTTTGATATCTGAATCTGTTTGAAGACACTGTCTACAGATTCAATAAAACATATCTGCTACTAAAGTCGTCCACAGGACTCAAAAGAATGCTACTCTCATAAACTTTGGTACACACATAGGTGGGAAAAGGTCTGTGGCCAGTCTTTATCTGCCTTGGAAAGGTAGATACCTTTGAAAGGGCAAATAAAGTAAGAATACAAGAAGAGGATATTAGTGACTGTCATTATTATTTCCCCAATAAATTTAAAGGAACCTCAAAAATTTGTTAATTTAGTTGCTCATTTTGACTTATTGTCTGCCAACTTAGTTATTATTCAGGAAGTGTTTGTCAACAGTGAAAAAGGTTCAGCACTGCCTAAAATGATTTATATTTTACAAAAACAAAGCATTTGCATCACTCCTCTGAAGAAAGGAAAATAACTGATTTCTTATACAGGAAGTTAATAAAATAAACACGAAAGGGCACTCAGTGTAAAATCTGTTCCTACATATATGCACTATAGGGCTCCAATTATAGTCATGTAGAACTGATTGTCCCAGATGCTGGAAAACAAATGGTTTTGTCCTTCCAGAAATCAGAAATGGCAAATTTAAAGAAAGAAAAATTATTTCTCAAATAATGAACTTCCAGATATTTTTACTTGCCTTTGGCTTTGAAGCTTTAAGTATGCACTTGGGTCACATATTTCATGCTTTTCTGTTCAGCGCAAAGAAAAAGAAATAATTTTTAAAAGTGATGCCCCAGAGTCTCACTTTATCCCAACGTCACCTCAAGGGTAGTGGCACTGGCACAGGTTGCTCAGGGAAGTTGTGGCTGCCCCTTCCCTGGAGGTGTTCAAGGCCAAGTTGGATGAAGCTTTGAATGAACAGATCCAGTGGGAGGTGTCCCTGCCCATAAGAGAGGCTGGAACTGGATGAGCTCTAAGATCCCTTCCAACCCAAACCATACTGTGATTCTATGACTGATGTGAATCAAAAGACAACTGTGCCAGGATCCCCAGAGTGAAAGTTTACAGAGTCCTTTTGGTTTATGTCACTAGGAACAGGTAGTCCAGAATGTGGAAAAACTGGAATTCAGGACACTGATTAAATATCTAATATCAACCCTGCTTTATCCGACTAAATAATTCCCTTATTGTCCAGTTCTAAGATACTTCTGACATTCCACTCTAAAAATTGAAAACAGCACTTCCATTTTCAAGTCAGTACTTAAAGGCACATAAGAAATCTTTCTCTAGAATTAAGGCTTGATTGCAACCTGCACTTAAGTTTAAACTGATTGTTGTTGCCCAGATTTGATCCTTTTTTTAAACACAACAGTTGGTCTAATTCTAATTTCTTTGACAGTAGTGCAAAGTCAGATTGAGCCCAAGAAAGGCATAATAGCTACTTTGTATTTAACCAGTGTCACTGAAATTTAAAGAATGTTCTTTTACATTGTTTTGCTCTAGGATGTCTAGTGTTAGCTCACCAACTATTCAAAATAGTCATGGTTTTATTGAACAGAAATACAACAGCCAAGGAGCCCTTATGCTTATCCGCTGCTCAATGTTAAAAAAATTAATCACATATGAGCGATGCTTGTAGCTCACCCAGTATCAGCAATTTTAACATGGAGTGAAGAAGTGCTGCAGTTTGTAGAGGGCTATTAGACAAGCAGGAAACCTTTGTACAACATTTCAGCTGTCATTTGCTTGATGACAGCTGCTTTGGCAATTACCCCTTCTCCTGACTTTGTGGTCTACCACAGAGATCTCTGGAAAGGTAGACTATTACACTTAATGTGTTTGGACAAGCCTAGCATGTGTGCAAATTAATAAGAATGGTATAGTCTTTTCTATATTTTCCTTTACAAATGTTGTCCTGCATTTGTGCAACCTGCACATCTGCTTACCTGCTCTAACTAATGATAATGGATCTACCAGCATGCAGGCAACACAATATCCCCTCAAGTGATACTTTTGGGGTCGGGGGAAGATCTCCTGCCCCTACTGCAAGGTAGGAAACTGAATAGACGTCTTTAAACAGAGGACAGATTTCTCATTAAATTCTTCTCTATGGACACAGGCGGAAGAAATATTCACCTCTCCACAGATGTAGCACATAAAAGGACCTGGGAGTTGGAAAGAGCACTGCGGGTCATCCTTTGCAATACTCACTTTTAAACTGCAAGAAGAAAATTTCTGATTTATTATAAAATGAAGCTGAGCTTTTGCCTCTGGTATTAAGAAATAAAACAAACACAATAAATATTAAACATCTCATGGCAATAGGTTCCTGGTACACTTCATAATGTCAGTTAGATCTGTAAGCAAGGACACACCTTGGCTTAATTTCATCTTCTAACATTACATTTCTCTTTCTAAAATAGTCTTAAATATTTTTTAGTTAAACTGCTTGAAGCAAAAGAAGAAAAGTCGCTGTAATGCATTGCTGTGTAAAAAAACAACCTTCAGAGGTTTCTGCTATCCTATTTCAGTGACATTTATGAATAAATAAATATCTATATTAAGAAACGTTCCCATATTACATTGCTTGTACAACTCATTATAGGAACATTTTATAGCTTTCTAATATTCACATTGATGCAAAACCCACCTGTATTAGTAACCTGATTTATAAAGCGCACTCTGACTGAAAACAGTGCACATCTTTTCTCCCTGAAAAGCAAATTCTTTCTCTTTTTCCCAGTCACAAATGGCATGAGCACAGAGTAACTGGTACCAAACAGCACTACAACAGCAAGATGCAAATATTGTTAGACAGCAAAAGTACTTAAAGCAGAATCTCCATAGAAAAGCGATATTACCAAGGAGGTCCATGATGATGTTTATCAGCCATGTGTTCAGCATTATTGCAGAACTTGTTGTGTGATCCTTGAAGTTGTGAGGATGCTTTTGTGCAGAATTGAACTCCATTAAATTCTGACAGTGCAAACAGCAATAAAAAATTTCTGCCTTTCCACCTTTTTAGCCAGAGGTCCCTGGAAAGCCTGGTGCACTGGCAGCCATATGACATGTTCAATAAAGTAATTGAATCCTCCACATATTTGCATAACATGCTAAATCTTTACATATAAGTCAGTTTTATATATACTTTGTTCTGATATTAAAAAAAAAGAAAAAACCAAACACCTTCTTTCCCATTCTCTGGTACAGTGACACCTTTTTTTCTTAAAAAAAAAAAAAAAGAGAAGAGGGAGCCCAAATAGAATATTATTCATTTATTATTTATTTGTCTCTTAAATCCCTTTCCTTTTTGGGAGAGAAAAGACATTACTCTGTCCAGCTCTGTCTATGGGCTAATTTGAAGCCACATCTCATTAAAATTTTATCTTTTATTTTATTAAATTTACATATGTAAATTTATATATCTATATCTAGATATATGAATTTAGATTATTAAATCATCCTGGAAATTGTTGCAACTCACCTAAATTTTAAATTTTATTTAAATTGTACAGTACTTTACACACCGTGAAGAAGTTTTTTTGCAAAAGTCACAAGGTAAAGAAGATAGAACAGTTATAAAAGCCTCTTCCAAACATTGCTACACACATGCAACAAGTATTCCTGTACAGCTCTGATTACCAAAATATAGATTGTATGAAGATGTTGGGTGTATGCATGTTGGTATGCTCATGTCTTTGAGGAAAGTTGAGTTTTCATTATAGAATGAAACTTGAATGTCCTGAGATGGAATGCACCTATAAGGGTCATCAAGTCCAACTCTTGTCCCTGCACAGGACAACCCCAACATTCACACCATCTGTCTGAGGGAGTTGTTCAAATGCTTCTGGAATATTGCCAGGCTTGGTGCCGTGACTGCTTCCTTGAGGATATGCTCCAGTGCTTCACCACCCTCTAGGGGAAGAACATTTTCCTTATGTCCAGCCTAATCCTCCCCTGACACATTTTCCTGCCGCTCCCTCAGGCCCTATCACTGGTCTCCATTGACAGAAGAGAACAGCACCTACTTCTCCTACTTCCATTTCGAGGAAACAGTAGAGTGTGATGAAGTCTCCAATAAGGTAACTTTGAAATTCCCAAGATTCCCATTCCCAGCTACACACACCTCTTGCTGTAACTTCAAATATTTGGAGGAATGTCACATTTTCCATTGGACAAAACAATATGCACTGACTATTAATAAGCTCTTGAATATTTCAGCACTTCTAAAACATGAGCTCCACAGCTTATAGGATCGGAGCAACTGTTTGCAATTTGCTGTCAGATATAAAGGGATTGTTCTAATATGTTTGGTATTACAGTCAGCTAAGCCTTTTCAGATTTCTCTGAATATGTCACAAGATATTGAAAGAAAACTACTACATGTTGTGTTATAAGGAATGCAATAATAAAGTCCCAAGTAAGTCTTCTCTCAAACCCAGTTTAGCCTGCAAATAAGAGCTTGAGGAACGCTTTCTGGAATCTAACTTATTATGACTTGGACCCAATTTTCACAGGAGAAAGATTTGAAACAGTATCTCAGTGTTAAACCTTTAGGCTGGGATTCAGAATATATTTAATCTTTTTAGTATGTATAGGATATTTTTAGCTTAGTGCATTAATAGCACACTACAGAGGATTATGAGTTTTCTGCTGACAAATCTTGGATATTTTGCTGAAAATTTATAGGATGTTTGGAAAAAAGCGTTTTCATTTTCTAATTCTACTGTTTGTGGAGAAACATGAGGTCCATTTTATTTTATTTAGTGTAATAGTAAGATTAACAATGTCAATCAAGTCCGTTTAGGAGCCAAAAATCTTCTTAAAGTCCCCAAATAAACCTTGCTTTTTGTGAAACATTCTCGCATGCAATAAAGTCAGTGGTGTTACAAAAACACAAACCTGAAGTTTTAGAGAAAAAGCAAGAAAGAACAGGTTTTATTCTG